>OY783228.1:80273191-80780082 GCA_963678685.1 Patella ulyssiponensis
GGAAATGAAAAAATAAAATCAGAAATTAATAGGCCATGAAAAAATTTGACAGCATCTTTTGTAGGATTTAGTCACACTACAAAATTGCTCAAATTTTTTTTCCGATATTCATTGTCGATAAGATTTCAAAGGTATACAGAAAGGGTTTTTGTGACTATGAACTGTTTTTCTCAGTGTGATGTCAAAAGTTACAGTTTCTTTTGTTTAACCGTGTTATTTCTGTTATTATGATGATCCCAGCAGGTTGTCAGAAATGTGTCGGGGTGACACTTTCATTCAAATAAAAGTATATAGAATTTCTTTGTTGATGTAAATGTTTTTAATAAAGGATAAAATTAAAATATTAGCACAATGTTCAATTAAATGCACTTAGATGTATTAGATATTGACTATATGAATTGGCTAGGTTGTCGTCTCTTTGTTCAGGAAATAAAAATACATCTATAATCTTTTGACATTCAAAATGCAATAATACACCAAGCACAAAGAGATAATTCTTTTAGAGTCACTCTATAGTTAATACACCCTGCTTTAAGAGAACTGCAGTGATTTGGAGGCTTGACTCAAAACCAGAGTGTCTTAGTTTGAAACCCAGGATTAAGGATTTTATCAAGCCGAGTTCTGAAGTGGTGACACTTGCAGGACTGATAATGAATGTTTGTCTAGTCATTTATTTGGATGGGATGAAAAACAAGGTTCTGTTACAGATTGGTAGTTCTCGTAAACCTGGATTTGAAAGCTTGTTTATTTGCTTATGTGTGCCTTTTACATTTCCAAAATTCAATTGCTTAAAATCCTCGATTCGGGATGGATCAATTTGACTAAAATTTTCAGTAAATTCCCTTTAAATTATGTAGTTTTTAACTATTATAGTTAGAACTGCCAGCTCTTTATCTAATCTCCAATAATGTACCTTTAGCTGTCATCTTCCTTTTAAACCAACTTTTCAGTAAGCTTCTGAACAGCGTATTATTTACAAAAACTAGGAAGCTTATTAAAAATAAGATAATAATACAATCTCATCGACAAGATGCCTTTAAAACTTTTGTTACACAAGTTTTTTAAAATTCCAAAACATAATTTGTACCTTGTTCTGTTTGAAATTATACAGTTTCTTGAAATTATTAGTATTAGCTCGCTATTTGTATAGAATTTAAGATGCTCCGTGTGCTGAAAGAGGTATGCTTAGCTTAATGATACATGAAGAGCTATAATTTTCCCTTCAAATGGATGATCATTCTACCCGTTCTTCTCCAACGTTATTGTATAGAAATAAGGAATAATGCTCATCATAATAAGACGTGTATCAATTCTAAGGATGTAAAATAAAAGTAGACTAAAGTATGAAATTGTGTCTATTGAAATATGTTTCAATGGAGTGATGCTACATGTTGAGCGCATTGTCCGAACTGACAGAATAAGTTTTTGTGAGAGACTTGTTATTGTGTGGTTTTGAGTGGGGGTATGTCATTTCTTTGGTTGGTCGTCTATTCTGACAGTATAAGTTTTTGAGAGAGACCTGTTATTGTTTGGTTTATGAGTGGAGATATGTCATATTTCATGAGTTCGCTTTACATATAGCTCGTCTTACCTTCTAAGGTCCCCCTATCTGAAAATCTAGCCGTATGCATGTTACCTCTAATCTTTTATTTCTTTACCAACTGTACATCTTAATCTGTCATATAATCCAGGATATGTTAAAGTAATCCTTTAAAATCTTACAAATTATTAATATGTGACTAATGGTGTAAAATCTTCCTGGTAGGCCAGCAACCATCTGAAAACATCGAAACCGATACTATTTTCCCAGTTAGTATACTTCTTTGGGGTTTTGTATGGCCAAATGGTTAGCATGTGCGCGCTGTATCATTAGGTCTGTCATAGTGTCAACTGGCAAGGTTTAGATTCCCGGGTTGGATGTGGGTTGCCTGTCCAACCTTGTGTGTTTTCTCTGGGTCCTCTGGTTTCCCCTCTGACCCCTAAGCGAGTTATTGAAATAAAATTGAACCATGTGCTTGTCCTGAAATGACCTGGTTTGTGTCAAGTGAACATTATACCCCATCTCTCTCTCTCTCTCTCTCTCTCTCTCTCCATCCCTCTCTTTCTCTGTCTATTTTAAGAAAAATTTGTTACTTTATGGTTTATTACTCTTAATCAGTTTTTAGTGTTCAGTAAATATACCCATAAATTTATGACAAAAGGTTTTTTTTTTCATGTCAGTTATGAAGAATCAATGAAATGTAGAGATTACAGAAAATCTGTAAATGATGCAATAATTAATACAGTTGTGATCAAGTCATCATTCAGTGTAAGTTAATTATTTTCTTTAATTGGCATTTAGTAATTGAACATATTAACACAGGGTACAATTTTATGGATACATAATTACTGAGTTTGATACTAAGCCATGTTTCGATGATGATACTCTCATCATTTGCTTGATCAAAACGTTGATTAGTATTAATCTCAGTAATTGTGTATCCATAAAATTGTACCTTGTGTTAAGTAAATTATTAATTTAGTTTTGATCATCATCATCAACAATTAAAATCGTGTTCAAGTTCCCATTGTTTTCTATCGATTTCATGCCTCCATCTTATTTTTTTCCTCTTGGTGGATGATTAAGATCTGCTTTTACAAAAGTGGTATCTCAGCCAAGAAGAGAAGTAAAGAAGAAAAACGGCTAAAGGCTCCTATATGCAAGCGAATTATTGAAATATTATTGAATCATATGTTAGTCTCAAAATGACCTAGTTCCTGTCAAGTGGGCGTTGAAACCCATTTCTCTCTTTCTCTTGAACCCTCCCCACCTTTTTCAGATATGAATGTGACAAAATCCAGGAGACAGTATTATTAAGTTTTGATACAAATTAGCTCAGTTGGTACAGAAAAGTAAGCCCTTTACAATTTCATTTTAATTTGATAGATGTCAATTTAGTCTCCAAGGGGATATAAATTATGATTTGAATAAATACCTGCAAAGTTCACCTGGTCTGATCTCACAGTGTTGTTAAAATTACATGTACCACCAGAAATCTGAATTTCAGGGCAGAAAAAAAAAGTGAAATGCACCGAACAACCTTATGTAATATTTTCACTATAAATAAGAGTGGTAAATTGTGTTCAATAAAATCAACACTTATTGCTCTAACCATTGTTAGTTTCATACGTCTACGCGTCATTTATATAAACCAGAAATTTTCATGATGGAGGTGATGTTTAATAAAAAAAAATATTAGTTCTCAGACCCAGCTGATAATGTCAATAATATGTCAACCCTCTGAAAAAATAGAACCAAATTAATGATTAAAATGGATGATATTGACTCGAATGATGTCATCAACTGATAACTTGGTAAAATTGAAAATTTAGACAGACAATTCAATTAAAGGCAAGAAAAAAAGGTGAAACCATCTGAACGTTATTTTTAGAATACATGTCAAATTATGGAAGCATACAGTTCCTTTTTATTGTGATGATGTTTTTTAAAAAATGGAATTCTACTGTATCCACATGACTAGGAATCTCAAAGTTATAACTTCAAGAAATATCTTCAAATATTTTTTTTTGGTGGGGTACAGTAGACTCTGTCAATTCTGACATCGTACGGTCTGATACAAGATCTGGAATAAGACAGCATGTCAGAAAATAATTCGCACAGCGATGCATCTAGGCGGAGAGACAGACAGCCTAAGTTTGGGATGTATGTCGGAATACTCAATGACGAAAGTATTGTACCGGAAGTACTAGATGTAGAGTACCGGAATCTGCTGAGGTTTGCCAAATGTGTATTTGACGCAAGAAACAAAAATCAAATACTAAGCACTCTCCTCTTTCAAGAGTTAATCCCAGTTTTGATCAAGGACCTGGTTTCTACTTGTCATAGATACAGGGTGGAGGATCTGGCAAGGAAAAATCATATTCGTTTGGATGGTACAAAATACCAAGGTTTCCCCTATGGTGGTTCCATAAGAGAGCCCTTAGCAGTTGGAATTCGGATCAAAATTTATCTCATAGCAAATAACATGGTTGCTCATAATCGTAAGCTGGTTTGTGCAGGAAAATAGAATGTCAAATCACGTTTCATTTAATATTCACATTCAGAATAAAGAATTTGTTTAAAAGAACTGTTTGAGATTTTCAAAGTTCTGTAATATAACACAAAAGTTATTACCGATAAACATAGTTCAAATATAGTAGTTTATATCTTTGTCAACCGTCTTGATAAATAGAACCAGAGTTTTTTTTATAACAAGAGGGGTGGATTTATAAATTCACTTTCTACACAATAACAACTGTTTTTTACCCGATCTCTCTTTTATCTATGTGATATAACATCTTATTCACAGCTTTCTACAACAGCGTCCCACAACATTAACAAATATTTTCCTTTGGAATTTTCAAATACCTTTTAAAATATTTCTATGTTATAATCTATGATGCCATATTTGAAGAGTGTCATGTGTCGAGAGAAGAAAACATATTAGAAACTTAGAAACGTAAAAAAAAATTCTTGTTGTCAATATTTACTCGCGTTGAAGATGATGTGTGAATTGGAGTCGACCCACTTGTTATAATACTGTATATGATTTGTTTTATTTTAATTGCTAGTACATAGAGGTGTTAAAGGGACCTCATTCACAAAAAAACTCCCAGGTCTTCACTGTACATGTAGGTGTTGTAATATTTGCTTGTACATAGAGACATTACTTTAACTATTCGTGATTGTAGGGATGTTAAAGGGACCTCATTCACACAAAAAAGCCTACTAGCCTTGTATATGATTTGTTGTATTTTAATGGCTTGGAGATAGAGATGTTACTTTAACTATACATGGTTGTAGAGATGTTAAAGGGACGTCATTAACAAAAAAACCTATCTCTTGACTGTAGTCCATTGGGGTGGGGTGAGTGGCTGAATGGTAAGCATGTTGTATCATAAGGTCTGTCATTGAGTCAACTGTCGTGGTTTCGATTCCCAGGTTGTTCTTGACAAGGAGAAGGGTCGTCTGCCCAACCTCGTCTGTTTTCTGCCGGTCTAAAGAACACTCCCCCAACCCGACAACACACGTCAAAAAAAAAAAACAATGTCCTGTTGGAGAGTTTGTCAACAACAATGTCTAATGATTCACTTTAAAGTCCTGAGTGTTTTATTGATACTTGAAATATTCCGATCCGCCACAATACACTTGGTCTCCTTGTTTGCTTTTCCCATGGTTTTTCTATTGTCTCAAAGTTGACAAACAATTTTGTAAAAAATTCAAAACGTGGCAACAATTTTTTTTTTTTGGCAGAGAAATTATTATTATATCAAGCTTGTGTTGAAACTGTAATAGCTATTCAATTCAACTATTATGCGTGAGATTGTTTTTTACTGATAATCCTTTTAGAGAAGGGGTGTTCGATGGCCGAATGGTTAGCATTTTTGCGCTGTATCATTAGGTCTATCATTGAGTTAATTGGCGCGGTTTTCATTACCAGCTTGTACATGACAAGGAGTGGGGTCACCTGTCCAACGTCATGGGTTTTCTCCTGGTCCTCCGATTTTCTCCCACTGCTAAATACCCCAACGCACGAGTGAATTAATGAAAAAAATTGAACCTGAAATGACATAGTTTGTGTCGAGTTGACGCTTAACCCCATTTCTCTCTCTCTCTCCCCAGGGATCGTTAAACCAGTTTAACTTTGTCGTCTGAACGCACATGTGGGGCAAATAAACCAGTTTAAAAACCCCAATTCGTGACCTGTCTTCAAGAAGGCTTTTTATTTTAAACTGGTTCATCTTGGCCATCTGAATGGGTTGGCTTACAAACCCCGACTCCAGCTTCTGGTTTGGTTATAGTGTGTGTGAAAGTAACATCACCCTGTCTTTAAAACTCAGGCAATTTTGAACTGGTTTAAAAATAAGTGTCTGAGCGGTATACTATTTTCATCCAGTTACTAAATGCCACTTAAACAATTTAGTTCAAATCTTTTGTTTAAAAATAGCTGTTTGATTATTAATAATTGGTCATTATCAGAATAGAAATATAAATCTCTGTCACAGGATATTAATAAAATCGTTTTGATTTAGAGTACAACAGGTATTAAACAGGTAAACATCACAGACTGTCCCTCATTGTTTGATTATTGACAGAACTGATCAATATAGGAAATACAAGTTGATGGTCCTTTCAATGTAGAATTATTACATGTACTAGAATGATGGCGGCACAAATATGTGACATACCTTCTGTATTAATCAATAGTGGTCACAACGTTTAAACTTGAAGTGGTTTCGATTCCACAGTTGTACCTGAAAAAGGGACCACGTGGGTAAGGTGCTGGCTCGCTATCCTGGAGGTCGGGTGTTTGATCCCTGCATTTGCCAAGAAAGTTCATCTCGATTTTCTGACGTGGTTTCCCCCTTGTCAGTGATGCCTGACAAGGACAGCTGTCTAGTCCTTTGGATGGTACAAAAAACCAAGGTCCCGTGTACACATCTCATGCTCTCTCTCTCCCTTTTGACACAATATGATTATATTAGATTGGTTCTATTAGATGAAGAAGCCTATTTGATTTCAGTGAGTTCTGAGGAGAAATTTTAAAGTTTTTGTCCTTGATCACTAACTGCACAGGTTTATTATCTGAATTATTCAAATTAACATACACTGTATATAAAGACATCTGTTAAATGTCAACAATTTCAGTTAATTATTTCAAGAGTTACACAACCTGTTATTGTTCACTTCGTAACATCGTGTTATTTACACGTATCAATATTATCAGTAGATATAAGATTTGTCATTAAATAATCGACTCGCCTCCACACATCCTATCTCCCTACTATCTATTATATTAACAGCTCAATATGAAGTTTATGATCCGTGAAATATTTTAGATCAGTGATAAGCAAAAGTGACAATAAACTGAAGACTATTAGACCATATCTCTTCGGTTTATCCTATAAATTGTTTTTATCTTATAGAATAAATAAAGGGAACAGACCATGAATTTCTTGATCTCTAAAACTTATATTGGCCCAGTTTGAGCTGAAGACCCCTACGTGCAACCGAAGTATTGAAATAAAATTGAAACCATATGTTTGTCACAAAATGACCTAGTTTGTGTCGAGTGGACGTTAGACCCCATTTCTCTCTCTCTCTCTTTGTAAGGGATATTTCACTCAAGGTTTTCTAGACCCAGTATTTCTCCTGTAAGTAAGGTATATTTCACTCGAGGATTTACGTATTGTTTACCTTGTTTTTGTTATCAAACACAATATTGTTGAAAGTTTTATATAACCAGATAGGTATTATATATTCATGAGAAGTGAATTGAACATTTAAAATAGTTTATGTATCCAACTGTCATTTCAAATTACTTCTATGGTTTATGGCCATTATCTCACATACCCTATGATGTTGGATATTATTTTGTAAAACCCTTCATATACCTATGTGCCTTTGAGACATTTGGGGTGTTGGATGGCCCAATGGTTCACGTGTAATTTCTTGGTTCATCAAATACTTGGCATTATTCAATCAACACAAATGGCTAAAAAAAAAATTGGCTTGATTTTCTAAATTCTAGCATTTAAAGAATGTTAAAAGCATTAATTTCTCTTAAAACAAGATGTAATTTATTAAAACAAAAAAGAAATCATTAGACAAAAAAAAGCATTGACATATTGGCAAATATTCCTGGGTCAAAATAATTTGTCATTATATTCAAAATAGGATTTTCTCAATCTAATTAAAATATAGATCTATATTTCGTTTCGTTTTTTATACTTTCGATGGCCTACACTCATGTAGATCTAACTAGTTATAGTGGAAGCTCACGTTCTATGACGTCAGGTATCAAGCACGGGACATTTGACCCGATAACGTCAGTCATTCGATTAACCAATCAGCGACCGCCATGCTTTTCAAAATCTACGTTTGTTTTGTTATGATTTCTATCCGCTGGTGTTTATAGTATAGACGTCGTTGGCTGATAATATCTACCCACAGTTCCACGCATGAAAAGGTCAAACGGTCGATTCGACAGACCATTTGATTGGCTGACCCCTCATTTCAGCCAGAACCAGATTAAATAACAAGTCCTCCAGATCCAAGAGTAGTAAAGACAAGTAAAAATGAAATTTTGAACTATAAAAAATGAAACGAAATTGGGTGTGTTTTAATCAGATTGGATTTTCTAAATGTTACTTTGTTATTTATAGATCATACTAAACTAAGGCTGTTTGTCTACAGTTAGCTCTGCTTGAGAACAGACACTAAACTAGTTGACCGACATTTTAAGTCCTAAATCTATGATTTTAGTCGAAAACATTAATTATTATTCTGCTTCCATTTCATAAAGTTGAAATAGTTTTTTTTAGTCTGACAGGTGTGAACCGCATTACAAAACAGGGGCCTGTTTCATGAAATCTTAACTATAGATAAAATCCAAATTTTAGTAGATACTTCAATTTTGATTGGCTAACCACTAAAATCAATCTAGTATAATTCAATCAAATTACTAAAATTTGAATTTTATCTTAGTTACAATTTCATGAAACAGGCCCCTGTACACTACTTTTTAGATATGGAGACCGTTTAGGGCAGAGATCCATTCTCAAAGTATGAAGTTGATGTATCTCTGTGTGCAGATTGCTTGGGTTAGCTATACTGGGCGTAATGATATGTCAATGATTAATACTGTCTAGAAACCTGAATATTTAATGAGAAACTGACGAAAGGCTGTCTTGTCAAATTGAGACGTCTTACTCAAATTCAAAATGGCTGATATTTAAATCTCTTTAATCAAATGGCACATTACATTACATGCTTCATGTATATTAAGATTCATGAGCGTTTTTAAATCTATGTCTATCCTCATTATCTCTTTCTAAGCTCTTCTCAGGGTTTCTCCTCTTATTTCATTAGCATAAAATGAACAGTAGAAAATTTATGGGAGGTAGGTTTAGAACTTGAAGTGACCCTGATGTCTGGATGATAAATGGTCAATAAAAGTCTATATTGTCCAGTACAGATGTATGTTAATAGTATCTAATCAACACCTTTTATTCTAACGTCAGTCTGTTTACTTCTAACTTCACACTTTTAAGTGTTATATGGGGTCCTGAGAACAGGACATTTTATTTTCATATAACTCAGTTTTTATGTTCATATTTAAATGTGATGAATATGTACATGTCCATCCATCTAGCCATCTATTGAAATTTTCTCCTAAAAATCTCCAGTCCTTGTTATGATCAGTTACAATCTGATTAAAATACTTTGGTTTTTTTTTTATTTTCGATGGCCTACATTACATGCGTATCTGACAAGTTATAGCGGGTGTTTGAATCAGGGGTCACATTATCTCGTAAAATTCCCTCTCCTTAAAATGTTAAATTTTGAAATTGTTATGAACAGTCAATTAAAGATACAAAATGGGAGATTAAGAGCTGACAGTTAAGAACTAGATAATGTAAAGGGAATTTGCTGAAAATTTTTGTCAAATTGATCCACTCTGAACGGAGAATTTAGTCATGATTATCCATTTCATAAATTAATTATAATGAATGTTCAGCAGCAAATCGAATCCTAATCCAGTTAATATCGCAGGCTAGCGATGACATCAAGAGTTGATTATGGTCTGGATAAGTTAATTAATGTCTAATTAATAATTTAGATAACATTTAAGGCCTAAAGAAAGACCTTGCAATGGGCAGATTTTGCTCTTGTATAATGCATGATTAATGATGTTTTCTTGGTAACATAATCTTTGTTTAACAAAAATTCATTTGGAATTCAATTATTGTTTACAAGTATACTTGAATTTTGTCCAAATCTTTTTAGAACTGCATAATGATTACTCATTTTCAATTTAAATCGGAATTCAGAATTTTTATCCTATTTTATGTCATTTTGAAGTAGCAGGGTTTTGCCACACGCTTTGACATTTAAGATTGTATTGGCTGCTTTTGTGTTTTTGTTGAGAAATTAGTGCAACAAGCGGGGTTGGGATGGCCTAGTGGTCTGGAGTGCCGCGCTTCGACCTCTAGCGGCTGTGGTTTCGATCCCTGGTGTGAGCGTATGTGGCATGGAGATAGGGGCGCCTTCTCAACCTCGTGGGTTTCCTCCGGGCACTCCGGTTTCCTCCCACTGCTAAAGACCCCTACGCGCAAGCGGATTATTGAAATAAAATTAAAACTGTATGTTAGTCCCGGAATGACCTAGTTGTGTCGAGTTGACGTTAAACCCCATTTCTCTCTCTCTCTCTAGTGCAACAATGTTTATTAGAAATTGTGACTGGGGTCAATCTGATCAAAACACAGATCCTATTTCGTTTCTTTTTGTATAGTTCAAAATTTTGTTTTGTCTTTACTACACTAGGATCAGGAAGATTTGTTATAATATAACCCGCGGTCTAGTTGATGTGAGGGATTATCCAATGAAACGATCAGTTATGGCAGGTTTTTGGCGTGAGGTACAAAGAACTGTCGATAACTCACTAGAAACATAAACAGTGATTGGTTAATCAAATGTTTGATGTCGTTGTGTCAAAAGCCGCTGTCCTATGACACGATCTTCCCCTACAACCAGTCAGATCATTAGTATAAAAAACTGAACCGAATATAGGTCTATATTTCAAACAGATTGTATCTTTCTCGTCAGTCATCAAATACAACAATTTCCAGTTGTCGGTGACAAGGAGTAGGGTCGCATGTCCAATCTCATGGGTTTTCTCTGGGCCCTCTGGTTTCCTTCTACTGCTAAAGACCCCTACACATTTACGAATTATTGAAATAAAATTAAACCATATGTTAGTCCTGAAATGACCCAGTATGTGTGGAGTGGACATTAAACCATTGTAGTTATAAAATATAAAAACTTTTTTGCACATTTCTATTAGACAGGATATCAAAAGCATAATATAAAGATAATAAGGGACGGAATTAGAGAGGGTTAAGCACCTGCTGTCAGAATAAAACTTTGGCTTTTCACCAGACGTTGTAGATAAATAAAGGGGATGAAAGAGGGGAAGTCGGGCTTGACTTGCAGCTGGGATTACCTACAGAAATCCTCCCAGTAACTTATTGTCACCTTTTATAACATATATGTATATCTAGGTATGAATGAAAGGGTGCTGGACTTCTCCCCGTCAGCCCCTGTTCAATATCTCCTATATAAACACCTTCCACAATAGGCACATAATAACATTCGCCAAAAGATCAACAATGAATACATAAAGAAGATGACCACTTTCTACGCCTTCATTGTATCTTTAGACAGAAAGCGTGTGAAAAACTTGATTTTTTTTATATTTTTGACAGGCTTACGGACAGTTCTATTCTTATCATAAATCAACCAAAAAGATGGCATATACATTATTTCTATCAGTATGTAATATTATGCTAAGTGCCTTCATATCTTTTACACTACTTTAAATCATCTAGCAGTACCAACATCAAAGATAATCATGTCCAAACAATAATAATGAGGGCCAGAGAGAAAAAAGTACTGTTGGAAGATAATCATGTCCAAACTATAATGACCAGGGCTAGAGAGAAAATAACATATATCTAAGTACTGTTTGCTTTGTTTCTTGGCTGTTTTTTTTTATATTTTTTGAGTGGAGTATCATCACCCTTCAAGCATTAATCCTTCTATTAGAGATGTAACTGACAGCAGGCCTTACCTCTTGGCTGATTTAAAAGTTCAGCTCTTATTCACAAGTCAACAAGTAATCTTTAATCAAGTATCGTTTTACGCGGGCAACTATATATATTTCTTCAAACTATATCATTAACAGCTAATAAACAACCTAATTCAATTATATACTATACTTTAAACCATTCTGTATTAGTATTATCAAATTAGCGCTTAAGTTGTCTGATGAATTAGCTTATTACCGCTATGAATACTATTTATCCAAGCTAAACACGTACTTACAATGGAACCAAGTAATTTTAAAAGAAAACTACTCATGTGCTAAAGGCTCCAGTTTCCGTCATAAATTACGACAAAATAATTTAAATGTCATTCTTATTACAAGTATTGGTTGAAAACATGACACTTTTACAAATTTACAGTTTTAATAATGGCTTTAGGATATTTATTGAGGTAATGGTCTATGCTTAAAGCGAGACTTTCATATTTGTAAGTTATATTTTTCAAATGTATTAAAATAAAGCCTTAAAATAGATGGTATCTATAAACAGTTCTATACTTTGTTAAAGAATAATCATATTAATCCTATAATTCACCATTGCCCGTTGAGAAATTGGCAAATATCATTTTCAACTTCAAATTCAAATATTTGAAGATAGCTTTTGCATGGGGGGAATAGAAAAACAAGGGAGGTAATTGTGTTATTATTTCTAGTGTGAATGATTTTTAAGTGTGGGAAATAATGCCCATGGTCGTAAGATAGTGAGTTGACAGCCGATTGAGCAAAAGATATAGAAATAATTATGTTTTTGACTTTCTTAGAAACTATGAAATTTTCGCTTTAAAAAAAAGATAAATTAAAATAAATGGGGTTTTAAAGAATGTTAGTAAATGTAATGAATATGAGTGAAATTTCCTTCTTCAAGTAAAAAGAACAAATTAAACATTGAGTTTTAAATGAAATGTGTGTGAATTAACTGTAAAAGAAAAAAAAATGAAATGTTTGTGAAATAATTGTGTTTAAAATCTTAGATAATTTATACACTATTGAAAAAAGTATTGTTTATTACTGTGTCCTGTGCACATCCAGTTCAATAACTATAATGCCATTGAAACTGGGAGGGGGGAGGTGGATGGCCATATATGGTTAGCGCTTTATCATTGAGTAAACTGGCGTTATTTCGAATCCCCGGTTGTACATGACAAGAAGCAGGGTTGTCTGTCCAACCTTGTGGGTCCTCTGTTTTCCTCCCACTGCTAAAGACCCCTACCTAGTAGTTTGTGTCGAGTGGACGTTAAACCCCATTTCTCTCTCCATTGAAACAGTTTTAAATAAATGTTATCAGCATACAATAATCAGGTTTCATATTCAATGATTTATAGTTTAAATCTAAGGATAAGATAAGATGAGCTTTATGTTTGAAAACTGTTGGTCACTGACAATGTTGGATTAAAATGGTTAACATGTGCACATTGTATCATAAGATCTGGCATTGAGTCAACTGGCGTTGTTTTGATTCCCTGGTTGGACGTGACAAAGAGTAGGGTTGTGGGTTTCTCTCCCATTTCTCTCTTTCTCTTTGGGAAGTCATAAGTATTCTCTACAAGTAACATCAAAGTGGGTTTTCGGTCTGGGTACTGCAAGATCGGCACACCATTATGAGGGACTTCAGATAGTCTGTGACACATTATAATTACATGCTGTTAACACATTAGCACACTGTAATGGTACCAATTGTCACCAACAGGGCTTTATTTAATCTGTGATTTATTGGTGACAATTTACCCTGGTCTCTCATCACAACTCTCTGTGGTCATTATCAAGTTGTGGACGGTGTTATCTCATTGTTAGGTAATACAATAGATTTATATTCCTCCTTTCATCTCCTCAAACAAGATAAGCTAGAGTTGGCGAGGCTGAGGCTTATCCTGGGACCATAGATTAGTTAACACGGGTTTCTGTTAGTCAATTTGAATTGGGACTGGTAGATATTTAATATGATAATATACTTGGAACTTTCTTCAGATTTAAGTTTAAACAGTTGTTTTATTTTAATTTTAGTAAGTCATTTTTAATTGTTAGATTTTGAATATGACCATATACTTTGAATTTTCAGAGGGTCTTCCAGTTTCCTCCCACTGCTAAGGACCCCTACAAACAGACAAATTATTGAAATAAAATTGAACCATATGTTAGTCCCGAAATGACCTAGTTTGTGTTGAGTGGACATACTCTCGCTCTCTCTCTCTCTCTCTCTCTCTCTCTCTCTCTCGGAGAATTGTGTAAATGTACAGCATGCACATAAAGGGAAGATAAATGAAGTTTCATATTTGAACTTTGAATTGAAACAGCATTTTCTATTTGTTTTTATGCGCTTGACATTTAAATTGGTTTTGAAATACATGTGCTAAATATCTCGTAGGTTAATGAAGCTACAAGAAGATTAACAAGAGCACAGCAAATTGAACTTAATGAGTTGGAAATAGATAGCATCTGAATTTAAAATGTGAAATTCTATTTTCTCCACTGAAAACTAGAAAAATAAAAATACTTGTACTTTTTGTACATCCTTTCAACTTGACATTACCGACTACTTTGATTGAAATTTGAATATCAAGCCAAGGTTCAGGTTGGACAAAGCAGTGCATCAAATGTAATGGATCATTTCGAAATATCATGATTTTGAAATATCAAACCTAAATACCCTATTATACAGTTCAGATGCTTATTTTTAAATCAGTTCAACATCGCAGCGGTGATTAAGACAGCATCATTTTGTGTTCACCTGTACTATAAGCCAAACAAGTTTAACTATTCTCTTTAATCAAAGGTTATAGTTGACTACGCATGGGTAGCTTCGTATTCTTTATTCAGTTCTCGTATGCTTATGATAACCCTGGCACTGAATAACGGCGCCATTTTTCCAGGAATGTAGCTTACTGCATACTGCGCATGTCCAAAGCAATCTGGAGCCAAAGTTTTTAAGTCAACCCATTCAGATGGCCAAGATGAACCAGTGTAAAATTAAAAGCCTTCTCGACACCAGGTTGTGATCTGGAGTTTTTAAACTAGTTTATTTGCCCCACATTTGTGTTCAGTAAACAAAGTCAAACTGGTTTAACTGTCTAGACGTTTTTAAACCAGTTCAACTTAAGCTTCTGAACGGGATAAAAACAATTATGAAGTGTAAAGTTATGTAAATTGAAATTGCTTAAATTGTAGTTAGACAATCCTAGGTGAGAGTTAATCTAAAATGCCAAATATAAAATTTAAGATAAGGTTTAGGATAATGGTCGACTAAAAGTTGCCTGGTACATCCATGTAGTTATTTTAAACTTCAAAGCTATCACGACATGTGTAGATTAAGAAATTTGAAATCGCTAATGTGGGGATGAATGTTGGTTGAGCCATTATTGTTAATCTAGAAATGTTCTGTGTGGGTTCGTACAGTACAATCTAAACAATTGATGGCACAGGTATATTATTTACCTGAAGAAGAGTCTCGTCTGCAGATTCAATATTTACTGTATTTGTTTTATATCAAAACTTAAACATATACATTATGTAAGTGCTAAATCTACCTTTTGCATGTCTTTCTTTAGGCCTGAAATGTTATCTAAATAATTAATTAGACATTAATTAACTTACATGTATCTGTAACCATAATCAACTATCCATGTAATTGCTAGCCTGTGATATTTACTGGATTAGGATCTGATTTGCTGCTCAACTTTCATTCATGCCAGCTCTTTATCTGATCTCCAATAATGTATCTTTGATATTTAGAGGTAAAAATACCATTTCAATTAAAGGTAGACGTGCCAAAAAGCTTATTGTTCCACAGGGTTTGACGATTACTTGACGATTTTCTAAGTTTCAGGTAATTTTTTTTTATAAAGTTTCAGGTAATTCTTTTTTATAAAAAAAAAACACAAAACAGCGTTTTTTTGGGGTTTTTTTCAATTGTTTTAAACGTTTAAAACAAGTTGTTTAAAACAAATTGTTTTAAAACAACCCAACCCTGTTTTTCCAAGAGCATTAAAATTGATTTACAGCCTCTAAAACTCACATTATTTTCAATTTAAATTCACAAATACTTCTGTTGCTGTCATATAACTCAGTCAGTTGCTGAAGAATAACCTGTTTGTATCCATGAACATCAAGGTCAAGATGGCACCAAACTTGATTCTTTTTATTTAATTAGCTAGATTTTCGGCCCTTATTTTTGTTAAATTTGAATAAGGAAAATAAGGTTTTGTGTATGGAGGCTTTAATAGAAATACTATATAGGTTCACACAGTGCAATCTGAACAAGACCTGTACATGTACTACATAGTAAAGAATCTAGTACAGCATGCAAAAAGGATAAAAGAACACATGTATTGTTCTTGTAGTACACAAGATAAAGACAAAATATAGGTATCATAATTCAGATCAGGGGTATAATTTGTAAAGAGAAATAGAAGGTCTGTCATAAATAATGTATGTAGCTTTAACCTTTATATACCATACTTCATCAGTTTATGTAGTTCTCGCTTTCTTATTCTAAGGGCTGTATCCACTCCTCTTAAACCCCATTTACATTACAAGAATAAAACAATTCTCTGTCGGACCTGAACGTTAAACCCCATTTCATTTCATTTGTGTCCGGACCTGGGGAATTTGATGGCCGAATGGTTAGCACATATCCGCTGTATCATAAGGTCTGTCATTGAGTCAACTAGCATGGTTTTGATTCCCCAGTTGCGATAAGGAGTAGGGTCGCCTGTCCAACCTCGTGGGTTTTCTCCTGGTCCTCTGGTTTCCTCCCACTGCTAAAGACCCCTACGTGCAAGTGAATTATAGAAATAAAATTGAATTCTGTGTTAGTCCGGAAGTTTATGTTGAGTGGACGTAAAAACTCGATTTCTCTCTCTCTCTTTCTCATGGGCTGTCTCTAAGTGTCCTCCCAATTCTGAAGAAATGTATATTTTAGTCCCGAAATGACATAGGTTGTAAACCCCATTTCTCACTGTTATTGTAATAAACAAAGTATCGGTTTCTGACGTACATGTGGGTCTGTCTTGTTTTTCTCAATCTACTTGATATTGAATACCTTGTAATCCGTTTAATCCTTTGTTCATAGCAGATAGGATTTCATTTTTTCACCCCCATGGTCTTTCTCACAGTACATTAGGTAAAATGGAAGAAGAAGTTTGAAGGAGTGGCGTGAAAGTTTGTTGTTGACACGAGGGTAGTTGAGAATTATTTGTGTAACCTGCCAGTCAATTGTTATCTAATTGTGTTGAATGATAGGGATTAGCAGACCTTTCTGCTCCCTATCTTCATCAATTTGTAGCTTTTTACCTTTAATTCTGACAGATGTCATACACAAGGTGGTATAAGGGTGGGAGAAACAGTCTCCAGAAGAAAAAAAATATCCATTACATGTAGACACTTCTTGTAGTTTTTTTTATCCATATATAAATTATGTGGATAACTTTCAACCGCACCAAAACCATTAACATCAAAACCACCTTCAATATACATATCTTAGAGATGCATAAGAGCTAAATCTGCCTATTGTGGATCTTTCGTTTGGCCTCATACATGTATGTTTTGGTCGAGATCGCGACATTAAGTAATATATTGATACTGCACGAGGAGTTACCTGAGTGCTGTTTCAATATATTAAGCAATGTCTTCAGCTCGAGACCATTAAACAACTTATTAAATAGAGCTCTAGACAAAATGAATTATTCCTTGTATAAAACACTATTTTAAGAAAACTGCATCATTTTGATGAATAAACATCGATGTCAAATATGTTATGAGATTGATTAATTGATTTTAGTATTTAGACACAGACAGATCAATTGAATTGTTCTTTGGATAAAATACTGTTTTTAAAAGATAAACACCAAATATGTTATGAGAATTTATGTTGTTTAATTGAATTTAAACAAAGATAAAAAAGGGGTAATAATCTGAGCTGTTCACACTTCAAGACAAAGACAATGTTTGTCAGAATTAGATTTTACAGCAGATAGTTGTTTATTACGCTATATTACATAAGCTATGTTTTATTTGTCTTCGATTGTAACTGAAATTGGTGAGGTGTTGATCTTTGTATTGTTCCTGTGACTCAATCAGATACTCAATTTTCCTGATAATTATAGGTAATGATAGACTTTCACGCCAGTCTTCTACTCCCTGTGATAACTCACTACAGCCCCTATTGTTATTCCATCAGACACCCGACATATTGGACCTTTACGAAGGCCTGTTTCCAGCGCTCCCCTCAGGGCAACTGACAATACATCAGAGAGGAACTGTTTTTGTTATCAATTCATTTAAAACCTCATTACTTGTACAATAAGTACCTTCTGTGTGATCGGGTAAAGTTGTCACTCTCAATCAGTGTCCGCTAACTGTGAAGACTTACTGAAGCATAAAATACTTTCACTGCAGACCCTTCAGACATGCTACCAAGAGAATTGAATTGATGAAGGCACATGGTTGAAGAATGCTTTTAGTTTGACCAAGACGAATTATTTTAACGGGATTAAAATCAGTATGTAATTATCATCAGGAATAGAAGTAAATTCAGCCTTATTCCTTACAAGGTTATGTGCATATAGTAACATATCCCCTGTGAAAATGAACACTGAAATTTCAGTGAGATTTCAGTGAAATCTCACTGAAATTTCAGTGAAAGATTTGGTCAAAATATTATTGAAATTTCAGTGAAATTTCAGTGAGATCTCAGTGAAATTTCAATAAAATTTTGACCAAATTTCTCACTGAAATTTCAGTAATATCTCACTGAAATTTCAGTAAAATTTCACTGAAATTTCAATAATATTTTGACCAAATCTCTCACTGAAATTTCAGTAAAATCTCACTGAAATTTCGGTAAAATCTCACTGAAATTTCAATAATATTTTGACCAAATCTCTCACTGAAATTTCAGTGAAATCTCACTGAAATTTCAATAATATTTTGACTAAATCTCTCACTGAAATTTCAGTGAGATTTTACTGAAATCCTGTTGAATTTTACTGAAATCTTGTTGAAAGTTTACTGAAATCTCTTGACTACATGTATTTCAAAGTTTTTATTAACATGCATTATGAAAAGAAACTTCAAACAATTACAATATTACTATATATTATTGATTATCCCTCAAATCTCTGTATTCCATCTTCTGATTTTCCTTTTCTTCTAGTGTCGCCCTTTTCTTCTTCCATAATAAAAATATATCATATGGCCTGAAATTACACAATCAAAATAATATTAAATAAAGATAGGCATGTGCCATGCAATTCAATGTGCTATTAGAGAATTCATAAGTTTCAAAATTATCCTGTCAAATACAAAGCATCATATAGGCAAAAAAAAAACATTTTGGAAACCAGGGATAAATGTGCATTTATAACACTGCAGATTAAAGTGAAAATTTTCTCATAAAATATCTTTCGATTTATAATAACTGGATCCGTATCCTAGACAGAACGGTTTTACTTTTATTTTTCTAAAAACTAAACATAGCCAGGTCACACATAATTTGAATGACGAAAATTACCGACCACCAATTTGAATAGGTCGATCTTCTACACGTCTACAGAACTAGAATTTAAACAACGGAACTACACTCACCATGTCTGCTTTGCAGATACGCTATATCAGTATCCATTTTTATCAGTAACTACTTCGAAACATATCCAACAAACCATTCCGTGATAGGTGTTTTGGGGTCATATAATCCAGAAAATACCGTGTACAAACTCAACTACATGTTGTCATGTATATTATTCCAAACTCGCGCGCCTTTTTTTGCAGGAATTTGGTTGATTAAAATTACGGAACCCTTACGAAAAATGGTGAATAATACATACCCTATGTTGCCTGTTAATTATATAACATAGCAGCACCAGTTTATCAGTTTAGCGATGAAACATGCATGTAGGGTCCTTTTTCATTTGGGTGAGAGTTTAATATATTTACAATCATTAGAGTATTAAAAATTTCTTCGTTTGTTTTTCCAATCCAAAATTTTTAAAAACACTGTAACTTGACTCTAATGCCGTCTGTGTCCAACACTCATGGAATCTGTCATTGTTGTATACGCTAACCGACAATGACTGATTGACTTCCAAACTTAAATTTGTGATGGGTTAAAATTATTCTCATGATTCACAATAAAAGAGGTTGATTTCTAGACGTGATTATATTAGTAGATCGTAAAATATTTACTGTACATGAATTTTACGGGTGCCGTAATCAAATGACCTAGTTTCCAAATATGGCTATTGAAACGTGTGTTACGATGAGAAAATAGCCATTCTATCACAATACAATGATTATCGGAACATATTGGAAAAGAATTTGATGTTGAGTCACAAGTTTAGACCGTACGCAATGAAGTTAAGACATATCATTTTAAACATACTAAAGTTATTATTCATACTTAGCACGTGTTCTGTTCGTGGATTCCGTACGGTGATGGACGAATAAAATAAATGATGGACGAATAAAATAAACGTCAATGAAATTGTCTACTTCAGGAAATAACATGATTAATAATGGAAATCAAAAAAATTTCGTATTCTGACATAATAGGCCATAATTTCAAAGTGCTCTCTTTCAAAAATTACAAATCTTTTATAGGCTATGCAGTTAATGAGTTATTAAAATATTTGCAATGAAAAAATAACATTTTTATTTTTTGTAATTTCAATGAAATTTGCAATATAAATATTTCAGTGAAATTTCAGTAGATCAAAATATAATTTATTTCAATGAAATTTCAGTAGATCAAAATATAATTTATTTCAATGAAATTTCAGTAGATCAAAATTTTTGTTTATTTCGGTGAAATTTCAGTAATAGACCAAAATATATTTTTATTTCAGTGAAATTTTGGTGAGATTTCAGTGAAATTTGGTCATTTCAGTGAGATTGGGCAAAATTTTCAAATTTCAATGAAATTCACTGAAATTTCACTGAAATCTCAATGAAATTTCAGTATCATTTTCTCTGGGGATATACAAATAAAAATAATACTAATATCCATGAAACAAAGGATACATACATGGACATAATTATACAAAGATACACAACTTTACAAAGACATGAATGAATTGAGCCCTATTCCTTACATAAGAAACTTTATTACATAAAACTTTATTACAAAGTTATGTGCAAATACAAATAAAAATAATAGAAATATTTCAAATAAACATGAAACAAACAAAGGATACATAGAAGCGAATTCAGCCTTATTCCTTACATATATGAACAGATAAAATTATGATGCTGAAATGAAAATTTTAAAGCTATCATTTGTTTGATATAGACGAGAGTATCCTCATGGAAGCATTAGTATTAAACTCAGTAATTGTATATCTATAAAATTGTACAAATTCAGTATTTTTCCTTACAGAAGAAACTTTATTACATAAAAAACCTTGCAAGGTTATGTGTATATACAAATAAAAATAATAGAAATATACATGATACAAATAAAGGATACATACATGTACAGAATTATACAAAGATACATAATTATACAAAGACATGAACGAATTGTGTACAAAAGCATTTTAAAAATTCTATATTTTTATTCATCAATTGTATTTTAAATTCCGGTAAGAATAGTTAATTGTGATGCAGAAATGAAAATATTAAAGCTATGAAAAAAGATCTTAAAGATTGTTTATGTTTATATGCCAGGAGGTAGACTATGAAATAAAATTAAACCAAGTACGAACGATCCAAACGATTAGACATAATTCCTAAAAAAAACACAGACAAAAAAGAAACATCCTGCAAAAAACAGACAAAGAAGAAAATAAATTTCTTAGACAAAGACTACAAAAATTTTATAAAGATTCTTGAAAAAACAACTTTCGATAAATTGAACAAATCCATCAATTGAAGAGAAATGTAGAATTATTAGTATAACTTATTACACTATTTTACCTAAACTGTTTTTTTTTAGGACTTGAATTTTGTCGAATGGTTTGGATTGTTCGTACTTGGTTTTATTTTATTTTAATTCAACTATATATTTGTGTTTCCATAACTGATCTTTAAGTGGCATTTAGCGATCAGGAAACAAGTTTTAATACAGAACATATTTTTGTGGGATACATACAATCACTGGTTTTATTTAGTAAACTTGAGGTAAATATATATGTAATTCATGTAAATGGTTTCACTATGAATTTCATATGTATATGTATATTGACCATGTTGAAACGTCTTTAGAATAAAACTAGTGATTGTATCCAAAAAAAACTATGTTCTGTTAAAATTTTTCCTGACAAAGGATGAACAGGGACGTTTATATAGCTCATCTACAAATGCTGTCACTTTATTTGTCGGTATTATGTCAAAATCAGAATGGTTTGTCACGACAGTATATGAAGTGTCAACCTTTAATATTAATAAAACATATAATGAAATGTGTATTGTATAGATTATGCTTTGATATGTCTGTTACATTGGTTATATTATGTTTACAGCTATCTCATTAATATATATATATATATATTACCCGTTAAAGTGACAACACTTCAGAATAAATGCTAAATATAGAGTTTAAAGCCACTGTATGTACATTTCATTGCTTAATCCATGCTTAAATGTACCAATTATTGAACAGTAAAATTTAATTAAGAAAATCAAATCAAAATATCAACAGAAGATAATCACGCAAATTAAAAAATGAAATGAAATGGGATTTTACGTCATACTTTTCTGCTCCGACTGCAATAATGGAGATGGGCATATGCCATACAGTGTGCTGTGAGGGAAATGTTGCCTGGGCTGCAGCACTATGGCCTACTCTTATATCAAATTCCAGCTATCGAAGGTACCTTTAGGTGCACACCAACCTCGGTTTTTCGTATCCATCCGAATGACAAGACTTTATGCAATAAGACATTAACTTGTTTATATCAGTCTGATTAAAACTACACTAGGATCTGGAGGAGTTATTATATAACCCTCGTTCTAGTTGATGTTAGGGATAACCCAATGAAACGGTCTGTCACAGCAAGTTCATGTCATGCAATTCATGAAACTGTGGGCCATCCTACCAAAGAAATTATCTCTGATTGGTTAATCAAATGTCTACCAATGGTATAATGTTTATTTGTCTTAAATATTGGATATCAGAAGCTCATCTTTTCCTTGTTATATCACAATATCAATGTTGATATAAATTGACAAATGATTTGTGTTTTCAAAATCGAAGACTTTAGATGATATTGAGTTAGAGACTCAGCTACTTTAAAGATATACCTAAGATTTTTAGTAAACCATTAGACTTATTGCCTCTTTAATGTAATACCTTGCCTTAAACTTCTACTTATATTTGATTAATTCATTTCATTACTGGGTGTCCTGTGAAATCACTGGAGCATAGTGGCGACAGTTTTTATTCTCCTTTAACATTGGCTATTATTTTTGTTCATTGACCAATCAGGGGGAAATTCTGTGTTCCTGACTACCTTACGATACTGATTGAGTGAACGGTGTGGTCGCTGAAGCGTGTGGTCAGAGTGACAGTTATAATACCTGTCCATTGAGTAGAGTGTACCTGTATGGTATAAGTCTTGTTGTCAACCTTGTTATTCATGTGTAGTAGACCAGTGCTATCACTGTATACGAATATAGGATTATATAGTTACCTGTTAGAAATAAGGTAAGCCTAGACTAGATACATTTGTAAATCTTTGAGATGAACATATTTCAAAAAGGGGGGATGTTGGTTTTAGCTAGATATCCGGATCAGACCACAACTGAAATTATCTATATTGTAAACACTAGTGACTAAGGGTTGGGGTACAGGGAAGGTTTAGCAATTACGTAAATTGAGACCTTTAATGAAACCACACAGGGAAATATTTCTAAACAAACAAAATACTCGAATTAAAATTGTATCTTTGTTTCATTTTGTCTTTATCGTGGGGGGTGGGCTGCCGAATGGTTAGCATGTGCATGTTGTATCATAAGTTCTGTCATTGAGTCAACTGGCTTGGTTTTGATTCCCCGGTTGTATGTGACAAGGAGTATGGTTGCCTGTCCAACCTCATGTATTTTTTCTGGGTCCTCCGGTTTCTTCTCACTGCTAAAGACCCCTACGCACAAGTAAAGGGTTAAGATAGGGAGTAGGGTGTGATTAGTTGGACAGTTTTTACCCTTTCTTAATATTGTTCGAGTCATTGAAACAAACTGTACCTTCCAGCTGGAAAGGGTTAAAGTTATTAGTTGGATGTTATTATTGAGTCATTGAAACAAACTGTACATTCCACCTTGAGAGGGTTAAAGTTACTAGTTGGATAGTTTTTTGTTTATCTTTATCAAAGAGATATTCAAACAAACTGTACATTCCACCTGGAAAGGGTTAAAGTTATTAGTTGGACGGTTTTTACCCTATGATTGAGTCATTGAAACAAACTGTAATCCAGTAAGCATGTAGTAGATCTGGTAGGTTTTGCTAAGGGGCGATGTTGGAAATGAATATTTTAAAACCACAATCGACTTGATTGATTACATTTACTCGGTTAAAATCCCACCTCAAATGATTGCCAGCTTATTGTGTGTGTAAACATATAAGAATACTGTATGGGGAGATTGGCGGAATTTTACACAGAAGCCTTAAACAAATACAATGTGGTGTGTCTTATCTTGAAAAAAATATATTTTTCATTGCATGAAGAATACCTGTATTATTGATTATGCATGGTCCAGTCATGGGATTTCGCCCGTATATTCCAGACATGTTCCATGTTATTTTTCAAATGTCCTAAATTGTCCAGGAATATGCCCGATCGGATATCAAGACATAGTGAATAATATTCAAAATTTCAAAATTAATATGGTTTACTGAGTGTATAACTACCATTAATTACCTCTTACTATTCTGGGACATAATAAGATGGATATCATTTTCCATATTTTGTTATCTTGTATGATATCGCTATTTAAAAAATCATTGAAAAAACAACAACTTAATGTGATACATTTTTGCGTGAAGTTTTTTAAGCCAGAGTAAAAATATTTCTTTAAAGGAGATGGTACATCTTTTCTATGTTCTAATAAAAGAAGGATACTGATGACAGTGCCTTTTATTAAAAAAAAACATAGTGACATCACAGTCGTTTTGTGTATTTCAGAGGAGAGCCACAAAAAGCTCCCCTCAATTAACAAATTGAAAAAAAATGGCTCTCCTAAAAGGTTCTCCCAGTTTCGATAAGAGGAATGCTTTAGAATATAAGGAGAGTGATTTAGAAATTAATGAGAGTGATCTGATATTAAGGCGAGTGATTGGTAGATAAATGTTAATAAACCCCCAATGACTTTGTAAAGGAGAGTGATTTTCAATTTTAAGGGGAGGGAAAAAAAACTCCCCTCTGTCGACATTCAGGTGAGCTGTAGACGCTCGAGAGCGATCACTCGCCTTAAAAAACAATGACTGACATCATCTGTTCTACCAGATGTTCCAATATGTTGTCCCCCAAGCTAAAAACCCTTTGGTGGCAAGGGCATGCATGCAGTGGATACCATACGTTAACAAATTTTCAACTTGTTATGTCTTTGTAAATACCTTTCGATTTCCAGATTGTACGTGACAAGGAGTAGGGTCGCCTGTCCAATATCATGGGGTTTTCTCTTGGTCCTCCGGTTTCCTCCCATTGCTAAATTTATGTTTTCAAAGTCGAAGATTTTGGATGATATTGAGTCAGAGACTCAGCTACTTTAACCTCAGTTGGAATCTGTGTAATTTATTTCAAAAAGATAGAGGCTGATCGTATTATGTAAACATTCTTTAAATCGTGACACACCTTTATAAATTATAATTCCAGGTATGCATCTCTTTAGGTTACATTACTTACCTAATTATGATAATTTTACCTACATCGACAGGTACGTATAGTGCCTTATAAATATCACACGGTAGAGCTACACCTCTTGTAACATCTGAATAAACATGCATGCTGGGTGTCATACCTCTACAGGATCGTTTATATTCAGAGAGCTATCAGATTTTATGCATGAATTGATTAATGAATATAATCCGAAAATCATACTTGTGACAAAAAAAATCCTTGAATTATTAAAAAAGTTGTTTTGGTTTTTTTTTTTTTACCAGATATGGGTTATTTTGCTCCCTCAAAAACACACACACAGCATATTTTTCGTGGGTCACAAACCCTTAATATCACTATTAAAATAGATAATTGTTTTTGCCAAATATGGGTTGTTTTGCCCACCAAAAACATACATGGAGAATATTTTTTTTTAGTGGGTAACCAATCCCTCAATCCCACAACTAAAATGTCTACGCACGTTATTTCTCACAAATTATAACGATTACACCCTCCATTGCAAGGGTTTCTGTTAAAATAATATGTAATTTCTTTGAAGAATATGTTAAGTGCAAAGGTGACATTCCTTAAATTCTAGTCAGATCTTCTTTTTGAAATAAAAATGTGTCTGAATTTTAAAGATAATTGATTTTTTTCCTCTACGAATTCATCAACTGTTGTAGAATGATACGGATATAAGGTTTCTTTCTATAATAAACTTGCTTATTGGATTTGGATATGAATTGTAAAGACGTCAACGAAAATATGGGTGGATTTCATTTCATTTAGATATTTCATTTCGTCTTAAACTGACAGCTCAATAATTATCTGTCAAAATTAAATGGCTACTTCGTTTTAATTATTTCCGATATTCGTGATAGGATTTGAAACGGTTATTTACATATACCTGGGATTTTTAAATCAAATAATTGAATCTCGCCTGACCAATTGAGACCCCAGAGTCAACCATTTAGAAGGTTAATTATCGAAGTTTGCGGTGGCAAGCTGGTCAGTTATAAGTACACAAACTATAGATTAATTAAGCGTTAAAGTGACCAAGCTGAGTATATACTGTACTTACATTCCATACACCTTAACTGTTGACTTACACTTAGAGTGTCCACCAGTTAAATCCCAGCAAATTATTTCCAGTGGTCAATTGTCAGCAGGAAAAGACATTAGGAAAGGTTCATTGCCAGCACACAGGACCAACACACCAACCATTGTTGTTTGATCACCCGAAAATATTCAACTTCAAAAACCGGCTCTATTTACAATTTATAGCTCATTTAAAGTTTATAATGCAATTGTATATTTCACTGTTATAATTTAAAGCTGGATTGATTAATTGACTTTGGTGTTAAAATATATTGTCTGACCTTTTGTGGGGGGATCAGAAAGCATGTTACACTTTTTTGCTTCCGCACAAAGCGAAACATGCAGAAAAAGAAAAGGCGATTTTTGATTAAGATAGATTAGGTTCATCATTATTTCAGGACTCGAGATTGTCGAGTTTTATTTATGTCTTTTTGATAAATTATTTTTGGAGTGATTGTATTATTTCAGGAGTCGAGATTGTCGAATTTTATTTATTATGTCTTTTTAATAAATTATTTTTAGAGTGATTGTATTATTTCTTTTAGCGATATTAGTCGTGAAATGAATGAACTTGTTTGTGTCAAGTGGTCTTTAAACTCCATTTCTCTCTTTCTCTTTGAACAATATTCAAAAGAATGCCTGAACAACAGACATAGGAAAGGAAGAATCTTGAAAGAGATAAATTGTTCATTTTTAGGAATATCTGACTTTGGAGAGAGCATTTTGAAAGATTATTATTTTTTATTAAACGTTATGATAAGCATATTTTTATTTACGCATGAAGGTATATCTATCTACTAAATCATCTCTTTAAAGGAGCTAAATCGCTAACTTTTGGGACCTAGAAATAGACACAAATGCGTCGCAACGCATATAATAATCTAATATGAATGTATATAAATGAATTCACATTCAATCGTTTCCGGTTTTACTCTAATTTCAAATCAGTTATGTTGAGAGTAATACGCCAGAAATCTTAATCGAATGGAAATCTCTAGCGTCTGGTTATTCCACTCTGCATAGTATTTATTACGCATGCTCCCCAGATAAGAATGGCATCACCAATTGACATGACTAGCTTCGTTCTTCGAGTTCCTTGTTACAAATGGGCATGAAATGCATTATGGTACGCGATTTGTGTATCAATGGTAAAATGTTTATTTTGTCTTAAATATTGGATATCAGAAGCCCATCTTTTCCAGGTAAGATTACAACATCAATGTTGATTTAAATTGACAAATAATTCAGGTTTTCAATGTCGAAGACTTTGGATGATATTGGATTAGAGACTTGGTTCCTTTAAACTAAAAAATCATAAAACTCTGTAGGCGTAGGTATACCGATATCAACTATATCATTTCTTTTAACTAAAAAATCATAAACTCTGTAGGCAAATATATACTCTACCCAAACATACAGACTTATCTGAAAGGTTTCAACCAATGAAAATAAATAAGTCTAGTTTTTATTGCCTGCCTTTTATCCTTGAAGATGAACGACTTTACTAGAAATAGGTATTTTAAATTAACTGTCACACATGGTAACATTGTATAAATATTTTTAATCTTCAACCCACAAGCTATTAGTTTACTTCTTGTGTTATTGTAACTTGTCAACTGTTTTCTGTGCTGTCGTTTTATGGAAATGAATAGAACTTGTATTAAGGGACAGAACCTAATTGAATTAGTGGGAAAACTTCAGTTTTACATGATTCAGATAAAAATGGAAATATAGACTGACTTCCACATGTTTTATTGAAATGGTAATTCTTTCCTGTAATGCCCAGCTAATTATTTAGTCGATATATTGTATAAGAAAGAAAATGAATTAAATAAAATTGGGTTTAACATCCTACTGTTCTGCAGTAATGCAGGACGAAGGGTCTGGCAAGGCACAACATTTAGTTGTTCAGAAGGGACAATAAACCAAGGTCCTGTGTACAAATTGACATGCATGTAAGAGAACGCTTAACAGTTGGAATTCGATAAGAGTAGGCTGTAGCTGTAGGGCCGCTATCTGGGCAAACTGTACGGCGTATGCCCATCTTCATTAACCCAGTTGGAGCAGAACAGTAGGACGACAAACCCCATATCATTTACCTTTCCATAGTGCTGCTGTGCGTGTGCAGGAAATCCCTCTTTAAACCCCATTTCATTTTCATTCGATTTAAAGTTTATTTTGACTGAAATAAAAGAGGTCCTGTCCCTTTAACTTATATTAAAGAATCGGTTGGTCATCTTATATTTACGATGAAGAAATATAAGATTGTATATATTTTATATTAGAATGATATGTAGACAGAGGGATTATATGATATACATATTGTGAGTTAGAGTATTATTCCCCTTTAAACACAATCATTTCATTCTTTGATACCCAGGACACAATGTATTCCCCTTTAAGATTCTATGTATTTTATATTAGATTGATGTGTAGACAGGGATTATATGATATACATATTGTGAGTTAGAGTATTATTAACCTGTGTTTATAGTATCGTGTGGACAATTGACCAGTTGTTTTTGTTACATATTTATACGTTGGCCCCTAGGGCACTAGGTTTTATCTTACTTTATTAAAGTACAACAATAATTGTTTGAAATTTGAACTTCTCAAATAAATGAGAAATGGTGGTCTCATTTGTACGCATATACTGCTTTATTCAAGACATCTGCCATTATTTATGTTTTATCCAAGTTCTGGGGAGTTGGATAGCCGAATGATTAGCCCATTTCCATTGTATTATAAGGTCTGTCATTGAGTGAACTGGCATGGTTTTGATTCCCTGGTTATCAAGCATATTATTGAAATAAAGTTAAACCACATGTTAGTCCCAAAATGACCTAGTTTTGTTGAGTGGGAGTTTAAACCCCAATTTTGTCTCTATCAACTATTTATTGTTGAATCATAAAGCAAATATTTCTTTTGTCAATGCCAATTTTTGCATTAACATGGCCTGTTTTTTTAATTGTCTCGGTATTAAAATAATGGAAACAGTTTGATTACAATTACGCAAAAAAACCCCAAAAATGTCAATATTTATTGTGGTTACCACAACTATGAATATAAGAACATTAATGACAGGTGATGTTTGAGTGAAATTTCCGATTATATATGGTATTAAAAGTAGATGGTTGATCTTCTTATTTCAAAGTTTTTCTTGAGTTGGTTTTAAGTTCATCACTTGAGGTTATTTTTGTAGTGTGTTTAGTCTTATTTCTCCAGACTTGTACATAGATACATTAACCATCTGGCCCTGAGTTCAGAAAGCATTCTCAGACTTAAGTTAAAAATTTACTCAACGTTCAATCACTGTTTATGAGAAATATCTTTGATCCAAAAACTCAAAATTTTGCTCAAAGTTTCTTATTCATGCTGTATTTGATACATTAAAACAACAGTTTTATGATAGACTATATTTAAGTTAAAATAAGAAGAAGTATTTTGAGTAAATTCTTAACTTAAGTTTGAGAATGCTTTCTGAACTCGGGGCATGTTTGGACTGTTTATGAGAGAAATTTTCTCAATTCTTAAAACAGCATGAAAGAAGCCATTTTGTTGCAAAACAAATTATGTCCAGTTCTTCCAAGGAGTAGGCCAACAAAGATATTAGATTATGGCCCCCCACAGCTTACCCCATCTTACAAAACACCTACATTTCCCAAATAAAACGATTTTAATTGCAAAACAAATCATGTCCAGTTTTTCCACAGAGTAAAAATGTATTATATTATGGTCCTACACAGCTTACTGCATCATAAAAAAACCACCTACATTTCCCAAATAAAACGTTTGACAATCCAGTGATAGGTTTTGGCATAAGCTTATGGCTACTATTTGAAAAAAACACCCAATAGGGTGTGTTCCCCTTTAAACTCCCATCATTTCATTCTTTAGTACCCAGGATACAATGTATTCCCCTTTAAACTTAATTCTTTAATACCCAGGGTAGAATGTCAGAAAATTCTATAAATATTTTACTGTGTAGTAAGTAGGTGTGTTGTTCAGTTCTTCTGATTTCGAAATATTTCAAATAATGGTGTCCAGTTCTCTAGCTGAGGAGCAAAAGTTGAAATTTGGGTGTGTACAAATAATGAATTCGCGATCTACAGAGTAAGTGTGAATAAAGGGGATTTTATTTAGGATATAAGTGGTAAACAGCAAATGACTATTTGACTGCTATTCTTTAGATGTACCTTGGTGTGTTTATTGGACAAAAATCTTCAACAAACTTTTCACACCTGAGCTGTAACTATGTGTTTCCCTCGAGTTAAAACATTTGATGGGTCACAAGTTTAAAGGTGTTTGTTTTGTCAACACTGTATGTGCATGCCAGACTCGATGTGACCGCAGAACGATTAACAGCACCAATAGGGCCATTGGAAGTAAACGCCGGACCAAATATCATCTCTAAGCACTAGGACAAATAGACAAACCACTAAGGGCTAGTCATGTCAATAGAGGAACTCTTTGATGAGGCTGTGAGAGGACGACAACCGTAAGGAAGAGATACCGACAGTCAGGTTTGATGTGATAAAGATCTTTATAAAAAGTCAGGTTGTCACATAGAATACATAATGGATTTGTAGGAGAATTATCAGAGATTAGAGCCGGAAGATTCCTGGATAAGAAACCTGTGATATGTAACTAAATTTAGCTTTTACTTACACCCTATTCATTCTTTATCACAATTTAGTAGGAATATTGTTGGAGGGCATTATAGAGGATTAGATAAAGAGCTGGGGCCTTATTCACAAAATTTTAACTAAGAAGATAAAATCCAAATTTTAGTTATTTGATTGGATAATATTAGATTGATTTTAGTGCTTAGCCAATCAACATTGAAGTGTCTACTAAAATTTGGATTTTATCTTTAGTTAAGATTTTGTGAATCAGGGTCCTGAATAGTTAAAAATAGATAACATAAAGAGAGAGAGAGAGAAATGGGGTTTAACGTCCACTCGACACAACTAGGTCATTTCAGGACTAGCATTGGGTTTTTAAAATTTTATTTCAATAATTCGCTTGCGCGTAGGGGTCTTTAGCAGTGGGAGGAAACTGGAGTGCCCGGAGGAAATCCAAGAGGTTGAGAAGGCGCCCCTATCTCCATGCCACATACGCTCACACCAGGGCTCGAAACCACAGCCGCAAGCCAAAGGTGACCGGCCAGCTAGAGGTCGAAGCGCGGCACTCTAGACCACTAGGCCATCCCCCCCCCCCCCGATAACATAAAGAGAAAATGCTGAAAATTTCAGTCAAATTGTTACACTCTGAACCGTAAAAAACAAATTTCAAAAACATTGTAGCCTCATATGTCATGGTTACGGTTGTTACGATAATAAACAAAGTCTTGATTATCAATTTTTACTGTTAATCATGTTTAAAATCATTGAGAGTTGATTAGGCCTTGTCATGTTGATATGTGAATGTATAATTAAAGGATTTTATCAAATTTAGAGCCTAAATTAAGATAGACCTGTAATAATAGGCAGATTTAGCTCTTGCATAATGAATGTTTAATTATTATGATCTATGTATGTACATGGGCTCATTGTAATTTAAGGAATGTGTAAATGCGAGACTGACTTCCACTTTATCACTGTTCTGATTCTTAACAATAGCAGGCGCGGATCCAGAAGGGGGCGCACCCGGCGCACGCCCCCTCTATTTTTTGAGGTGGTGAACAATTTTTAAGCTCCATATATTCTCGCAAGAAAGGAGAACAAAAATAGTTTAGGTTGGAAATCGTAATTTACAGGATTAGTATGAAATTAGTCCTTGAGGGCATTTTTTTCCACTCAAAAATCACTGTTCCGGGCTTCGCACTCCCAAGTGAGTGCGGCACGCCCCCTCTTTCTGAAAATCCTGGATCCGCCTCCGAATAGTGCGTAGTGTAGTGCCCTCATAGCACACAGTATGGCATATGTCCATCTTGATTGGCACAGATGGAGCACAACAGTAGGACTTGAAACAGATTCATTTCATTTCAATCTCATTTAAAGATACATTATGCAAGAACACATCTTTCCTCAGGCCTGAAATGTTATCAAAATGATTAATTAGACATTAATTAACTTATCCAGATCATAATAAACTCTTGATGGCTTCTCTAGCCTGCGATATTTACTGTTGCTTAATGTCCATTAATGATTAAATCAAAAAATGGATAATCGAGACTATGTGTTTCATCGTACCGACTTTAATACTGATGATCGAGGCTAGGCTCAAAATTCAATCGCTAAAATCTTGGTTCAAAGTGGATCAATTGGACTGAAATTTTCAGCAAATTCCGGTTACATTATCTAGTGCTTAACTATTATAGTGAGAACTGCCAGCTCTTTATCTAATTTCTAGTCGTTCAGATGGAACGAAAAACCGAGGTAACGTCTACACATTGGCAGTTGGAATTCGATATAAGAGTAGGCCATAGCGCCGCTGCCTGGGCAAAATTTCCCTCATAGCACACTGTATGCCCGTCTTCCATTAGCCCAGATTAGGTGCAGAAAAGTAGGACGTTAAACTCCGTTTCATTTCATTTATCTAATCTCCCATAGTGTATCTTTAAAGAATGTGAGAATCCAATGATATGTGGCCTCTCCCAGATTTTTGTTACCTGTGTTTCTACTTCATTACCATACACTTATACAATCTTATCTTTTCATTAATAGTTTACGTTTTTTATGGCCAATATAGGGTATGTCAAGTCATTATGTTAGCTTCATTTATTACAGTGATTAAATTATACTTTACCTATTAATGTAACTAGTTTCCTCTTGTAAGGTTTAAATGAGAAAAAAAAGGAAAAAAACCTCTGGAGATATTAAATTTAGAAGTGATTATAAAACTCTTGATACTGAAGTATATCACACATTGTTAGCTATGTATATATAGACTTCTCCTCAAATAACATGGGGAGCCACAGTGGGTAAGTGGGTAGGATGCTGATTCTCTATCCTGGACGTCATGTGATCGAGCCCACACTGATCAGCAGTGAATATTTGCTAGGCCGCTACAATCACTGATAAGGATGACATCGATGCAACTTAATGAGTCACAAATATTATAACTTTAGTCCACAGACAAATTAAATTCAAAAACATTTTTTTATGTATTATATACTATTATAATAAAAAAATAAATAAAGGCATTTGAAGTATATCCTACTTAGCGTGGTGTAACCTCTTCCGTTATAGGCACTCATCTTTTAAAGAGATATTAGAAACACTTTCGTAAACAGATTGGATCGATCCCTGTATTGGTCGAGAAAATTCATCAGGATTTTCCGACACGATTTCCCATTGTCAGTGCTCACATAAATTTTTAGTTGATCCTAATAGATGATTCATAAATTGAAATTTGAGCTTTATAGTTACCTAGTATATTCAATAATTATACTAGTACTATAGTTACGCCCCAAGTCCCTTTAAATGCTCATATTTTAACGTTTGTCACATATCTATAGACCCCTACTTACATTACCCATGTCACTCAGACCCTGATTACATATAATGTAAACTTGATTTAATACAATTATATTATATTCATGTGAATACTTTTTCTTTGTCAATAACTTCTGTTAACATGAAACCATTGAGTTAAGTTTTAAAAGGTCTACCTTTTGTATAGTATTGTAATACATGTATAGAACATGGTTATTAAATTCTTATCTAACTATAGCATGTAAATATATATAATACTGTCTATAAACATCTCTAGACAAGTATGTACCTTATTTAATCTAATAAATGCTCTGCTCCTACAAGTTATCAATACTTTAAGAATAATTGGTTTCCACTTAGGAATATCAGTCCAAAAATGGTTAAATTCATTGCAGTGTTTACAATGTCACAACTTTTGTTATACTCTGCAAACCAGTACCACCTACAAGCATTTGGTGTTTGTGCGGGGGGGGGGGGGAATGGCCGAATGGTTAGCACATGCGCACTGTATTATAAGGTCTGTGATTGAGTCAGCTGGCGTGGTTTCGATTCCCCAGTTAAACGTGACAAGGAGTAGGGTCACCTGTCCAACCTCATGGGTTTTCTCAAGGTCATCCGGTTTCCTCCCACTGCTAAAGACTCCTAATTTGTGTCAAGTGGACGTTAAACTCAAATTGGATACAAGCAAGGATCTTATCTACCATAGTTATTTAGGTTTTGTTTCTTATATAATCAATTAGAGTAGATTTTCACGTGGATTAAGCTTTTAATGATCTGTAATAATAAAGTGAACCTATTTTTACACTTTACAATCTAGCTGTCCGGTCACCTCTGGCTTGCGGCTGTGGTTTCGATCCCTGGTGTGAGTGTATGTGGCATGGAGGTAGGGGCGCCTTCTCAACCTCGTGGGTTTCCTCCGGGCACTCCGGTTTCCTCCCACTGCTAAAGACCCCTACGCGCAAGCGAATTATTGAAATAAAATTGAAACCATATGTTAGTCCCAAAATGACCTAGTTTGTGTCGAGTGGACGTTAAACCCCATTTCTCTCTCTCTCTCTCTCTACACTTTACAAAGTTACCAGGTGGAGTTTTTAAATCAAGTACAGTACGGTATTATGAAATGGGTATTAGCCTTTTTAACTAGTTTCTATTTAGTCTTGTGTGAACTGCTTGTATAGACGAGACATGTACCTCCCTAGCTATGTGTCATTTATCAGTCCGAGGGTCTATCACTATGGGTAGATAGAATAGGTGGCGAAGCTATTCACTGTGTTAACATAATCACATGTGCAAGCTCATGCTTTCTTTATACTTATGATCTTTTATTATTATCGTCAGACAATGTCTGGGAGTCGTACAGGTCAAAGGTTAGGAAATATTAGTATAGACCCTTTACTTATATTGTACCATATACACACAACGTAGTGTCAATTCCCCTGCCTTTAAACATTTTCACATGTTTAATAAGCTATCAAATTTTTCGACCCTTTTTGTTTGTCGACGGGTAATTAGGCTTTCAGACTTTCGTCTGAAAGCCTATTGTGATTACTAAAATTATTATTTATTATTATTATTTTTTTTTTCGCCGGAGCCTATTTCTCAGTGCCTGTAACAGATACCGATCTGGGACCTAATTCCCTATCGGGAAACCATGTATTGGCCACTTGATAAACTATATTTGAAACTTCTGCGCAGACCGGAAGTGGTCGAATTTCGTGCGGTGTCAAAAAATTAAAAAACGGCCGTAGATTCGTCAATTCTGTACCTATTTTCATACAAATGACATTTTCGGAAACCCTGAGTCTTTTCTCGGACGATAGCAGTTGAAAATTTCGATATTTCGAAACTTCATCGCTGACGTCTTGCGATCGAAAAATGAAAACTGTTGTTTGAGAGACAATTTTTGTTATTTTTCAAAATTTTGAAATTTGACCTACATTTTTGGATACCTGAAGTCCATCCGATTCCAATAATATAAGTTTCATTCAGAGTTATCGCCCTTTATTTTTCGATTTTTTTCGAATTTTCTACCCATTTTGTGAGCTCGGGTTTCGTTTTATGGCCGAATTGACGTTTCTGAAACTTCTGAGGCATGAAGCCAAATGACCATTGCAAGGAATAAAGCAATTTCAACAATAATTTGTACACCGGAAGTGGTCGAAATAATGTCCGATATTTTGAAAAAAATACAAAAAATGGGTATTTTGGGGAAAAACGCGATTTCTCCGTCCGATATCAATGGATTAAACAAATTAGGGTACCATTGGACTGCACTAGTATTGTGCTATCGTATGATACCCAATTCGAACGGATACAACGAGAAGGAAGCAAAATATGGCACGCTGAAAATCAAGTATTTTCTGATTTGGAGCGTTTTTGGACGCCTGTATCTCGAAAACTTAACCGCAACTTTTTTTTTAACTTTCTCTATCGAGAGTCCATTCGATAGTCTTGTGAATTATGCCATCCAATAAGACTTTGAAATGTCTGGAATACGATAAAAAAGGGACTGAAAATCAAAAAAAGTCGAAAAATCGTGAAATTTTGGAAAATGCTCTACTATTTTTTTATTTTAAGAGATTTTCAAAAAAAGGTTGTATATTCAGATAGCTGACCTAATTACGATTCTAACGATGTATAATATGTATGTAGTTATTGAAATTTAATTTTCGATATTTTAAATTTTTTGCATTTTTGGCACTTTTGAACATATGATTTCTCAGAGGCATTTTATCTGATCAGATAATGTAATATATCATTACAGAGCCCCGTGGCTATTTTAGTGCCCAAACCGGCTATTAAAACTATTCCGACAATAATAACCATACCGGAAGTATTCAAAAAATGAAAAAAAAGGTTAAAAACATTGTCGCACTTGCGAGAAACTTAATTTCTCCCTTAGGTAATAGCGGACCAAAAGAACTAAAATGTCGCTGGATAGCCCTATTAATGGACCATCATATGGTATCTAAATAATACGATTTCGATGGTAAGGAAATAAATTATTGTATGACAAAAATCTAGTATTTTCCGATTTTTTAACATTCTGGGACGCCCTTTTCACGAAAACGACGCCGCAGATTTTTCTTAAACTTTTCTTACTCAAAGTCCTATCGGTTGTCTATATAGTGAATCCAAAATGAAAAGCATTGAAATAATATAGGTGGTCCCAAAATGGCCTCAAACTTTGAAAAAAATTGAAAAATCGTTAAATTTTTGGAAACGCTATTTAATTTATCTTTTTTTCCAAAACTACTCAATGGATGTTTCTGAAACTTCTGGTACAGAAAGTTAATTATCCAAAGAACTTCGTAAAGCTATCACGACAACGATCGTAAAACCGGAAGTAGTCGAAAAAATGTCCGATATTTTGAAAAAAAATAATTTTTTTACGAAAACCTTTTTTATTTATGAATATTTTTTGATGATATTTTACACAGGGTTAAAAATATCATCCTACTTGAGCAGAAATGAGAAAAAAAATTGTCTCGGTAATTTGCGTTAGCCGCCATCGGCTAATTTAGTTTTTCGTACCCAGAAAAATTATTTATTGTTCGATTTGTATAAAACAAAGTTCATATGCTCCGTGGTCCCAATTGTAATTTTTTTTGTTACGGTGAAATTTTTCTGACGGCAACGGAAGTGACGTAATATTAACAAAAACTACAATTTTGACAGTTCGGTACCACTTTTTGAAAGCAAATATTATTTTTTTTTCAAAACTGATATAACTAAAAGGATGCACCCTGCAAAGGTGCATAAAATCCTTAGCTCAGATTTTTTAATTTCAATTTCATTTTCGGGCAATTTCGAATAAAATGTAAAATAAAGTGTAAATTCAGTTATTTACAATTCATTCAGCGTCTTCATATTTTGAAATATTTATTTGTAATTTTCATAAACTCGTAGCAATAATCCAGACGAAGAGAATGTTTGCGAAAATTAGTTTGTAATATGAGCAGTTGCCGAGAAATAAGCAAATTTGCATGCATCACTTTTCACGTTATTTTGCCTATAAAAGAGTCAATTATTATTCGATTTGCAATATTTTTTTTCCATTTGATGCCTAATGCCAATTCGGACTAGGTCAAGCCAATTTTACATTTTCACTTTGACCGGAAATGACGTCATTTGGGCAAAAACTGTATTTTTAACCTAAAAAACAAATATTTTATTCAAATGAGTCTGCCTTATAATATTTTTAAAATCATGATATTTGATTCCCATCAACGAATAGAATGAAGCCATACGACCATACGGATACCACAAAATGGTTTCTAACTTGTACGGTTACCGAGAAATAGGCGATCTTCTATAAGTCACTTTTCAAGGTTTTTGGTCTATAAAAGTGTCAATTATTATTCGATTTTTATCATTTTTTTACCATTTGATGCCTTATGCCATTTATGACTTCTATGAACTAAATTAACATTTTCAATATCTCCGGAAGTAATGTAATTTTTGCAAAAAACGTATTTTTAGCCTTCAAAACAAACATTTTTTTGAAGGGATTTATATTTATTATTCGTTTAACTTTATAACGTCTGACTCTAATGGGCAGTAAGATTGAATCAATACCATCATATTGATATCAAGAAAAGGCTTCTAGCATGTTCCCTTCTCGAATAATAGCCAATTTTCCCAGGGTCACTTTTAAGTTTTATACCTTCTTAATTTCAGTTTATGGGTTATAGGTTGATTATGTATTGCCCGATATGTATAAAACAAAGTTTGTATTTTGTATGTTGCGAATTTTCGACTTATTTTTCACCTATAAAAATTTCTTTCGGCACCGGAAGTTACGTAATTTTGCCATAATTTACAATTTTGACCGGTCTTTTCGCCAGCAAATATTACTTTTACATTTGATAGAAGGTGTCACTGAAGCAAAACAACTAAAGTATAGTTTGGTAGCTCAATGGATCGGCTATGGTATAATGAACTTCCTGTATGATTCCTGAAAGCCGATTCAGTGCTGCTTGCAGGTCTAGTTATTATTATTTTTTTTTTCGCCGGAGCCTATTTCTCAGTTCCTGTAACAGATACCGATCTGGGACCTAATTCCCTAACGGGAAACCATGTATTGGCTACTTGATAAACTATATTTGAAACTTCTGCGCAGACCGGAAGTGGTCGAATTTCGTGCAGTGTCAAAAAATTAAAAAACGGCCGTAGATTCATCAATTCTGTACCTATTTTCATACAAATGACATTATCGGAAACCCTGAGTCTTTTTTCGGACGATAGCAGTTGAAAATTTCGATATTTCGAAACTTCATCGCTGACGTCTTGCGATCGAAAAATGAAAAATGTTGTTTGAGAGACAATTTTTGTTATTTTTCAAAATTTTGAAATTTGACCTACATTTATGAATACCTGAAGTCCAACCGATTCCAGTAATATAAGTTTCATTCAGAGTTATCGCCCTTTATTTTTCGATTTTTTTCGAATTTTCTACCCATTTTGTGAGCTCGGGTTTCGTTTTATGGCCGAATTGAAGTTTCTGAAACTTCTGAGGCATGAAGCCAAATGACCATTGCAAGGAATAAAGCAATTTCAACAATAATCTGTACACCGGAAGTGGTCGAAATAATGTCCGATATTTTGAAAAAAATACAAAAAATGGGTATTTTGGGGAAAAACGCGATTTCTCCGTCCGATATCAATGGATTAAACAAATTAGGGTACCATGGGACTGCACTAGTATTGTTCTATCGTATGATACCCAATTCGAACGGATACGACGAGCAGGAAGCAAAATATGGCACGCTGAAAATCAAGTATTTTCTGATTTTGAGCGTTTTTGGACGCCTGTATCTCGAAAACTTAACCGCAACTTTTTTTTTAACTTTCTCTATCGAGAGTCCATTCGATAGTCTTGTGAATTATGCCATCCAATAAGACTTTGAAATGTCTGGAATACGATAAAAAAGGGACTGAAAATCAAAAAAAGTCGAAAAATCGTGAAATTTTGGAAAATGCTCTACTATTTTTTTATTTTAAGAGATTTTCAAAAAAAGGTTGTATATTCAGATAGCTGACCTAATTACGATTCTAACGATGTGTAATATGTATGTAGTTATTGAAATTTAATTTTCGATATTTTAAATTTTTTGCATTTTTGGCACTTTTGAACATAGGATTTCTCAGAGGCATTTTATCTGATCAGATAATGTAATATATCATTACAGAGCCCCGTGGCTATTTTAGTGCCCAAACCGGCTATTAAAACTATTCCGACAATAATAACCATACCGGAAGTATTCAAAAAATGAAAAAAAAGGTTAAAAACATTGTCGCACTTGCGAGAAACTTGATTTCTCCCTTAGGTAATAGCGGACCAAAAGAACTAAAGTGTTGCTGGATAGCCCTATTAATGGACCATCATATGGTATCTAAATAATACGATTTCGATGGTAAGGAAATAAATAATTGTATGCCAAAAATCTAGTATTTTCCGATTTTTTAACATTGTGGGACGCCCTTTTCTCGAAAACGACGCCGCAGATTTTTCTTAAACTTTTCTTACTCAAAGTCCTATCGGTTGTCTATATAGTGAATCCAAAATGAAAAGCATTGAAATAATATAGGTGGTCCAAAAATGGCCTCAAACTTTGAAAAAAATTGAAAAATCGTTAAATTTTTGGAAACGCTCTTTAATTTATCTTTTTTTCCAAAACTACTCAATGGATGTTTCTGACACTTCTGGTACAGAAAGTTAATTATACAAAGAACTTCGTAAAGCTATCATGACAACGATCGTAAAACCGGAAGTAGTCGAAAAAATGTCCAATATTTTGAAAAAAATTAATTTTTTTACGAAAACCTTTTTTATTTATGAATATTTTTTGATGATATTTTACACAGGGTTAAAAATATCATCCTACTTGAGCAGAAATGAGAAAAAAAAATGTCTCGGTAATTTGCGTTAGCCGCCATCGGCTAATTTAGTTTTTCGTACCCAGAAAAATTATTTATTGTTCGATTTGTATAAAACAAAATTCATATGCTCCGTGGTCCCAATTGTAATTTTTTTTGTTACGGTGAAATTTTTCTGTCGGCAACGGAAGTGACGTAATATTAACAAAAACTATAATTTTGACAGTTCGGTACCACTTTTTGAAAGCAAATATTATTTTTTTTTCAAAACTGATATAACTAAAAGGATACACCCTGCAAAGGTGCACTAAATCCTTAGCTCATATTTTTTAATTTAAATTTCATTTTCGGGCAATTTCGAATAAAATGTAAAATAATGTGTAAAATTCAGTTATTTACAATTCATTCAGCGTCTTCATATTTTGAAATATTTATTTGTAATTTTCATAAACTCGTAGCAATAATCCAGACGAAGAGAATGTTTGCGAAAATTAGTTTGTAATATGAGCAGTTGCCGAGAAATATGCAATTTTGCATGCATCACTTTTCACGTTATTTTGCCTATAAAAGAGTGAATTATTATTCGATTTGCAATATTTTTTTTCCGTTTGATCCCTAATGCCAATTTGGACTAGGTCAAGCCAATTTTACATTTTCACTGTGACCGGAAATGACGTCATTTGGGCAAAAACTGTATTTTTAACCTAAAAAACAAATATTTTATTCAAATGAGTCTGCCTTATAATATTTTTAAAATCATGATATTTGATTCCCACCAACGAATAGAATAAAGCCATAAGACCATACGGATACCACAAAATGGTTTCTAACTTGTACGGTTACAGAGAAATAGGCGATCTTCTATAAGTCACTTTTCAAGGTTTTTGGTCTATAAAAGTGTCAATTATTATTCGATTTTTATCATTTTTTTACCATTTGATGCCTTATGCCATTTATGACTTCTATGAACTAAAATAACATTTTCAATATCTCCGGAAGTAATGTAATTTTTGAAAAAAACGTATTTTTAGCCTTCAAAACAAACATTTTTTTGAAGGGATTTATATTTATTATTCGTTTAACTTTATAACGTCTGACTCTAATGGGCAGTAAGATTGAATCAATACCATCATATTGATATCAAGAAAAGGCTTCTAGCATGTTCCCTTGTCGCATAATAGCCAATTTTCCCAGGGTCACTTTTAAGTTTTATACCATCTTAATTTCAGTTTATGGGTTATAGGTTGATTATTTATTGCCCTATATGTATAAAACAAAGTTTGTATTTTGTATGTTGCGAATTTTCGACTAATTTTTCACCTATAAAAATTTCTTTCGGCACCGGAAGTGACGTAATTTTGCCATAATTTACAATTTTGACCGGTCTTTTCGCCAGCAAATATTACTTTTACATATGATAAGGGTGTCACTGAAGCAAAACAACTAAAGTATACTTTGGTAGCTCAATGGATCGGCTATGGTATAATGAACTTCCTGTATGATTCCTGAAAGCCGGTTCAGTGCTGCTTGCAGGTCTAGTTCTTATTATTATTATTAGGGTTTCACACTGCGAAGCTTGTGTGAAACACTATTGTTTTTGTTAAAATTATTAGGCTTTCAGACTTTCGTCTGAAAGCCTATTGTGATTACTAAAATTATTATTTATTAAGCTTTCATATGTATTACATATGAAAGCTTATTGTTTCTGTTAAAGTTATTATTATTATTTTTTTTTTTTGTGTGTTTTCTGCAAATCGGATTTCTCAGAATCTATCCATAGGATCTTTCTAAAATTTTGATCTACCCCCCCAAAAATGGGGTGCGAACCTTGATTAAATGTATTTTCAAAACGTTTTACGAATCCGAAATCACCGAATTTTACGAACGAATGCATTTGACCTACAATGCTGTAACTTTGTGACTATTTGATCTATTTTACTAATTCTTTTTTCTTTGAGTATCCTAAGACATTTACTTCAAATCTGCAATTTCGGATTTTCGAAATTCGAAAATTCGTCGCTGTGATTTCGAACCGGAAGTTTACACCAACTCGACAACTTCTTTAGTCGTTGTACGATTTTCATGAAATTTAATATGTAAGTAGACCTTAATGATGCGACTTGAAAAATGACTTTAGAAATTTTCTAACTTATCTCCCCTTGGTGAAATTAAGGATCAAAATTTTCAAAAAAATCGTCGAAATATAGGTCAGAATGACCTAGTTTTTTTTTTCGTTACTAGACAAGGAATTACTGATTCGTACACAAAATATGGAGTTTGTCGATCGAACCGGAAGTGCCACCATCTTTAAACGTGAAAAATCAATAAGGCTTTTTTGCTATTTTACTTACAGACTCGGGAGTTATATTTTCTGAATCCTTGTAGGAAGGCCTAAAAAATGTCGCGAATGGAATTTTGATTTAGGTCATCCCGGAGTCACCATTTTGAATTGAAAAAGAAGCAATTTGAAGGGCCGAGACTTTGGAGCACAATAACTCTCATTCTAATTAAGCTAGAATGTTCAAACTTGTTGTAGTCGTTCACTAGGTCAATGTTATGATTGAGTTCAAAGATGAGCATTTTCTGCTTAGGGTAAGCAGAGATAAGCATGCTGATTTGTTGATTCTTTAGGGCACGATAACTTTGGTTATAATGAAGGGAGGGCGGTGAAACTTTTGTCAATAGAGAGTCTAATAGCTAGCCTGTTGTGTGAAATCATTGTATCATTTTTTTTAAATATCAGGGATAGCCGAAAAAAAGAGATTGAAAATCCAAAAAGTCGTATTTTTACAATTTGGAGCATGTTTAGAGGTCTTTCTCGTAAAGTCAACATACTATTTTTTGGGAACTTCTTCTACAAAGAGTCTTATTGGTAGTCTTTTATATGAAACCATCGATCAACAGTCCAACATATCAGGAGTAGAAGAACAAAAGGATCGAACATTGACAACGGCACCCTTTCATTGTTAAGCGAAACATGCAGTGTGGGTGACTACAATCTACGCATTTAGTCATCGTATAGAGTTTATTCAACAGTATCGAATTCCAGCTGCTTAGGGATATTTTACGTGCACTCCAATATGTACACAGGACCTTGGTTTTTCGTCCCATCCGAAGGACTAGACAGCTGTGCTTGTCAGGCCCTCCGTTCTGCCTCACTGACAAGGGGAACCACGCCGGGAAATCGAGATGAACTTTTTTCGTGCAGAACTTTCAATTCAGGCAAAACGTTTATTGCATACGATTAAGCTGGTCAGTTGGAGCTTATTTTCAAAAGTTTTGTAATAATCGGTTGGTAATTAAAGTACCGTGCGCATTAAACTGTTAAAACAGAAAATTTCGCCCGGTTGAAATGTTTCTTGCTATAAGTCAGCAATTTTCCGAATTCAGGGAGGCTGGATGGCTGAATGGTTAGCATGTGCTCGCTGTATCGTAACGTTTGTCATTGAGTCAACGGGCGTCGTTTCGATCTCCAGGTTGCACGTGACATGGTGTATGATGTCCAACCTCGTGGGTTTTCTCCGTGTTCTTTGGTTTCCTCCCAACGGCTTAAGACCAGTACGTGCAAGGGGAGTTTTTAAATAAAATTAAAAAACATATGTTAGTCCCAAAATGACCTAGTTTGTGTCGAATGGACGTTAGGCCGCATTTCTCTCTTTCTCTTTTTAAAGTTTTGTAATAATCGGTTGGTAATCAAAGGTACTGTTAAAGTGATAAAACAGAAAATTTGGCCCGGTTGTAATGTTTCTCACTATAAAGTCAGCAATTTGTCGATTTTAAAGGGCAAACGTTGATTGCGAACGATTAAGCTGGTCAGGGGGAGCTTATTTTTAAAAGTTTTGTAATATTCGGTTGATAAATAAAGGTACCGTGCAAATTAAACTGTTAAAATAGAAAATTTGGCCCGGTTGAAATGTTTCTAGCTGTAGGTCAGCAATTTGCCGATTTTAGGGAGGTTGCGTGGCTGAATGGTTAGCACGTGCGCTCTGTATCATAACGTCTGTCATTGAGTCAACTGGCCTTGTTTCGATTTCTTGGTTGTACGTGACAAGGAGTATGGTCGCCTTACCAACCTCGTAGGCCGTAACGCCGCTGCCCGGGTAAAATTTCCCTCATTGCACACTTTATGGCGTATGCCCGTCTTCATTAGCCCATTGTAGGAGCAGAACAGTAGGACGTTAAACCCCATTCAATTTCATTTCATTTTCTCTATGTTGCTTATTTATTATAGTGGATAAATATTTTTCTGGTTCTAGCAATTATTTAATTTCTGCATAGAAATCTCTGGCCAGTTTTTTTTATTGCAGAGTGCCATTCTTGTATATTGCAGTCTATGACCCTTTGTTTAAAACATGCTTAAGAAGTCGTCACGATTTCCTACTTATAACCAAACATATTGGAAACCATAATTATATAACATATCTTGGAAGCCCGATTACAGCTATACAAGTTTCAGTTATTTCCCTTTAGTTTAAAGATTATTTTTTTGCCCGTGTGCAATGTTTCTCACTACATTTAAATTTGTAACTTTGTGAGTTTTTGACCGATTTTGATATTATGTCTTTATAATTTTCCAAATCTACATATTTAACGTACATATTCAAACAGTTGAGTTCAACCTGATTCAAAAAGTTTTAGTTTTGTTCAAAGTTATTTCATTTAATTTTTCAATGTTTTCTTACCATTTTCATTTCATTATTCTGAAATTTTTGAAATCGGAAGTCATCCCGATTACAGCAACACAAGTATCAGTTATTTCCCTTTAGTTTTCAGATTACTCAATGTTTCATACTATATTTAGACTTGTAACTTCGCGAGTTTTTGACCAATTTTGATAGTTTGTTATTCTTATCCTTTTATTTGAGATACTTGATATAATCGATGACACGTGACGATGAATATGAAAGCTTTCATATCTGCATGGGACAGTAGCAGATCTAGTTATTATTATTTTTTTTTTCGCCGGAGCCTATTTCTCAGTTCCTGTAACAGATACCGATCTGGGACCTAATTCCCTAACGGGAAACCATGTATTGGCTACTTGATAAACTATATTTGAAACTTCTGCGCAGACCGGAAGTGGTCGAATTTCGTGCAGTGTCAAAAAATTAAAAAACGGCCGTAGATTCATCAATTCTGTACCTATTTTCATACAAATGACATTATCGGAAACCCTGAGTCTTTTCTCGGACGATAGCAGTTGAAAATTTCGATATTTCGAAACTTCATCGCTGACGTCTTGCGATCGAAAAATGAAAAATGTTGTTTGAGAGACAATTTTTGTTATTTTTCAAAATTTTGAAATTTGACCTACATTTATGAATACCTGAAGTCCAACCGATTCCAGTAATATAGGTTTCATTCAGAGTTATCGCCCTTTATTTTTCGATTTTTTTCGAATTTTCTACCCATTTTGTGAGCTCGGGTTTCGTTTTATGGCCGAATTGAAGTTTCTGAAACTTCTGAGGCATGAAGCCAAATGACCATTGCAAGGAATAAAGCAATTTCAACAATAATCTGTACACCGGAAGTGGTCGAAATAATGTCCGATATTTTGAAAAAAATACAAAAAATGGGTATTTTGGGGAAAAACGCGATTTCTCCGTCCGATATCAATGGATTAAACAAATTAGGGTACCATGGGACTGCACTAGTATTGTTCTATCGTATGATACCCAATTCGAACGGATACGACGAGCAGGAAGCAAAATATGGCACGCTGAAAATCAAGTATTTTCTGATTTTGAGCGTTTTTGGACGCCTGTATCTCGAAAACTTAACCGCAACTTTTTTTTTAACTTTCTCTATCGAGAGTCCATTCGATAGTCTTGTGAATTATGCCATCCAATAAGACTTTGAAATGTCTGGAATACGATAAAAAAGGGACTGAAAATCAAAAAAAGTCGAAAAATCGTGAAATTTTGGAAAATGATCTACTATTTTTTTTATTTTAAGAGATTTTCAAAAAAAGGTTGTATATTCAGATAGCTGACCTAATTACGATTCTAACGATGTGTAATATGTATGTAGTTATTGAAATTTAATTTTCGATATTTTAAATTTTTTGCATTTTTGGCACTTTTGAACATAGGATTTCTCAGAGGCATTTTATCTGATCAGATAATGTAATATATCATTACAGAGCCCCGTGGCTATTTTAGTGCCCAAACCGGCTATTAAAACTATTCCGACAATAATAACCATACCGGAAGTATTCAAAAAATGAAAAAAAAGGTTAAAAACATTGTCGCACTTGCGAGAAACTTGATTTCTCCCTTAGGTAATAGCGGACCAAAAGAACTAAAGTGTTGCTGGATAGCCCTATTAATGGACCATCATATGGTATCTAAATAATATGATTTTGATGGTAAGGAAATAAATAATTGTATGCCAAAAATCTAGTATTTTCCGATTTTTTAACATTGTGGGACGCCCTTTTCTCGAAAACGACGCCGCAGATTTTTCTTAAACTTTTCTTACTCAAAGTCCTATCGGTTGTCTATATAGTGAATCCAAAATGAAAAGCATTGAAATAATATAGGTGGTCCAAAAATGGCCTCAAACTTTGAAAAAAATTGAAAAATCGTTAAATTTTTGGAAACGCTCTTTAATTTATCTTTTTTTCCAAAACTACTCAATGGATGTTTCTGACACTTCTGGTACAGAAAGTTAATTATACAAAGAACTTCGTAAAGCTATCATGACAACGATCGTAAAACCGGAAGTAGTCGAAAAAATGTCCAATATTTTGAAAAAAATTAATTTTTTTACGAAAACCTTTTTTATTTATGAATATTTTTTGATGATATTTTACACAGGGTTAAAAATATCATCCTACTTGAGCAGAAATGAGAAAAAAAAATGTCTCGGTAATTTGCGTTAGCCGCCATCGGCTAATTTAGTTTTTCGTACCCAGAAAAATTATTTATTGTTCGATTTGTATAAAACAAAATTCATATGCTCCGTGGTCCCAATTGTAATTTTTTTTGTTACGGTGAAATTTTTCTGTCGGCAACGGAAGTGACGTAATATTAACAAAAACTATAATTTTGACAGTTCGGTACCACTTTTTGAAAGCAAATATTATTTTTTTTTCAAAACTGATATAACTAAAAGGATACACCCTGCAAAGGTGCACAAAATCCTTAGCTCATATTTTTTAATTTAAATTTCATTTTCGGGCAATTTCGAATAAAATGTAAAATAAAGTGTAAAATTCAGTTATTTACAATTCATTCAGCGTCTTCATATTTTGAAATATTTATTTGTAATTTTCATAAACTCGTAGCAATAATCCAGACGAAGAGAATGTTTGCGAAAATTAGTTTGTAATATGAGCAGTTGCCGAGAAATATGCAATTTTGCATGCATCACTTTTCACGTTATTTTGCCTATAAAAGAGTGAATTATTATTCGATTTGCAATATTTTTTTTCCATTTGATCCCTAATGCCAATTTGGACTAGGTCAAGCCAATTTTACATTTTCACTGTGACCGGAAATGACGTCATTTGGGCAAAAACTGTATTTTTAACCTAAAAAACAAATATTTTATTCAAATGAGTCTGCCTTATAATATTTTTAAAATCATGATATTTGATTCCCACCAACGAATAGAATAAAGCCATAAGACCATACGGATACCACAAAATGGTTTCTAACTTGTACGGTTACAGAGAAATAGGCGATCTTCTATAAGTCACTTTTCAAGGTTTTTGGTCTATAAAAGTGTCAATTATTATTCGATTTTTATCATTTTTTTACCATTTGATGCCTTATGCCATTTATGACTTCTATGAACTAAATTAACATTTTCAATATCTCCGGAAGTAATGTAATTTTTGCAAAAAACGTATTTTTAGCCTTCAAAACAAACATTTTTTTGAAGGGATTTATATTTATTATTCGTTTAACTTTATAACGTCTGACTCTAATGGGCAGTAAGATTGAATCAATACCATCATATTGATATCAAGAAAAGGCTTCTAGCATGTTCCCTTGTCGCATAATAGCCAATTTTCCCAGGGTCACTTTTAAGTTTTATACCATCTTAATTTCAGTTTATGGGTTATAGGTTGATTATTTATTGCCCTATATGTATAAAACAAAGTTTGTATTTTGTATGTTGCGAATTTTCGACTAATTTTTCACCTATAAAAATTTCTTTCGGCACCGGAAGTGACGTAATTTTGCCATAATTTACAATTTTGACCGGTCTTTTCGCCAGCAAATATTACTTTTACATATGATAAGGGTGTCACTGAAGCAAAACAACTAAAGTATACTTTGGTAGCTCAATGGATCGGCTATGGTATAATGAACTTCCTGTATGATTCCTGAAAGCCGGTTCAGTGCTGCTTGCAGGTCTAGTTATTGTTCTTATTTAAACAGATTGGAATAGGAAGATTTCGCTTTTGAATAATGTAGACTTAAACATACATTATGCAAGAGCTAAATCTGCCTGTTGCAAGTCTTTTTTTAGGCCTGAAATGTTTTCTAAGTTATTAATCAGACAATAATAAACTGATCCAGGCCATAATCAATTCTTGAAGGCATCAGATTTCTCCGATATTAAATAGATTGGAACAGTTCAGCCGTATTTTGATTTAAGCTAAAAATGGAAGGGCAAGACTTAACTTCAAACAACCAGTACCATGGTTGAAATTATTTCACACGTCTTGTCAAACCTTCAAAGGCTAATATCTTGGCTGGCATTAGAGTAATTTGAATGAAATTTTCAAATTATTCATTTTATATTTCCTGTATTTGAGCTATTATAGCAAGAATGGCAAGCTCTTTATCTAAATCTTACATAATGTATCTTTAATCCCTTGAATAACTTTACAGATGTACAATAAATAGATACGATTGACAAAACAGGGGGGAAAAAACATGGAGAATGAATTATTTCTATAAATGAGGGAGATATTTGAAAAGGGATTATCTGTTTCTTTTGAAGCACGCCGAATGATTGACTTTGCATGTATTCTTATGTTTGGTCGTTTATACCTACATATAATATTACATAGAGACATGACAGTGGTAATGAAAAGTTTCAATATCGTAAATCTCACGAATAATAGGGAGGGTAACTCTGACTAACTCATATTTGAATAATGTTCAACCCAATCAAGACATGTATACAATACTCTGACCTTTTAGTCGTATAACACTTACAGACTAATTTTTTTCCTCAAATGAAAATGTTTAATCAATAAGCTGTTTTTGAATGGTGTGAAAATTGATTCTGATTAGAGTCGAAAGGTTAGACCAGGTTCTGAACCCCCCCAAAACATAACTATTACTAGGTAAATAATAATACATTATACATTGAGTGCCATATCTATGGTAAATGTTAAAATGGAAAACAGAAAGTTCTAATTGACAATTGAAATTGTTTATTCTATTTCTGGTCAGGGGTATTGGATGGCCGAATGGTTAGCTGGTTAGCGTGCGTGTGCTGTATGATATGGCCAGCCATTGAATCAACTGGCGTGGTTTCGAATCCCCGGTTGTACGTGGCAAGGAGTAGGGTCGACTGTCCAACCTTGTGGGTTTTCCCCGGGGTACTCCGGTTTCCTCCCACTGCTAAAGACCCCAACATGCAAGCGAATTATTGAAATAAAATTAAACCATATGTTAGTCACGAAATGACCTTTTTTGGTGTTGAATGGACGTTAAACCCCATTTCTCTCTCTCTCGATCTCTCTCTCTTTATCTGAATCTTACACAAAGTATCTTTAATCAAGAAAAGTACATTAGATTTGTGGAAATTGACTCCAATCCAAACCGAAAAGGTTATACAAGGTTTTGACCCCCCAAAACATAACTGTAGCTGTTTGTGTAATAATACTTAGCGCTGTGAAACAGTTTCTTCATGTGGTAATGTTATGCTAAACATCCTTTTGGTAAATATACATGTCGTGGATTGAGACTAAACAGAATGATCCACCCATTTTATTATGTTGAGAACAAACACTAAAGAACTTTGTAAAATGTTTCATCCTTGTTAAATATGGTGATAACAATGACATTAACATGTGCAAAACATTTCTTGGCTAAATTTTGAATTCTGATATTGTATAATATGTTCCAACGTACACTTTATCATGTATTCATATCCTGTAATATGAAAATTAATCTTTGGACAATATTTGAAATGGCAAGTTCATGACCAACCCAAAACTCTAAAACTATCTGTATTGTGTTTAAATCTTTGTACAATATTGCTAAAACTATATCGTTTTGTGTTGAAATCTGTGTACAGTAAGTTCGAAATCATTTTTTAAGTCATGGTGCAAACATTCTCTTCTTTTTCATTTCACTTCTCTACTTGTTGACCATTCACGACTTGAAGAAGCTCGCTGGATACCACAGCCTTGCTCTAGACCATCTTTTTTTTTAATAAAAACAAACTCTTCTGTTTTGTGTTGAAATCTGTGTATTGGAAGTTTGAAATCATTTTTACCTTATGCCTTTTATGGTGCAAGCGTTCTCTAATTCTTTTTCCATTCCTTTATCTACTTGTTGACGACAGTCCACGACTTGAAGAAGCTCCCTGGATACCAAAGTTTTTTTGTAAACAAAGCCTTTATATGACAAAAATTTAAAAAGTAGTCTGCTGGTAATTGTTTTAAGACAATATTTAAATTGAAATTAAGTTTTCGTGAGAGAATTATATTTTGTAAAATTAATAACCAAATCGTATGTTAAAAAGAAAATTTTAAATTCAGTTAGAAAATATACGACAATCTCAACTTCCGGGTTGGGCGTCCTTGCAGAAAAGTAGGATGTTAAACCCCATTTCATTTCATTTTTAAAAAAAATGGTGACCAATCCCTTTGTGTTTTTTAACGCAACAGTCGTATAATGCATATAAGCGAAGCAGTCTCTTTTTCAACATTTCTTTATCCTCACTGAAAAAAATCCTTTATTTCAATACTTCTTGATTTCATTGCCGCATATGATTTTTTTTATACAAGAGTCAATTGTTTTAAGATTCTGATCCGCCACAGTATTTTTGAACTGAGCTGCTTATTGTTTGTGGTTTGTATGTTCATGTGTCTGTGTCAAAACTATCCACCTCCCAGGGTCTCGTAGGTCACGCTGTGAGTTCATTATCATCACAGAAATTGATTAGAAACACAAGGTTGCATTAATGTTATTGTTGTTTCATGCATTCTCGATAATTGGTTGTATAAATCATGACATGTCTTCCTATTCAACACCTTGTTTGTTCATGCAGTTGCATGGAAATTATATCCTTAATTCATACAATACCCTTCTGTCGAGTTTAAATTTGTTGATGATAGAAAGAGGATTGGTGACAGCGATTCTCCTTGTGTGACTTAACTCTCACTAATAGGATTTGAGTGAAGAGATAAACCAAGCATATAAACCAATCATTGTGTTAGTTCTTCCATTTATCCTTTTACCTCAAGTGGCAACAGTTACTTCATTTATCTACTTTCATTTTATTTATCTACTTTTAGTTTCCACTAGAGTAGATTAAATTGATGATTTCTTTGTTTAGATTTAATGGGTAAAATGGTAAGTTGTATACTTAGATATAGTGGAGACAGGCACATGACATAAGACGAGTTCAGATTTAATGGGCTATATGAAAAGTTTTTCCTTTTAAAATGTCTGGGATATATCTGATCAGGAACAAAAATAAAATTGTTGAATTCATCGGATTTTATGTATGAATTTTTTTTGTGAAATGACTTTGAATGATATATAAATTATTATTTAAACATTTATAAATATGACAAGCCCTTAATCAACTCTCTAGATCATCAAATGGCTGAGATTTAAATGATTAAAACTGTCGTGAGGGTTTAAAAGTAATCAAGACTTAGTCTTGATTGTCAGGTACTATTGTTATGATAATAAACGATCTAAGCCATGTCTTCAAACACTCATAACTTAGGTCAGAATAAAATAATTTGACTGAAATTTTCAATATATTAATTTTTCATTATCTATTTTTAAACTATTATAGCAAGAACAGCTAGCCAAGGCCCTGTGTCTCGAAATCTTAACTAAAGATAAAATCCAAAATTTTAGTGGATACTACAATTTTGATTTGCTAAGCACTAAAATAATCTAATATTGTCCAATCAAATTACTAAAATTTGAATTTTATCTTAGTTAAAATTTTGTAAAACAAGCCCCAGCTCATTTTGTAAATCTTACAATTACATAAGGTATCTTAGAGAGAGAGGGAGAGAGGGAGAGAGGGAGGGAGGGAGAGAGAGAGAGAGAGAGAGAGAGAGAGAGAGAGAGAGAGAGAGATTAACGTCCACTCGAGACAAACTAGATCATTTTTGGACTGACATATGGTTTATTTTTATTTCAATAATTCGCTTGCGCGTAGGGGTCTTTAGCAGTGGGAGGAAACCGGAGTGCCCGGAGGAAACCCACAAGGTTGAGAAGGCGCCCCTATCTCCATGCCACATATGCTCACGCCAGGGATCGAAACCACAGCTGCAAGCCAGAGGTGAGCGGCCAGCTAGAGGTCGAAGCACGGCACTCTAGACCACTAGGCCATCCCAACCCCCCTAAGGTATCTTTGAATCAAAGAAGTTTAATTAGATCCTTTCCAGTGACAGACATATTATATTAATCTTAACAACACGTACAAGATCAGACATCTATAGCTGAAGTTTGAGACAGTCGAATTTATGACAAATATTTTGTTAATATTTTAACATCCTCCTTTTAATTTGGTTTTGTCTTCTTGATGAGATTTATAGTCTGGGTTGGGTTTTTTGTCTGGTGTTCGAGGAATGCATTCTTTCTAATAAGTATTCAAAAGCCTCTTTAAACCTTTTATTTTCTGAATGAGACGTTTTAAAACAGATATTGATATTACTTTGTATGTAGAAGCCTGTTTTTGTGAAGGAATTAATTTCTTTGATTATTTGTAAAGAAGAGTTAACGATATTGATATACTTTGTGTAGCTGAGTGTTTTTGTGAAGGAATATTGTCATTGATATTAGTTTGAATGTAAGTTTTTTTGTGAAGAAATTAATTTCTATGATTTTTTGAAGAGAAGGGGTTAACAATATTGATATTATTTTGAATGTAAGTTTTTTTTATATGACTCTGTATGTAGATGGTTGTTTTTGTGAAGGAATGAATTTCTATGATTATTTGAGGAGAAGTATTAACGATATTATTTAGAATGTATCTTTTTTTGATAAAAGAATTAATTTCGATAATTTTTTGAAGAGAAGAGTTAACGATACTGGTATTATTTTGAATGTAAGTTTTTTTGGATGAAAGAATTAGTTTGTATGGGTTTTTGAAGTGAGTTAATAAGGTAATAGGATCTTATCTATTGTATATATATATGTGTTGATATCTGTCATTGTGGAATCAACTAGTTAATTTAAGTGGTGTTACATGATACTGACAAGATATAGACCCTATCTATAGTATTTTCAACAAGTTGTCCTGTGGAGTCTTTATCTAGTAGATTGACTAGGAATATTTCCTTTTGTCCTTTATGTGGTCTATGTAAAGTTTTGTTGGGATTTTTTTTCAAGACTTAGCCCCCTTAGTTTGATTTTCTGTTCATTCCGACCCTTGATAAAAAAATAGCCACATGATTTAGGGGCTGTGGTCAAGAGGCAATAATATTTTATGTCCTCTAATCCAGAATGCCCTAACCAAATTGGCTCCCAGGAAAGAAATGAAATGAAATGGGGTTTAACATCCTTCTGTTCTGCTCCGAATGGGGCTAATGAAGACAGGCATTTATACACCATACAGATTGCCAAGGGATCTTTAAGATGCACACCAAGAGTGCTTAGTCAATCGAATGGGATGAAATGCCATGGTCAACCCATATATGCACCATTTGTTGATCTGAAAATTTTTTTTTCTTTACAGCCTCTGAAGAACAGAAGTGACAAAGAAATCACAGTTGTGACCATTCACTGTTAACACTGAACACTCGGTTGTTTAGGTAAGTGTTTTATTTTCTTGTTTTTTAAAGGAATGGGAGAGAAAGAGAGAGAGAGAAATGGGATTCAACATCCACTCAACACAAACCAGGTCATTCCAGGACTAACATATGGTTTAACTTTGTTTCAATAATGTGCTTGCGCAGAGGTGTCTTTAGCAGTGGGAGGAAACCGAAGGACCTAGAGAAAACCCATGAGGTTGGACAGGCGACCCTACTCTTTGTCACGTACAACCGGGGATTCCAAACCACGCCAGTTGACTCAATGACAGACCTTATGATACAGCACATGCACACTGATCATTCAGCCATCAAAACCCCTAAAGGAATAGAAGAACGGGGTTTTAAAAGCTTTGTATTTCTAAATACAAGGAGCATTTTTAACTTGCATACTCTACCTAACCAACCATAAAATGACTTCTGTCAAGAACAAGATAGGTGGGCATGATAGGGTAATTGTGACAGATGGAAGAGTTAGTCAAGCATAAAGTTGAGAGATGGATCACATGCTAATATCTTGATTCTCCAGCAGAGTGTTACATTTACAAGTAGATGTTAACTTTTACATGGGTATGATTTCCTCAATGCTAACTGTAAAATTCATGTTCCAAGAGATCTAAATCTATTTCATTAGCCTAAGGGTTTGATGTCATTGCTTCTGTCGTGTGGCAGGTGTACAAAATTTAGGTGTTTGACTACTTCTTCAGAGCCTCAGAAATGATTTCAACCATAATGAACTTGAGGAATATCCTACTTGAGGGGTACTTGGATTGACAGAAAACTTCAAAAGAGACAAAGAAAAAATTTAAACTTTGATTTTATGTGCATTTGCAGTGGAAACTTGAAAAAGATTTTGCATAGACCTCACCAATTTTGCCTTTTATTTCTTAGGGGAAAAGGCTAATTCAAAAACCAAAGGTAGCCCCACTTGGTTACACTGTTGGACTGGAATTTAGTTAAACCCACCCTCTCTCTTAATTGTTTTTGATGATGGAAAACAAATAAGATCTTATTTTATTTTACCGGTATGTAAATTGACATCTTAAACCAACTGCTATGATTTACCGTATTTATGCAACTCAAAAAATTATAATAATTTGTGGTTGATAAGATCTTAAAATGAAATAACAGCCCCTCAAACATGTGAATTAGGCAGAACTATCTTAAAACAAAATAAAACTTGATAATTTGTTTTATTTTCAAATGTTATTTTGTTTTTGAAAATAATTCCAACAAAAATATTGTAATCACATCGCATGCTTCTTAATACATTTAATGAGCTTTTTGCATGTTAGAAAATTTATGAAGCTTGTGTGTTTGCCAATGCACTTGAAATATTTAAGAACTGGGGCAGCAAGTCGTAAACTTCTTTTATATTACCTTTTTTAAGCATGCGGTTCCCTGGGGGGCGGACAAGATCTTAATCCGGATCTGGCTGTGGAAGGTATGTGATTCACGATTCGCCCAAGACTACTTCTGGCTGCAATCAGTCACTGCGATAGAAAATAATAGTATGTACAGGAGTACCACACCACACATAAACAAGCACCCATAAGACAACCCTGCGGACAAGATGAGAAAACAAATGAGAACTTGGCCTGGGCATAATTGCACTGCAATTGCCAGATTTAGCTCTTGCATAATGTATGTTTGATAAACCTCAGATTTACATTACAAATCATAATTGTACTGAATTTATTAATGGTAATTGTAATGAATTTAAAATGTTTGACATTCTTGAATCTTGTTCAGCATTATGTATAAACCATGTATAGAAGCTGGTGATTAAAATAAAGTCATCATTATCTGAATGGTTTAACCAGTTGCTGCACTCTCTATAAATACCTACATCCTCAATTAACCACCCACCTCACTTTAACAACTGCCAGAAATTACAGCAATCAATTTAACACCAGAGTTAGTTCATCATGACATTTCTTTAGTAAATTAAATTGTTCACCAGATATAATGGTTGCGATTGTTTATGTTTGGAGAAGATAGGGATAATTAAGAGACAGTAAAGCGTTTAAAACAATCTGAAAATGTAAATGCCAGCGCCGCCACAAATCGTCTTGGTAGAGCTGACCTTTTTGGGATGGAGCATTTGTACCTGAGGAGGATTCTAAAGCATGCTTTCCTGCAGTTTGTAATGTGTGAAGCAAATGCTAAGATGATGCGGCAGGAATTTAGTGAAAAAGCTCTAAAAATTTGGCAGTAACGTGAGAGTTGAGGTTGGTTTATTGAATATAGTGTAGTGTTTATCCTCAGAGACGAGTTCTCAAGAGCTGCTAATATTGTACAGCAGTTATTAAACAACTAACATTACTTATTTCCAGTACTGTCAAAATCCATGGGTTTTCTCCAGGTTCCTCTGGTTTCCTTAGACAGCTACAGATCCCTATGTGCATGCAAATTACTGAAATAAAATTAAAATTTTCCGTGCCAAGTGGACTTTAAACCTCTCCCTCTCTCACATTTATTAAAGAATGACAAATACAGGTGTGTGCAATTATTTATGCATGCCAACTATTTATCTAATAAAATGTGTTCTTCCCAAAATGACGTAGTTTGTATCCAGTGGACGACAGGAAGATAAACTCTCTCTCTAAACCTCCCTCCATCCCCATCCCGACGACTCCCTCGCTCTCTGGTATTTACAACCATTATAAGTATATTCAGTGGGAAGTGTGGTGTGGGTAGTCAGGAGAGGAGAAATGAAATTTCTTACTTTTTATACGCCCACATTGAAATGTGGTCGTATATTGTCGTCGCCCCCATCCGTCCGTCAGTCGGTCGGGCTTCCACAATTGCTTGTGGACGCTCTAGAGGCTAAAGTTAATATCCGATTGACTTTAAATTTATACACAGTGTTTAAGGTCATGAGACGAGGAAACCTATTGTTTTTCAGCGATTTCCGATAATAACTACCAGAGTTATGGACCTTGATCACTTCAAAAAATCTGGTGGACGCTCTAGAGGCCAAAGTTAATATCCGATTGACTTTAAATTTATACACAGTGTTTAAGGTCATAAGACGAAGAAGCCTATTGATTTTCAGCGATTTCCGATAATTAGTGCCAGAGTTGTGGCCCTTGATTACTTCAAAAAATCTTGTGGATGCTCTAGAGGCCAAAGTTAATATCCGATTGACTTCAAATTTATACACAGTGTTTAAGGGCATGAGACGAAGAAGCCTATTGATTTTCAGCGATTTCTGATAATTAGTGCCAGAGTTATGGCCCTTGATCACTTCAAAAAATCCTGTGGACGCTCTAGAGGCCAAAGTTGATACCCAATGGACTTTAAATACACACACACTGTTTAAGGTCATGAGACAAAGAATCCTATTGATTTTGAGTGATTTCAAATAATTACTTCCAGAGTTGTCTCCCTTGATCACTTCAAAAAACCTTGTGACGCTATAGAGGCCAAACTTATCATCCGATTGACTTCAGATTGATACAGAGTTTAAGGTGTTGAAACGAACAAGTATTTTGATTTTCAATGAATTTTGATAACTGAACAGCTAAATCCATGATATTAAATTTTTCCTATACTAATTGTTAGCGTGGGGCAAAACTTTTATAAAAAGCAAACAAATTCTAATGATTTTCAGATAATTACATAATGAGTTGTTACTCTTAATCAGATTTTAGTGTATTACAAATGTTAATCAGATTTTAGTGTATTACAAATGTTTCATTACCAAAAAAAGTAAAAATATGCGACAACCTTTGTTGACTGCCCGGACGATTTAGCTGCTGTGGGCGTATGTTTCGTTGCCTGGCAACCAATCTTTTTTTCTCCAACAGGGTTAATGAAGAGGTGACTACAGCAAAAATAATTATCTTTGTGAACTCTCCAAGTACAAAAAAACTTCATAAATTCTTCGACCCTATAATACAATAATGCTTTAGGGGAATTGGAAAAATTTCTCTGTGACTGAATATACGTCACATTTGTTCTTTATTCTTAATTTATTCAATCCTAATGCTTTTGGTGCATTGGCCTAATGCTTTTGGTGCATTGTTGTCGAATATAAGACACATATCTTCTAGAACTAAATACAAAACTTTTTAAGTCTTCAACCCTGATACTTTAGATGAATTGGAAAAAAAATTGCCTGTCATAAAATATAAGACTCATAATTTTTAGAACTAATTTTAAGGAATGCATCTTTTACACCGAAAAATACAGTGACATCTATGTATGGAATAAGTAGGGAGAGAGAGAAATGGGGTTTAACGTCCACTCAACACAACCAGGTCATTTCGGGACTAACATATGGTTTCAATTTTATTTCAATTATTCGCTTGCGCATAGGGGTATTTAGCCGTGGGAGGAAACCGTAGTGCCCGGACGAAACCCACGAGGTTGAGAAGGCGCCCCTATCTCCATACGCTCACACCAGGGCTCGAAACCACAGCCGCAAGCCAGAGGTGACCGGCCAGCTAGACGTTGAAGCGCGGCACTCTAGACCACTAGGCCATCCCAACCCCCCGAAGTAAGTAGGAGGTGGGGCTGAATGGTTAGCGCATGCATGATCATAAGGACTGTCATTGAGTCAACTGGCGTGGTTTCAATACCCCGGTTGTATATGACAAGGAGTAGCGTCGCCTATCCAACCTCATGGGTTTTCTCCTGGTCTCCGGTTTCCTCCCACTTGAAATAAAATTGAACCATATGTTAGTCCCAAAAGGACCTAGTTTGAATTGAGTGGACATTAAACCCCATTTCTCTCTCTCTCTGTATACAGTATGAATAAAACTACTAACAACATCTTGTAACCCCAATTTATTTCAATAACTCGTCATGTTCGTCTTAAATAAAACAATTATACTGATTTATGGATATGTTTGAGTTTCAGTTGACAAAATCCCCTAATTTTTGTGTGACTGACGCAAATAAATTCTATGTTAATCCCTTGTAGCTGTTAATTTCTATGAAGTAAGCTAAGTTAATACTGTAGGGTGTTATTCTCTCGACAGGTCATCCATCACTCCTCAGGTAGCTTGTTGTACTGGTCCCTTATTATCTACATTGTTTATGTGATTAACTAAGGTAGCCATAATAGAATCCATAATTTTCCTGGGAATTCAATTTGACAGATGGAAACCCCCTCTTCCATTCTTTTACCTCTACCTGATATTTCTACAGAGATTGTTTCAATTGAAGTTGATAAATTACGTTTTAGCGTTATGGATAAATCTTGTTGAAGACAAAGGTGCAAGTTGCATTGTGTTGCCTTCCCCTGAGTGTGTATTGCGTGTGGGTCCCATTATTAGAGAAGTTATAACATACACATTGTCATTGTTGGCTATTCATTAGCTTCCTAATCGGTTGACATCAATCAGGATTTTATATAGAGTTAATAATCAGTAGTGGACAGTGTGTTTGCCATGTTAAATTAGGGGTTGTCAAGTGTAAGACCTGTAAATTATCATTGGATCTGCATTGATTTACATGTAAGCTTATATTATCATCGTCCCAAAGCAAGGGCCATTATAGTTATGATGGACAGTTAACCCTTGATCTGTGGTTCTGTCATATGCTTTTCTTGCAATTAATGTTGCTTGATGGCACAGAATTAATGACCAATTTCAACCAATGAAATTGTTCCATTTGTGATCAGTATAAAGGAAGACAACTCTTCAGTTGGAATACAATTACTGCTTATTACTGAGTGACGTTTCGACTTGTCTTATTTTTTAGATTTTATCATTGCTTGATAACGACTAGAGAAGCCTAGTCGAAACGTTGCTCAGTAATAAGCAGTAATTGTATTCCATAGAATTGTGACCTGTATACTCTAGTTCAATTACTAAATGCCATTGAAACAACTCTTCAGTTGTTAAATAATCATAGCAAAAATTAAGATAAATCGCTTCGCTTAAAATTCATAACATAATCACATAGAATTCTGTTGATAATGTTGTAGTCAATATCACAAGGACATCTCAGATTGTTCTAGCTAATGTCTTGTTGACATTGTCTAGTTGAAGTAAAAATTGAACCATGTGTTAGTCCCGAAGTTACCTAGCTTGTGTTGAGTGGATGTTAAACTCTCTCTCTCTCTCTCATGCTTTGAGTTGAATACCTGGTTTGGGAGGATGGTATTTTACATATTCAACTATAAAAAGCCGTGTCATTTTCTAATAAATAAAAACAATTTTTTATTCTGAATTATCTCCTGGGAGTTGAGTTACGCTAAAGTTACATCTCTCCATAACCTGACCATTAATAATGGAAGCACCTGTTGCTTGTAGGTGGTAACTATCTAAGATATTTTCCTTTTGTCCACGCATAGTTTAAATATTTGCATGGATATTGAATATACCGTTAAGTGTAAGTTATGTATTAAATATTTATATTTGATATAAGATAGGGGAGTTGGATGGCCGAATGGTTAGCAAGTGCACGCCGTATCATAAAGCCTGCAATTGAGTCAATTGCCGTGGTTTCGAATCCATGATAAGGAGTAGTGTCGCCTGTCCAACCTCTTGGGTTTACTCCAGGTCCTCCAGTTTCCTCCCACTGCTAAAGGCCCCTATGCGCTAGCGAATTATTGAAATAAAATTAAATCATATGTTTGTCCCGAAATGACCTAGTTTGTGTGGACGTTAAACCTCATCTCTCTCTCTCTTTCCTTTTGTGGACACACAGTTTAAATATTTGCATAGATATTGTAAGTTATGTATTAAATATTAATATTTGATATAAGATATTCTTCTTTTTCTGATTTACGATTATTTTTATGACATTTTCAATAAATTAATTACCTTTGATGTGTTACATTTGGATAATTTTAACCATCTCTACGCGGCAGTGCCTGCATCAGTCATGGGTTAAACAAGGATTAGGTATATTAGATTTAAACCATCATAAAAATTTGAGACATTGATAATCGTATGTGAAGTGGGGAAAGCAAGTGTGAACAAATAAGCCACACAGTGGGAGAAGTTCTTTGTAAGAAGTGGTAGGCCTATTAAAGGGTTATGAAATGGTTATTCAGAAAGGTGTAAGAGACGAAGATTAATGCGATACTGTCGGCTACTTGTCATTACAAATATTACTATCGTGAATACAGATTTAACCAACCATGGAATTTGAAGAGTTGAAAACACTAGAATTTATGATACACAGCGAAATTCGAGATATTTATTACCTTTGATACGGCATCTTTTCATGGAGGAGAATTCAAATAAAAAGCCTGTCATTTTCACGCAGACGTCTTTTCAAATTTATTAAGATGAAACTTCGGTGATAAGAATACCTTTTTGTAGAGGAGGATTTAAATAAAAGGCTTGTCGCTTTCTCGTAGAAGGTTTTTTATGTTTAATAAGATGAAAATACAGTGATATTCTATTGAAATTGAAAGCTCATAATGAAATATTTTATATCGCAAAAAGAAGACATGTCATTGCATTATTACTATAGACAGTTAGCTCAGCGTCCTGCTGGAGATAGATAGTATACAGCAAAGAGAAGAAAACATGTCGTTGCATTATTGCTAGATACAGTAAGACTCAGCATCCTGCTGAAAATAGATGGTAGAATGATTTGAATAGTCTATTGGTGAATCGTGTTCACGTTTTTTCAGAAAGATACAAACCAAGATTTTGGTTTATCACAGAGATATCAGTGATAAAATTGACTTAAAAACAGTATCTGTATGATATATGATATGCTTAAATGATGTAGGTTTGTGACTTTGGTTATTTTTCCCCCATATCCATACCAGATTTAAGAAGATAAGTTTTTATATTGCTCAAAAATTCTATGAAATTAAAAATTTGGAAATTATGAAGTAGTACATCTTACATGACAACAATATAGACAATATTTGATGCATCTGAATGTAGATCAACGAATAAAAATCTATTGACGGACCATCCTGTCAATCTTGAGATAGGCCGCCGTTTATTTGCATACTTGGCCCCTTTTCTATGGGAATTCACTAAGCTTGTCAGTTACACTCACTCGTTTTTTGTCCCATCTGAATGAAGATACATTTTTCATTGCACCTGCACCACTGACAAGAGGGAATCACGCTGGAAAATGCCAATCAACTCCAGGAACGAACCTGTGAACCTTACAAAGACATAGCACAAGAAAGAATTGCATTTTATATAACAAGACACTAAATTGCATTACATAAGTGTAAACAGGAAAACAAAGAAGAGACTTGATAAAAAATATAAGTAAATCGAAAACATGTTGAAATTTTTATTCAAATATAATTACATGTAATTAAAATATCTCTGGATAATCTGATCTACCTGTTAAATGGTATGTATGTTAAAAAATACTGATGCTTAGATAAAAACTGAAAAGAAAGGTGTCTAGGTCCAAAATGAAATTTACATTTTTTGGAATGGAAAATCATCACCTCTGAATTCAGTCAATGGTTATTGTTAATAAATGCATTTACACTTTACCATGATAAGCGTTTAGTTCTCAGAATCATTCCTGGTCGTGGTAAATTTCAAGAAATGGCACTATTAACAATAACCATTTTTGGAACCATATTGAGTTATCTTCCCTCTGTTATGCAGGACGGAGAGCCTGACAAGAACAGGTGTCCAATCGTTCGGATGGGACCAAAAACCGAGGCCCTGTGCAAAAGTTCCCTCATAGCTTATTGTATGATGTTAAACTCCATTGCATTTTTATCTTCACTTTAATTAGGCGAATCTTAATTTTGTATGATGGGGCGCCCCACCCACGATTGAATACTTTTATTATCTAGTCCCAATCTAGGTTTATACTGAAAACCTGTACATTCACAATAAAATGATAATGTTTGGCCATTTATTCATTATATTTTAAGCCCAACCCACAGTTTTAAGACTGAGATATGATTTTATTTTGTATAATTAGTGTTTATACATTTAGTATTCTTTGTTAAAGATTTGTATTCATTGATAAATCATATTTCATTTTATTAGTCATCCGTTCTTTTGTTTGTCATTTGCTCAGTAATATAGAGGTTTAAATCTATATATGCATTTGCTCTTTCCCATGATAAGAGTTTAATTCTCAGAACTGTTCCTTGATTTGTTTTCATTGATAAATCATATTTCTTTTGTTCTTTTGTTTATTCTTTGCTCGGGTGCTAGGGTATTGGGCTAGTTTGAATGAAAACACAAAACTAGTTTTAGTGGCATGTAATATGATTAAGTTATTTGGTGACATTATCATTTGTATAGTGTTGTAAGCAACACTTCTCCCACTTATCTCCATGTAGATTTCTTTACCGCCACTTAAAGTTAACAATGTTTATTGATAATATTAGTTAAGTGGTTTTACCCCTAGTATAATCTATTAGATTTTACCCAACCATGGTTTCTTATTTCACATATATCGTGGTGCTGTTGAATACAAATTTTATCAAATTATACTATAATTTGAATGGTGGTTGCGTGCAAAGGTGGACAAAAATTCATCGTTTATTCGGGTTGAGAGAACAGAGATGAAGTGCTTTAATAAAAAGCTGTCATATCTCTATTATTATATTTTTTTTATGCCGCTATACTAGTTAGAACTCTTATAAATAGTCGATATTATATTATTTTGTGGTATATTTATCTTGATCTCGTATCCCATTAATTCATTATCGGAATAAATCGTATATAATTTTCATTAAGGAAATATAGCAACATTCTGTTTTGGTTCAGTAAATTTGTTACAACTTTGTGTATTGCTTCTTATGTTTGAATGATTTTCTTTTAAAATCGGAATTAATTTTTTATTTGAAAGCTTTTGCAATTTTCATATCAGGCAGTTGGTAATGAAATTGTCTTTAGCTTATTTATTCCCTTTGAATCTTGACTGGTTTTCTATAAACATTTAAATTAATTTAATATCTGAGAGCGTATCAAAATGAAATGACATTCCAGTAGTTTAATTTTAAGATTTATTGATCAGGAAAATTAAAATGAATTTTCTTTTCAACTTCTGTTTTCCTTAATAAAATTCTATTTGATGTTTGAACTTTCAAAATAAAATGACATTCCAGTTGTTTAATTTTGAGATTTATTGATTAAGAAAATTAAGATGAATTTTCTTTTCAACTTGCGTTTTCCTTAATAAGATTCTATTTGATGTTTGAATTGATTTATTAACATAAAATATATAATTTATGATCTCTGAAATAATAGATATATTCACTGAAAGGTAAGTTCATGTTTTAATGTCTGAGCACTCTAGTTTTATAAGAGTGGTTAGTACGTTCAAGATGAGACATCGTAAATAGTTGAATTAAATTAAGATAGTAGAAAGGAAAAGACAGGAGGGTAATTAGAATTCTAGTCAAGTTTCTCTCGGTGTTATTAGGTATATTGTATGTTACCTTATCTGTACAAAAATTGATAAAACATGAAATGTCTATAATAATTATCATAGTCTCTCTTGTAGTAACAATAAAAGGAAAAAAAATATCAGAATGATATCATATATATATATAGAGAGAGAGAGGGGGGGGAGAGAGAGAGATGGGGTTGAAGGGCCACTCAACACAAACAAGGTCATACTCTCTCTTGTAGTGGGGGTTGGGATGGCCTAGTGGTTTAGAGTGCCGCGCTTCGACCTCTAGTTGGTGTATATGGCATGGAGATAGGGCCGCCTTCTCAACCTCGTGGGTTTCCTCCGGGCACTATAAAGACCCCTACGCGCAAGCGAATTATTGAAATAAAATTGAAGTGTATGTTAGTCCTGAACTGACCTAGTTTGTGTAATAAAATTGACATTAGAACATCTCTCCCTCTCCCTCTCTCAGAGAAAAGTGATATTGCTCTATCTAGTTGCCTCTAGAAGATCATTATTACTATTTCATGAGGTTTTGAAAACCTGTCTTGACTGTAAGGTTGATTACAATGTTTAAAAATCAGAAAAAAATTAACAAAAACGTTAATGTAATTATTATTAGATTGTTTTCACTAGTCTTTTTTAAAAGATGCTACTGTAATGTTTTTCTGTTGATTTATTCTTCAACCTCGTGGGTTTTTTCCAGGTCCTCCGGTTTCCTCCCACTGTTAAAGACCCCTACGTGCAAGCGAATTATTTGAAATAAAATTAAACCATATGTTAGTCCCAAAATGACCTAGTTTGTGTTGAGTGGACGTTAAATCCCATTTCTCTCTCTTTCTCTCTGTTAATTTATTCGGATTTACTAGTAATGTTAAGAGTTACTTCCCATTACCAGATTATCGGAGAAAAATGGTGAATTCCAGAATTGATCACAATCAGCATCGATATTTGTGAACTAGAATGGAAAACCATGACGATTGCCATTATAGTTAAGTAGATAAAAGTCTGTGGTATTGAAAAGAGACGCATTCTAAATCGGGGACCAGCTTAGGAATGCTCATTATGGGACAACAAAACTGCGGTGGTTTAATCCATGTTAAGGTCATGAATTATTTTAGTACAGTTTTATTGAATTTGTGTGTTATTCGTCTGGCGTGAAATTGTGCAATGATGTGTGTAAGCCTCTGAATAACATTGAACAAAATGACTCCATCAAGATCGGCCGTTAAATCCGCAAAAATCACCAAAGGTTAAATAAAAAGACCAATAAAATCAGCTTATCACATTCTTTGAGAGATCAAAACATAAAGAGTCAGTAGAGAACAATTTATTTACAACAATACCATCATAAAGTCAATATTTGTGTAGGATTATTGAATCTTTTTTTTATGTTCTTATCTCTATTTTAATCTTGTGTCACTTTTTCAATCATACAATTCACCACATATATATATATATATCAATATTGTTCGGGGGTTGGATGTCCAAATAGTTAGCACTTGCACGCTGTATCATAATGTCTGTCATTGAGTCAACTGGCGTGGTTTTGATGTCTCGGTTGTACGTGACAAGGAATAGGGTCGCCTGGCCAGTCCCTTGGGTTTTCTCTGGATCCCACCCACTGCTAAAGCCCCCTACGCACAAGAGGAATATTGTAATAAAATTAAAACCACATGCTAGCCCCGAAATAACCTAGTTATTTCAAGTGGACGTTAAACCCCCTTTCTCTCTCTTTCTGTAACATTTACTTGAAAATAGATAAATTAATAGATATTTATCATTCCCACTCTCACCAGAGAAATATTAAAGAGTCTTATCACTCTCACAGTCTCACCAGGGAAATATTAAAGAATCTTATCACTCTTACAGTCCCACCAGAAAAATAAATGTAACTAATTCTAGATAATTCAGTGTTGGTAGTGACTTAACCTGCATTTATTGTCGGTAAACTGACTGATTCAGACAAGCTCACTAATTCAGGTATAACAGACATCTAGTTAAGGTGGGGTGGGGGGGGGTGTACATACTAAAACATACATGCGATAAATTGAACAAGGTAAACAATATTTGATCAAGTGAGAACTGTGTTTTGGCACATGTTTAAAATATGTTGAACCAAAGTCTGTGACGCCACTCTCTCGTCAACAGGTGGGATTGTTGATGTTTTTGATGTTTGGAAGAATTGGAAGTACAGATCCTGTACCGTAGCATGACTAGAATTGTTTCAGGTTGTCTGATCGCTCCAGCAACTTGATTTTATTAAAGGTCTCCGCTAAAATAAATCTTTCTACCAGCTAAAACACGTGAAAATACGAAAACAGACACATTCATTACATAGATGACTTGAGTTAAAGCATGTCTGTTAAACAAATTTGGCCTTCTGCACACTTTCCAATTTCTATTTTTACTTCCAAACTGCAGGTTGTCAATTACTTGTCTTGTGTTTGATTGAATTTTTTCACAAAGGCTTTCAAATCAATTCTGTGCCCATTTTACATAGTCTAGATTGTTAATTCAGACGTGGTTGGTTCTTCCTCGTGGTTGGCTCTTCCTCGGATAGTTTCTGTGTTAAAGTACATTGATAGACCACACTTATTATGGTGTGAGAGAGTGAGTGAGTGAGTGAGTTTAACCTCCCGTCCACTTAAAAACTTGAGCAGTGTAACCAAGCGGGGCTACCTTTGGATTTTAAATTAGCCTTTTCCCCTAAGATATAAGAGGCAAAATTTTAACATAAGTTCAAATTGGTGAGAGAGAGAGAGAGAAGAGAAGAGAATGGAAGAGAAGAGGAACGAGAGAGAGATGGGGTTTATGATTCACTTGACACAAACATGTTTATTTCGGGACTCAAGTATGGTTTAATTCTATATTTCAGGGGTCTTAAGCAGTTGGACAGGCGACCTTACTTCTGGTCATGTTCAACAAGCAGGAATATAACCCCCACACCACTTGACTGAAATTAAACCATATGTTAGTCCCAAAATGACTTAGTTTGTGTTGATTGGACCTTAAACCCCACCTCTCTCTCTCTCTCTCTCTCTCTCTCTCTCTCTCTCTCTCTCTCTCTCTCTCTCTCTCTCTCTCCCTCTCTCATATCTGTGTACTGTTGAAACATTTACATCCTAGTTACAAATCCTGCTGTTCTCTATGAGGAAAGATTCCCTCTGAGTATGTTATCGGCTATCACATATTAAACCATATTAAACCAAAAATCGCCCTTCATTACTGTATCCTTGTTATTTGAATATAAAAACTACTGATAGTGATACATGGGCAGTGCTCACTCTGGGTTCAATATTTCTTCCGCCAATTTTTCATTTTAATTTATTAGCCATATATTTTTTCCGCCAAAAAAAAAGAACGAACCCGGAATAACTATTCTATTATATTTTTTCAGTAATATACATATGATATTACAATTTACAAAATTCTTCACTGCTTTGCAGAAGCCCATTTTTTTAGAGCTTTTTCAACATCCGGGGTAACCACACAGTGTATTTGTTTTTAATGAATATTTTTCTTTATAACAGAAATTGTGACCAAGCACTTACTGATATATCAAGGATTTGAAAATGTTCATTCATCCTTAAAAGATCTACATTTTTCAAATGCACAAACATACATTATGTAAGGACTAAGAGCTGAATCTTTCTTTTGATAATATCAACACTAATAATCTCGGTTCAAAGGAAACAAATTGACTCAAATTTTCAGTATATTCCATTTACGTTATCTATTTTTTAACTATTAACTATTATATAGTCAGTTCGGGAGTATTTTGGTGGTGAAATACAAAAAAAAAAAAAAGCTAATAACCTCGGTTCAAAGGAAGCAAATTGACTCAAATTTTCAGCATATTTCTTTCACGTTATCTATTTTTTAACTATTATATAGTCAGTTCGGTAGTATTTTGGTGGTGAAATACAAAAAATAAATACATGTAAGTTTGAAATTCTTCTATCGGACGTTGACGAAGGCTGTTCAAGTTTTCGCTTACGGCCCGTGATTAGAAAATAACTGACTTTCGTTCGTTCGTTTCTGGCGTTTAATATCGACTTCCATATATACTTTAACAACAAACCTGGATTTATTTATTAACGATAACGGGCAACAGGAATAAGAAAAAGATAAAACAGACGTCATAATCCAATAATCCCAAACAAATCGAACGAGTATTATTCACGGTGTCCGCCATTTTGAATATATAGAAACCGTCAAAAAAGCCACCGATTCGTATTTGGAGACAAACAATTAAATCGTTTGTCTCTTGATTAGTTTATTACTACTCTTACTGTATATACTAATCAACGCTAATCCGAGATTGATCAGGAGACAAAGGATTAGTACTTGATTGATTGATAACTGACTGAACCAAGCGTGATAGATTGTAACGTGTATGCACGGCGTGGAAATCAAAACTTTGTGGGAAGAAAATTTTTTAGCCATGGTTAAAAAAGAATCGCCAAAAATTTCGCCAGATTGAATATTTTAAAGCCAAAATTATATTTTTATCGCAATTGGCGGAAATGGCGATCGACAGCGTGAGCGCTGTACATGGGCCTTCATTATATTCTGTTTATAGGTGGATTATCTCATTACTACTGTAGTCTCTAATCTCTAATCTCTGAAAGGTTGGGCTATAAGCAGGTGCATAAATCCCAGATGATGTTATACCAAAAATCGCCCTTCATTACTATGTCCTTGTTACTTTACAATATCTACTACTGGTACTAATAACGTCCACAGAGGATGTTTTGATATTGTTTGTTTTGTGGGGTATCCTTTATTACTGTATCCTTGTTACTTTACAATATAAAACTACTGGTACTAATAACATCCACAGAGGACGTTTTGATATTGTTTGTTTTGTGGGGTATTTGAATGTGTTGGATTGATGTTTATAGTGGTTTGTTATTAGTGGGGCCTGTGGCAGACGTCAATAATGATTTGACGTTGGGAATTGATCGGCTGGAATATTGAACAGGAAATATACTCTTTGAGCTCGGGACAAGCGCACTTCATCAAACAATAGTCATTGTTAGAGTACTTGCCCTTGGTATTATTCTGATCAGGTTCGACAGCAAGTACAATCATCGACAAAAAATCCATTGCAACAATTTAGCCTTTAGCATATTCGACTCTCCTTGTACAAATATTAATTTAATTATACAAGATTTTATGATGTTTGTGATATTAACCATTAATATTTCATCTAGTTCCCAAGAGATTAAAAATCATACAAATACCCCTGTGAAAATACACACTGAAATTTCAGTGAAATCCCAGTGAGATTTCAGTGAAATTTCAGTGAGAGATTTGGTCAAAATATTATTGAAATTTCAGTGAGATTTTACTGAAATTTCAGTGAAATTTCAATGAGATTTCACTGAAATTCAAAGAGATTTCACTGAAATTCAATGAGATTTCGGTGAAATTTCAATAAAATTTTGACCAAATTTCTCACTGAAATTCAGTAAAATCTCACTGAAATTTCGGTAAAATCTCACTGAAATTTCGGTAAAATCTCACTGAAATTTCGGTAAAATCTCACTGAAATTTCAGTAAAATCTCACTGAAATTTCAATAATATTTTGACCAAATCTCTCACTGAAATTTCAGTGAAATCTCACTGAAATTTCAGTGAAATCTCACTGAAATTTCAATAATATTTTAACTAAATTTGTCACTGAAATTTTAATGAAATCTCACCGAAATTTTAATGAAATCTTATATATTACTATTTCAAAGTGTTTATTAACATGCATTCTGAAAAAAAACTGCAAACAATTACAATATCATTACTATATTATTAATTATCCCTCAAATTTCTGTATTCCATTTTCTAATTTTCTTTTTCTTCTGGTGTTGTGCTTTTCTTCTTCCATAATAACAATTAATGTATGGCCTGAAATGACACAATCAAAATAATATTAAATAAAGATAGGCATATGTGTCAAAAAGAAAGCATATAAATATAAATTTTGGAAACCATGGATAATATTAAATTAAATGTGCATAGACTGTCGAGTGGCAGGCATTTACATTAACTTCTGAATAGCCCACACAAGATTTATAACACTGATAATTTACTCTTAATCTTAAAATATCTTTCGATTTATTTTTAGTGGGTCGGTAGCCTATATGGACAGAACGGTTTTACCATATTTTTTTAAAAACTAAACATAGCCAGGTCACACATATAATTTGAATGATGGAAATTACTACCGGTACCAATAGCCCGATCCACACTAGCTAGTACTATAGTATATAGAATTTAAACAACTTGTCTATACTCACCATATGACTGTTTTGTAATTGTAATACGCCTTGTCACTCAGTACATCCATTTTATATTTAACAACGTCCAAATTCACCCAACAAAACATTCTTTGATAGGTGTTTTGGGAACATATAATCCAGAAAATAACGTGTACAAACACAAATCTATTATTGCTAATTCGCGCCCGTTTACGGTAATTTAATCTTCCAATTATAAATGTGGAACACTTACGCGAAACGAACGTACCATAGTATAGTAATTAGCCCGTTAATTGTATAAAATAGCAGCATCAGTATATCAATTTAGCAATGAAACATGCACGCGAGGCTCGTTTTTGTTTGCATGCGAGTTTCATATATTTACAACCATTATAGAATTAAAAATTTGTTCGTTTGTTTTCTATTCCAAAATTTTTAAAAACTATGCCGCGCGTCTGAAATACGATACTCAGTCATTGGAATCTGTCATCGTTTACGCTAATCGGCAGTGACCTCATAACTTAACTTTAGATTTATTTTTTTCTTTTCACAATAAAAGAGGTTGATTTCAAAACATGATTATATCAATTGATCGTAAAATATTTACTGTAAATGAAATTTACGGGAGCCACAATGGGTGACCTCGTTTCCAAATATGGCTATTGAAACACACGTGTGTTACGTTCGAGAAAATAGCCATTCTATCACAATGCAACTATTATCGGAACATATCTGAAACATTTTTGATGCCGATTCATAAGTTTAGAAATCATTATATACATGTAGTTAATATTAGGCTACTCAACACGAGTTCGTGAATTACGCACGGTGATTGACGAATAAAATAAACTTCAGTGTAATTGTCTACTTCAGGAAATAAACGTGATAATAATTAATAATGGAAATTAAAAACATTTAGTCTTCTCTCACTTCTGACACTAATAATTTCAAAGTGCTCTCTTTCACAAAGAATAAATCTGCATATGCAATTATTAAGATAGGGCTACTTGTGATAAAAAAAAAAATATGACATTTTTATGTTTTGTAATTTCAATGAAATTTCAATGAAATTTGCAATATAAATATTTCTGTGAAATTTCAATAGACCAAAATATATTTTATTTCAATGAAATTTCAGTAGATCAAAATTTTTGTTTATTTCAGTGAAATTTCAGTAATAGACCAAAATATTTTTTTATTTCAGTGAAATTTTGGTGAGATTTCAGTGAAATTTGGTCATTTCAGTGAGATTGGGCAAAATTTTCAAATTTCAGTGAAATTCAGTGAAATCTCACCGAAATCTCAGTGAAATTTCAGTATCATTTTCTCTGGGGTAGTCATTCTTATAATATTTCATGTAGTCCTAAACAGATTAAGAGCCATACAACTATAGTCATTCTTATTAAGCAGTTGGAATTTGATATGAGAGTAGGCCATACAGCTGCTGCTGGGGCAAAATTTCCCTTATAGCGTCCTGTATAGAATTGTACTACTTTCCGCTTGTGCAGTTCGCAGAGTCATCCGCTAGGATTGCATATAGTTTAAAACCAATTAATATTTAATAAAGAAAACTGAAATGAAACTAACCTTTATTTAGCTGTGTGTACTCACAAAATGAAAAGTATTATCATCAAGCATGCTCTGCATCATGCATCCCACTCTTCACTAGTTAGATCTAAAGTTTTCTGAGAATCGAATTGTTTCTGGGGTTTGGTGGCCGAATGGTTAACGTGTGCATGTTCCATCAATGAGTCAAGTGACGTGGTTTCGATTCTCTGGTTGTACCTGGGGGGGGTGGGATGGCCTAGTGGTCTAGAGTGCCGCGCTTCGACCTCTAGCTGGCCGGTCACCTCTTGCTTGCGGCTGTGGTTTCGAGCCCTGGTGTAAGCGTATGTGGCATGGAGATAGGGGCGCCTTCTCAACCTCGTGGGTTTCCTCCAGGCACTCCGGTTTCCTCCCACGGCTAAAGACCCCTACGCGCAAGCGAATTATTGAAATAAAATTGAAACCATATGTTAGTCCCCAAATGACCTGGTTGTGTTGAGTGGACGTTAAACCCCATTTCTCTCTCTCTCTCTGGTTGTACATGACCATGAGTAAAGTGGCTTTTCCAACCTTGTGGGTTTTCTCCGGGTCCTCTGGTTTCCTCCCACGTGCAAGGGAATTATTGAAATAAATGTGAACGATATGTTAGTCCCAAAATGACCTAGTTTGTATCGAGTGGATGTTAAACCCTGTGTCTCTCTTTCTGATTTAGTATTTGGGGAAAGGAAAGTGATATTTGCCCACCACCATTTTTTTTCCAGATTTGTTAATCTGGCAGGATTTTAACCCTGATTCGATCTGACCTTTAATTTTCAATTGAAAAATCTTTTGGGGGTTTTATCAACATTTTTTCAAGCCGTTCATTAATTCTTTCTTTAATGAAGTTTTTTTTACGCAAGCATGAAGCGATTGTCACACAGCAGATGGCTTGAAGTGTGTGTGGGACTATAAATGACAATTTTTTGTAGCCAATTCTTAGAGACTTGTCAATCAATTTTAACCCTCTGAATTAGATCGCTCCAGTAGCTAACTTTAACTATTGAAATAACATTTTAACTAAATAATTTGCATTTCAAGGGTGTTGCACTGCAATTAAAATTACAAAGTCACATGACCTAAGCAATTAAAATTGAAAAGTCACATGACCTACGCAATTAAAATTGCAAATCACATGACCTAAGGTTAAGCTCACGAAATCACAGGACCTAAGAATATCTTTTTCTTGTCTTTTTATTCCAGTTTATGAAGAGTAAAGAGGAAAGGAGTGTTAATTAAAGAACGATGCCATCAGCTCCCGTGGGGTTGACTAACGAATGAAGAATTTAAGTAGGTGGATTATAATTTTTTTTCTCTGATAAGTGATTTATGTAGCTGACTAAAATCTCATCAGATTTACGCTTGATTTATTCTACATCTGGCTGGGTGACACAGAAGCGTGTCTTTATTGAGAATTGATCACCGTTTGCAGTTTTACTCCGATAGGGGGGTTGGATTCCCGAATGGTTAGCACGTGCACGCTGTATCATTAAGTCAACTGGCGTGGTTTCGAATCCCTGGTTGTACGTGACAAGGAGTAGGGTCGTCGGTCCAATCTCGTGGGCTACCACCAGTTTCCTCCCACTGCTAAAGATCCCTATACACGCAAGTGAATTATTGAAATAAAATTGAACCATATGTTAGTCCCGAAATGACCTAGTTTATGTGAAGTGGACATTAAACACCATTTCTTTCTTTCTCTCTCTCTCTCTCTCTCTCTCTCTCTCTCTCATCTCTTGTTAGAAATTAATGACTTTTTATTGGATATTCATCTGAAAATGTCTAGATAGAACTAAGCCATTATTTCTATTCATACTTTTATATCCCTACGCTTGATTTCATCATTTCATCCTTCCATTTAGACTTTTTAATGTTTTTTTTTTTTTAAAATTTCAAAGAAGCTTCACAAATTATTATTGCACATTCTTTTATTATTTTTTTAAATACATAACATGTCTTTCTAACTGTAAAGGGGTTTGGATGGCCGAATGGTTAGCACGTTAAACCCCGTTTCTCTCTCTCTAACGGTAAAAAGGCGATGGAATATTATTCTAATCTTTACGCATGACCATATTCATAACTTCTTTATTTTATTAGTTGCTGAAAACGCTTCTTCAATATCCACACCATTATTTCACTCCACGTATTTTTACACATGACAAGCGACATGAATAGCCAGTAAATTCATCAGACGTCACTTTCTATCCTTTTAAGAAGAAGAGCATTCGTTATTTTATGACTGTTTTGGAATTCGCTCTGTAAAGCACAAATTTCTTGAAAACATCAAATTAGAAAGCAGTGTTTGAAAACGCATTCCGTCTGATTAGATTTGTTGGGGAGGTTAAAATGAGGTTTTTGTGAATCGTGTCCGTGGTAGAGAATCAATGAGATACGATAGTGAAAAGATTTTCTAGAAGACGGTAAATAGACTGGGAGATCTGCTGTCAGTTAATGAATACTTTCAATACTTCACCAATTCTCTCTTAACTTGTCATGCTCTAACTTCTTTCAAGGGCTCGTATTCGGACCTTTTTTACGAGATGTTCAGTTGATATTGGAATGTCTACCTGTCAGTCAAGTTAAATGTTAAAGAAGTAAGACATTTAACGCAGTAGAACGAATTTCTAGAAATGAAAAATAGAGACTTGGATTCTCTATTAACCTGCGGTCACGGTGGCTAAGTGGGTAAGACGCTGGCTGGCTAGCCTGGAGGTCCGGTCTTCAATCCCTTCCCTGCATTGGCTGAGAAAGTTCATCCAGGATAGCCGTCGTTATTCAGTTGGGACTAAAAACCCGAGGTCTTGTGTAAACATTGGGGTGCACGTGAAAGATCCTTTGGCAGTTGCAATCCGATATATGAGTTGGCCATAGTGCCGCTACCGGGGCAAAAAATTTCCTTCATAGCACACTGTATGGCGAATGCCCGTCTTCATTAGTCCTGTTCGGAGAATAACAGTTGAACTTTAATACCCATTTCATTTCTTTATTAGCCTGTGGGGGGTTAGGATGGCCAAGTGGTCTAGAGTGCCGCGCTTCAACCTCTAGCTGGCCTGTCACCTCTGGCTTGCGGCTGTGGTTTCGAGCCCTGTGTGAGCGTATGTGGCATGGAGATAGGGGCGCCTTCTCAACCTCGTGGGTTTCCTCCGTTCACTCCGGTTTCCTCCCACTGCTAAAGACCCCTACGTGCAAGCGAATTATTGAAATAAAATTTTAAAACAACCATATGTTAGTCCCAAAATGACCTAGTTGTGGCGAGTGGACGTTATACCCCATTTCTCTCTCTCTCTTATTAGCCTGTTACCAAGTTCCAGTGTATATGTACACGAGAACCTTTGACAGTTGGAATTCAATTGCTATCTTGGCAAAGTTTTCTTCATGTCTTTCTTCCTCAGCCGAAAATTCGGAAATTAAACCCATTTTCATTCATGTATTCTAAAGCCAGTGTGGTGGTGTATATAATGCTATTGGGATATGATGACTCCATCCTTGTGTGCGATCTAACTACTGTGGAAGCAGACCTTTCACCACCAGCAGGTACTACTTCTACTTTTACTCCCATCAATGAAAGAGTGCAGAAATGCTTGTCTAATATTGTTTGGATAATAATTCTTTTAAAAAGATTTTTTTTGAAACAACAGTTTTTTTAATAGAATAAAACACTATCTTAATGATTACCACAAAACATTACTGCACTCTCTGACTTGAGGAATCATCATTTGAGGTCACTGTATCACACTGCAGGTGGCCAAACAGATAAAATTATTGTGAAGGAATTAAATTCATTAGTTAAGACAAACTCTGAAGCAACTAAAGTTAACTCTAGGTTACATTCACAATGATGTAAACAAACCAGATAAACTGTGAGAGAGAGAGAGTGTCGAGATTCACTCGACACAAACTAGGTCATTTCGGGATTAACATATGGTTCAATTTTATTTCAAAAAGTCAGTTGCACGATGGGGAATTTTGCAGTGGGAGAAAACCGGAGGACCCGGAGAAAACCTGTGAGGTTGGACAGTTGACCTTACTCCTTGTTGCCGAACATAACTGATAGGAAATTACATTAACAACTGAAACAATACAATCATATTACATTATTATATGCATTGCGACCCATTTAGGTTCCAAATATTAAGCGATTTAGCTACTTTAAAGCGGGAATTTCATATTTTCTAAGAAAGTCAAAACATATTTATTTCTATGTCTTTTGCTCAATAGGGTGTCAACTCACTATTATACAATCATAGTCATTTTTTTCCACACTTACAAATCTTTCATACCGGAAATAATAACACAATAACCTCCCTTGTTTTTCCATTCCCCCATGCATTCCCCCATGCAATAGCTCTCTTCAAACGTTTGAATTTAAGGTTGAAAATGATATTTTTGCCAATTTCTCAACTGACAATAGTGAATTATAGGATTAATAGGATTATTCTTTGGTAGGACTGTTTATAGATACCATCAATTTTAAGGCTTTATTTTAATATGTTTTAAAAATATAACTTAAAAATATGAAATTGCAGCTTTAAGTTGTATTCCTCTATATCGTCTAACTAACTCCCATCTTGTTACTAAGATTCTCTTCAGTTTATTGGTGTATCTTTTCTTGCCAATTTGATAAATCTCTCTGATAATTCCTCCTCCCAGTCTATCCTATTTACAGTTAAATTATAAAATTAAGATAACAGAGATATAGGTATTTTGTGGTCTACCAGCTAAATTTTCTAATTATTGTTGATAGATTTAATACTTAACATGAATTTAGATGTGAAAAATTTAGAGGTTGTAAATGATGATAGGCTGCCTTGACATCTGTAACATTAATGCTTTTTGTCTCTTTATTGGGAAATTCCCTGATTACCTAGCATTTAATTTGGTTGTGAATAACTGAATATTTAAAGGGAAAGTTGACTTTGTTAAAGGGTGGCTCAAGTTTCAGTGGCAACTGGTGGCCTTAAGTGTAGCTGCAGGGAGCAGTGGGAGTAGTATGATGGCTGCCACATGGTCTATTACAATCGGAGACTTCAGTTAACAGTTAATTAACGAAACAATAAACATGGTCAGTATTGGTCAGGTCCACTCAATATACATGGATAGAGTTAATGAAATGGCTGGAGGGGATGAATAGAAGCTGCTGGCTGACCTCACATCTTCCAGCTGATCCCTCTAGGCTATCCAACTGATCTCCTTCTGTATCCACTCATTTCACATCCTCTTTGTCTTGATTTTAGCAACATTTCTTCCATATGATAGTTTTATTGGATCTTATTGATGCTAGCAGCAGGAGCAGGTTATATTTTTTTTATATTCTTTATTATATGGTAGATAATCAATCAGGAAGCAAATTCGTGTGAGCCTATAACACAACACAATTCTATGGATAACAATCACCTATATATAACACTGTCACAATTTTTTCCTCATTCGTAATTTGTATGCTTGATAAGACCAGTGAATTCTTGTCGAAACATTGTGTGTATATAACTATATATATACATGTAATATACATTTTAATTCAACTTCACTGGTTACCCATTGTTTTTAGAATTCAATATAAGATCATTCTTTTAACTTTTAAATGTTTAAATCACATGGCACCGTTGTATTTATCGTCCCTTTTAGATGTCTATTCGCCTACTCGTACATTGAGGTCCTCAAGTGATCATTATTCTCTTGTCTGTAAAACAGCTAGACTGAAAACTTACGGTGAACGATCGTTTACAGTGCAGGCCCCTAAACTGTGGAATAAGCTCCCATTTACTCTCAGAAGTTCTACCTCTTTATCGAGTTTTAAATCGCAATTGAAAACACTTTTATTTAAACAAGCTTTTGATTTATAGATTTATTTTATTTTTTTTGTATTTATAGATTTACTTTTATTGTTTTAAGTTATACAATTATTATAGAATTTAAAAATATGATTTAATTTATACAATTATTATAGATTTTTAAATGTATGTTTTAATTTTTATGTAAAGTGTATTGTACAGCGCATCTGAACACATTTTGTGAAAGCGTGCGCTATATAAATGTTGATAATAATAATAATAATAATAATATAGTGATTGTTATCCATAGAACTGTTTTGTGTTATATTATGTTCGATCGCTAAATGCCATTCAAAGATAATATGAGCCTACTTGGCTTGTTTTTGTGTCCTATTTTTTATGCCTTTATATTGTATAATATTCTCAAAATGAATACTGTTTAAACCAAATCAATCAGCTTTTTCACCGATACTCAGTCTTATGAAATTAATTCTGTTTTTATGATGACGCATATTTCCTTTGTGGTGTAGACTGAAATTTCTATGTAAAAATTTTAACAGTAAATTTTAATTATTATGACTCATACCAATTTAGAAAAATCACATTTATTAACGAGTGACAAATACAGGTGTTATGGTGTTATTCATACATGCAAACTATTTATTTAATAGACTGTGTGAATAACGTGTATGAAAGTATCAAGAATTTATGAAAAGCAATTTATTACAATGCAGAAGGAGATTGATACAAAATAAGTAAGCAATTTGATGCAATAGATATAGAAATTGATTCAAAATATATAAGTAATTTTATATAATGGATATAGAAATTGATACAAAATAAGTAATTTTATATAATGGATATAGAAATTGATACAACATAAGTAATTTTATATAATGGATATAGAAATTGATACAACATAAGTAATTTAATACAATGGATAATCGTTGGCATTGGGTAATTTTATTATTACAAAAGTTAAAGAAATTGATCAAAAATATTGATAATAAAGAATACCAAATTGAAATCCTAAAGCTAATATGAATCAAGATTTAAAAGTTTCGACATTGTTTTTTTTTTTTTTTTATATATGTATTTTATCTTAAACAACAGTTTGTGACATGATAAAAAAACACAGCACAATTTCTATGGAAAACAAGCACTGGTTTATACACATATAGCACCATGATAAGAGAATACTTGTCGAAACGTTGTGCTATATTTTATTAAACCAGTGATTGTTTTCCATATAAATTATGTTGTGTTTTTTAATGTGCTCAATAGCTAAATGCCACTCAAGGATTATGTGACATGAAAGCTCTAATGTTAAATAAGTTATTTCAGGCAGGACAGGGCTTCCACCATTTTGTGTAAATAAAGTGTGACCATGTATTAAATAATTACCCCAGTTTTAATTAGCATAATGGACGCTTGTTATTTATGGCCCTTGACCAGGGGACACTTTAATTGTCCTTAATTTATCAGACATAAGCTTAGAGGATAATTGCTGATAAATATATCAAAGGAAATGAGCTGTTTCTGATGATAAAAATATTATTAAATTGTAAAACTGATTGATCAGTTAAACTGGCTGCTCAATCCATGGGGCGTTGATTTTAAATGTCAGGATTGTATGTCGTCTGCAAAGTTCAAAGTTATTGAATTTAAATATTGTACATGTAATTGCTAAGGGATCCCATTGCAAGAGATGTTAAAAGGAAGTGCAGGTTTATGATAGCTGATCTCTGATTGGTTGATTGGGAAGGTAAGACAAACAATGCTGCAATGGCTTTCTGCCTTTCATCTCATAGTACACATGTGCAGTTTTTTTTATATAATCCATGTGTAAATCTTTGAACCACGGATGTTTAATATCATATGAATTCTAACTAGTGCTTTTTTTTGGTAGCCTAGTTTTGTCTCTTCCTTAGAAAAATGGCGCAGTGATCTGTCTGTGACAAACTATGAAGAAAGACTGAGTTGATACATGAAGCAATGTGAACTTGTAGTCTAATTTTAGTGATTATTGATTTATCCGGAAGCTGTAAGCTGGCTCCTACATGTTGGTCTGTTTACATTCATAGCCTCAGTCAAGCAGTCTGTATCTCTCCACATATTGTACGCAGTGCTCTAGTTCACCAAAGAGAAAAATAGTTGTCTTGGAAATGAAGAATTTCGTTATTTTACATCGTTAAGAGATTGACTCAAGGTACTCTTCTACTTCCATTTTGTATTTATAAAGAGTTTAAGATTGGATTTGTTGGTGTGTCGAGCCCAGGGTTTATTCCTGTAGAATTATAGAAGGTGAGTCAGACTATCATTTAGTGAAGAGGGAGGATAAAGGGTCAGCTAGCTGCTTTCGGGGTCAGTGCAATTCCGTTATTTAATCTAAATGCACTGGGTGTTTTTTGGTGTTGTGTAGTTTATCAACGATTCTGTCTTACATAAAGTAGTTTTCAACTAGGTCTGTTTGTGGTAGTGGGGTAATAAATTGAGCTTCACCAGATAAAAATAGATCGGCTTGTGCATGGTATTAGATGCAACCAGTGTTACGTTTCGGTCCCAAGAGGAAACAATTACAGAGAAGACGAAGAACTGAAATTCATCCATTCTCTCGATTAGCAACGACTGTTGTATCTCAATAACCCTAATACATATAGACTATTATTCCCTGCATTAAGGTCAAAGGTCGCATATTATTACCAAATCATGCAGCTAGATAAAGAACATGACAACATGCCAAACATCGCAGGTTATTTTGGTATAATTTAACCATACATAGCCGCCAGATATAACAGAAAAATATCATCCATTATTTTTATGTTTAATATTTTATGAGGTTGAGATCATCAATCATTTCTGTGAAGAGTTTTTGACAACCATAACTTTTTATATTATTTTATACTTAACTCCTTGTTAACAGCAAAGATAGACACTGGTACTATCGGTATATTAAAGATGCATTTTCACCTCCAACCAATGTGATCATTGGTATTCACTCCATATTTATTTATTTAGGGAGCGTTGGGGGTGGGGTGGGGGTGGATGGCCAAATGGTTACCACGTTGGCGTTGTATCATAAGGTCTGTCATGGAGTCAACTGGCATGGTTTCGATTCCCAGGTTGTACTTGACAAGGAGTAGGGTTGTCTATCCTGCCTCGTGGGTTTTCTCTGGGTCCCCTGGTTTCCTCTGACTGTTAAAGACCCTTACGCGCAAGCGAATTATTGAAATAAATTTGAACCATAAGTTAGTCCAAAAATGACCTAGTTTGTGTCATGGAGGCAAAACCCCATCTCTCTCTCTCTCTCTCTCTCTCTCTCTCTCTCTCTCTCTCTCTCTCTCTCTCTCTCTCTCTCTCTCTCTCTCTCTCTCATAGCTTGAGTCATCTAATGATTACAGTTATGTTATTATAACAAGGTTATTTTTTATTAGAGTTTTTTTTTAAGTGTAATTAGTTTACCATATTTATTTATTGTTTACTGTTAATGATAGTATATTTACTTGTACTTATGTATTAGATATACATACATCTAAAAAAAACATGAACCAAAACAAGCAATTAGATCACGATGTAAGCAGAGCATTTATACACAACAGACTATAGTTATAGCTATAAGTATAACGTGTGCTTATAGATCATAAAGGAATAATGTGTACTATTATTTCACACTTTCCAATAAATATTCATTATTCATATAACATTAACGTAGTCGCACATACATGCAGATTTCGGTTAATTCATCAATATAATGAAATGGTGAATATTTTGGATGAAATTAAGTTGTTTTCGTTTTGGATATATAGTATTGAATTCAATATTCTGCCCTCTTGGTATTGAACTATATACTCTGTTCATTTTGATATACCTTGGTTGTATATATATATAGTTTTTAACTAATTTTGGATAAAGCATTGATCTAGTTATAGGCAACTCTGTCATTTTAAATATAGTATTTGACTAATACTCTGTCATTTATATGGATATAGATCGAAACTAATACTCTGTCATTTTTCTGTTTTTTTAATGTGACATATTCATACCCATAATCAATGGGAGTTTTTTTCGATAAATTTTACTGACTGGAAGATAATGAATTTCAAACACAACTAAGTTTAGAAAATTGTTTTAAATTTGGATAAAATTGTCAAATAACACTGAATTTTTTTCTGCTTTGTTGTCCATTAAATGTCACAGATTTCGGTTAATTCATTCTCCGTTTAGGAATTAATTTACAAAATGGTGAATACTAATTTTGCGATAAATTAGATTCGTGTTTAAGTAATCGGCTTAAAGAATTTTCAATGATGTAATTTATCATCATATTTTGAAAAGTCATTTAGACAAAATAACGCAATTTGACAATCAATTTTTCAACAAACCATATTTCAAAAGTGATTTCAAGTTAAGTTAGAATTTAAATATATTTAATGATCAATTAAGCCGCTTTATTGTCAATTTATTTCTTCCCGTCGTTGATTCAAAATGGTGTTTGTTTTAGCTTTGTCTAATAATACACGGACAATAGAAGTGGCATTAGCGTTTAAACGTTCATAAATTATTCACCACCCTCGGGCATCAAATCCCTTGCTCAATTTTTAAGGCCTGATTAGATCCCTTCAGTAAAGTGGCCTGCAGCCATGAGATTGCCAACCAATCTAACCATAGTAAAAATGTCATTTCTCAGCCCTGTCAGTTTCATCAAGTTCTACCAGAGAAGCAAAGGACAGTGTTTATCATAATTATTAATAACCCAACACGCTATTCATCTTGCCAAAATATTGATCATTTGAAGTTTTGGCAGAGAAAATTTGACCAAATCTAATAGATGTGCAGCAATAATCAATTTAGCGTCCGCGTTATTGGATATTAGATCCCATGTCAATAAATTCATTCCCATAATTTGGAATATTTTGTAAGAAGTTAATGTCCCTGGTTTTATTCCAGGCGTTGTGTTCATGGCTTTTCAAGTTTCATTACATTATTAAAACAGCTACATTACCCATACATCACCCCTCGAGCTCAGCAGGTTTTGATATTAAATTCATGGTGAAACGAGATTTAACAACCTCAAAAATAGCTCATTAATACCCATATTATTATGAAAGTTGGAGATAATGGAGGAAAGTTGTGAAGTGAAAACCATCTCTGCTGTCATCATGTTAGATCAAGTGTTATGGGAGTGATGTAATGTATTATTACACCTCATATATGGCAGTGATTTTCACTTTCAATATGACCTCCAGCTACAGCAAGAGTTAACTCACCAAATTGGTTTTTCAATTGGTACAAATAACATGGTTGACCTGCTCTAAACTCTCATGTAAGGCCACATCAGTTTTATTTTGTTTTTGCTTTTCAAGGACTGACCAAAATAAAAATTGTTACTTAAAATTTCTATGTTAAAACCCTTGATGATCAATTGCATTTATCGGAAACAATACCTATTGGATTGATTATTTAACATTTAATTAAGAAAACCATTTGGATTCCATCATATTAAATTAAAGCCAATCAAAATATTTTACCCAAAAATTTGACATTCCGGCGGCTTCAGGTCATCATAATGTCGTGCATCTGGCAAACTGACGAATCTGATATATTTAAGTATTGAGATTTATGGGTTTGAAATTTGCATAAAGACCGTTAGTGTAGTGCAAGTGAATTATTGAAATGAAATTGAGCTATATGTTAGTAACTCTCTCTCTTTGCCACACTCTATCTCAACTTATTTAAGTAGAAATGTAGAAAAGGGCAAATCGGTGTCCAAATACATAGAATAAAATCTTTCAATAACTGAAATGTAAGTTAAATATTTGTTAGTTCTATACATCATTTTTTAATTGATTATACTGATACTGAATCCATTAATGTTTTTACCTCGCACCAAAATGATAAAATTCTGATCGCGGCCAATGAAACACAAACTTGTAGTGGCCTTATGATGGATGTAGGTTGTGGGAATCTAGCACTGGCAGATGATGTGAAAATTGCCTATGATGTAATCTATTGATTTCTTTAAGTAAAACAAATATGATTGGAGGATCGCAAATCTCTAGGGTCTGGGCCTCCCAACACCTTAATGTAGAAATAATGGCACATTTCCTTTAATGATTTAATGTGTCAGCTAATTTTCTGGAGTTTATTTTGGCTTGGTCAGGTTTTCTAAGCTTAATGCTGTCTTTGTTTTATGTTATGAATTAAAAACATCCTTTCCTCCGAACAAGATGACAGTTTGACTTTTACATCCAAATGTAAAACAATTTTTTTTAACTATGTGAATTCCTCAAATCAGAAGTGGCATAAGGTGTTCTATAAAGAGTAAATGTAACCTACTATATGTAGGACACACATCATTAAAGATACATAATGGGAGATTAGATAAAGAGTTGGCAGTTCTCACTATAATAGTTAAAAAATGAATAATGTAAAGAAAACCGAGATATTAGCTTTTGGAATTCCAAGACGAGATATTGGCTTTTGGAATTACAAGACATACAGTTGCCTGAAATGTCACAATTCATACAAAATTATCTTACTAATTAAGCTAAGCATCTTCGCTTGTATGTGGACAGACATCTTGTGTCTTCTGAATACAATGGTCAGTTGATGAATCACGTTAATTGAAACCTTGCATTCATGAATTGGTTCTTTTGATTCAACTGCAGATTGGCTGGGTTGGTCGGTTGTAAATGTCCAGTCGTCGAAAGCCTATAATACCAATAATCACTGCATTATTCATGTGATTGTATTAAAGTTGACCTAATAAAATGTAACTTCTCGACACTAGCCTTTAAAGTTGCCACATTAGCATTAAACCAAGAACTAAATGAATGTTCACTGCAACGGTTAATTTGGCAATATTCACTCTAGTCTGGAGAAGATGGTGGACAAATTGAATGAAGTAGAATGCAAAAATGACCACAAAAATTTGTTTGCTATATGAACTGATATTTGTGAATGTCAGAAAGTTAGTTGTGAAATTACATCAAAGTAAAGTTCACGATTTAAAAAAAAAAAGTTGAAGTATGTGATATTTGAAATGAAAGAAGATCTAAACTAGCTTCAGATATATCTAAACAAAGTAATGATATGACAAAAAGAGACTAAGTACACATGGCTATAGAAAGATTAACACGATGATATGAATATATTTGTTGGCTACTTCACATTAGGGTTAAAAGTGTGACTTACCTGATGCTTTTAGAGAAAAAAAACAACAACGAAGGAACATCAAATAAAAGATGTTCTATCGGGAAGATAATTCCATCATGGAAATGTCATGTGATACTTTGAAACATCCAACAACCTGTTAGAGATAAAATTCTTCCATGTTTTTTTACAAACACATACTTATCATTAGCAGACGGGGATAAGAGGCCAAACGCAAGAAACAAAAATGGCAACGTTACATAGTTGTTTCATTTGACTAGTTGATAACTGGGTATCAGAGGCTAATGCTGCCTTCCATTAGTTAAAAACATGGGCGTTAAAAGGTAGCTAATGTTCCCCAGACACATTATCGCACGAGCGCTAAGATATCATAATGTACGACAGATACGATATATTACAAATACTATGATAGTATAATAGTAATACCCGCAGTTACCCATCACAAATATCATAATTTATTAGCCTTGTTAACCTTATGTTCCTTTCAATATCTGTACACAACATACCATTGTCTCTCTGATCTTATACTGATATATAACATTCCCCCCTGTCAACACTTTAAACCTACCAATATTTCTTAGTCTTTATGAAAAAAACCTGTGATATCAACAACCCATCTGTGAGTATTTCGACACACTGATGGCTTTGTTCCTATCTATTAAACAACACGAAGACATATAAGTATTGTTTGATGGAAGGGCGTGTGTTTATTTCTTCACCGGATCCATCAGATACTGAGATACACATGCTCTTCTTATGTCTCTTGACAGGCAATACTACAAATGGCCACCATTTTCTGAAATCATTTATCTTAATACTCGTCAACATTATCTGTATTTATGTCAAGACCAAAGAAATTAATACTTAAATAATTTTGAAATATTTGTTGAGTGAAAGTTTGATCTATGATTTCACGAATTTGCTAATTCAGTTAATTTACTGTGTTACATGTAGTTGGTACGTGGGTGTTTTCCATGGGTAATATTTTAGTTGTTGATAGTTAGAGAGAGAGATACGGTTTAACATCCTCCTGAAACAAACTAGAGGTTATTTCAAGACTAACATATGGTTCAATTTTATTTCAAAAATTTGCTTGTGTGTAGAAAAAAAATGTTATAAAGGTCTTCAAAATCCTAAAGATCTATAAACTCCACTCCCAGGAGACAGAGAGAGAGAGATATGGAGTATAACATCCACTCGACATAAACAAGAGGTTATTTCAGGACTAACACATGGTTCAATTTTATTTAAAAAATTTGCTTGTGCGTTGGGATTTCTGGCATTGGGAGGAAATCAGAGGACCCAGAGAAAACCGAAGAGGTTGGATAGACGATCCTTCTCCTTATCACATACAACCGGGGAATTGAAACTACACCAGTTGAGTCAATGACAGACCTTATGATACAACTCGCAAGTGCTAACCGTGCTATGTGTCTCTGTATAAATGGATTATTTTATTATATAATTATATGATATTATAAAAAATCAGATGACATTTACCGGTAGATTAAACAAATCATATCAATAACCATAAATAATTATATTATTATATTATTGGTGTACTCATTCAACTTCAAATTACTTATTTCCTTCTCTATAATTTATTGGGTTCATTAGGTATATTCCCACACACATTCCCATGTCAGTGTTGCAAGACAGTTGTCTAGTCATTTGAATAAGATCAAAAACCAAGGTCATGTGTATACATTGGGGTGCACATAAAAGATCCCTTGGGAGTTGGAATTCGATATAAGAGTAGGCAGTAGTGCTGCTACCAGGGCAAAATTACCCTCATAGCACACTGTATGGTGTATGCCCATCTTCATTAGCCCAGTTGGAGCAGAACAGTAGGACGTAAACCCCATTTGATTTCATTCTGTATCATTTCATTAGGTATAGACTACTATAGACATGCTAATTATAATATCAAGGTATAGAGTTCCCAACAAAGATAAACTTTTGAACTGAGTGGTGGTGGGTGAGCCAGTGGTGTAAATAGATTCATGAGAGAATGCCTAGTAGAAGTACCCCGACAAAGCCTTAAGACCTTAATTAATTTATCCAGATCATAATCGACTCGCAATGCCATCACATGCATGCGATGTTTGCTGGACTGAAATACATGTTTTGATAAATAATTAAATGTAAAAATAGATAACCGAGACCTCGTTTTTTATCGTACCGACTTAGGAATGATGATCGAGCTAGCCTAAAAATCAAAAGCTGTTGAGTGGATCAATTTGAAATTTTCAGCATATTCTACTTACATTGTCCATTTTTTAACTATTATAGCGACAAATGTCAGCTCTTTATCAAATCTCACATAATTCCCCGTAAAAGATCTGTTCGGAGTGGAAATTCAAAGACGAGTCTATTTTAAAATCTTGTGTCATACTATAATTATCCTTGCCATGTTTTATGATGGTGGCAAATCATGATGCCTTTATATTAGCAAGATGTTTACTGTATAAATAAAGGAGATGAGCGTATGATTGATATAGGACCAGTAACAAATCTCTCGACTGTACAAATAAATTTTTAGTAACAAATCACTGAATTGATAGGTGACTTGTGAAAATTATTTGGGCAGTTTTATATGAAGATCAATAAATCCATCAGAAGACGTTGTTGAAAATCCCATCCATCTTTCAAGAATTTAGCAGAAGATAAACGTCGAGTTTGATCGTTCTCCTTTCGTTCAATATGGAAGACGGGATGATAGCGTTTAATCTAATATAAAACTTCTTGATTCTCAATTCCGTAGGAAAAAATGGAAAAGATAAGACTTTTAAGAATTTGATAAATTTGTTTTGACGTTTGCCGTGTGCAGAATATAAAAATTCTTTCCTCCATCAGAGTGGATTCCTTTTTGGTAATATTTTTTTATTCTCAAAATGCTCTGAAAAATAAAATTTGAAAAGATATTTTACAGAATACAAATTTTGTTCTTATGCCGAGTCTTGTTTATAACCCCCCAAATTTGTTCTTGACTTCTGCTGTGTCTTGTTTAGAACCCCCAAAATTCCTGTGCTTTTTTTTTTGTTGCAATTTTCTTGTCGAATGTGTATCTTCTCAAAACTATTCCACCAGCTTGAGCTTGTTCCCAAAAAATTCCTGCCAAACTCTTTGCATAATTTGTCATTCCATATTATTTTTTTTGGTTATAAATTTGATCTAAGATTTAAAAAAAAATGACACAATTCTTCTAAAAAAGAAGAAGGATGTTTATGATAAATTTTTGATACTGTTACAAAAGACTTTAGTTAAATAAGTTTCTTTTATAGTGACCATGTTGCTCCTCCCTTATCGGTGTGAAATATTTACATTTTAGATTGTAAACATACTGAAATTTGTCTTAACTAGATTTATTATAAAGGGAAAACAGTCAGTATGTCAAATGAAATAATGTAAGAACTAAATATGCCTATAGCAGGTTTTTATCATGGCTACAAGTGTTATATAAAATATTATTTAGAGAGAGAGAGAGAGAGAGAAATGGGGTTTAACGTCCACTCAACACAACCAGGTCATTTTGGGACTAACATATGGTTTCGATTTTATTTCAATAATTCGCTTGTGCGTAGGGGTCTTTAGCCGTGGGAGGAAACCGGAGTGCCCGGAGGAAACCCACGAGGTTGAGAAGGCGCCCCTATCTCCATGCCACATACGCTCACACCAGGGCTCGAAACCACAGCAGCAAGTCAGAGGTGACCGGCCAGCTAGAGGTCGAAGCGCGGCACTCTAGACCACTAGGCCATCCCAACCCCCCCAAAATATTATTTAAACATTTATTTACATGACAAGCCCGATAATCAACTCACGCACAAGCGAATTATCGAAATAAAATTGAAACCATATGTTAGTCCCAAAATGACCTAGTTTGTGTCGAGTGGACGTTAAATCCCATTTCTCTCTCTCTCTCTCTCTATAATCAACTCTCTAGACCACCAGATGGCTGAGATTCAAATGGAATAAGATATGCACAAGATTTTAAAATTAAAAATGCGTTGTGAACTCCGGGCCAGCTCTTTAACGAAATCTTACATAATGCTTCTTAGAAAATTTTATGTTAATCTTACGCCATTAAAACTGACATATTTTGATAAATACGTAAAAGACACGAAGACAGATTGCGATTTCCTAATTTATTTTTCTATTTTCTCAAGGGATCCCTTTAACTTTGTTAATTTTATATTTCTCTTTGATTTGGTTCCCTGATGTTTATATAGATGTATACAATGTTATGTAACCTTTGACCCTGTTGCTCTTCCATCTCCTGGGAGCGGAGTTTGTACATCTTTAGGATTTTGAAGACCTATGTAACATACGGGTATCCATTATTTTTATGAACTGGGTTCTGTTTCATGAAATTTTAACTAAGATGAAATCTGAATTTTAGTAATTTGTTTTCATAATATTAGATTGATTTTAGTGCTTAACCAATCAAAATTGAAGGATCTGCTAAAATTTGGATTTTATCTGTAGTTAAGATTTCAAGAAACACGGCCCTGATATTTCTACCAAATGTTTCTGATCTGACTGGCACCCTGTATCGCCAGGTCTCGATCCGGATGACATAATAGGTTTATTAAATGTATTATATGAAAGCCGAGAAACAATGAATCAGTTATTATACTGTAATACAGGTGTGGATTGAACCTCTATAATAATAACAAATACGATAAAGTGTCGAGTACACGCCCACTTCTATTCATAACTCTAGTTCCATAGTTCCTGCTACAAATCTTTTCGTCACTTCAGGAAACCAAGTGCAGATGTTAGCTGTCTGCGTATAGTTTAACACAAGTTTAAAAACATAAATGCACCAAATGGCTAATAATCAATCTCTTTATTAAATTTAACAAAACAAAAAACGACTTTTAAAAGTATTCCCGAGACAGCAATTTAGATGATTAAAATGAACAAAAAATGTAGGTTAGATATAGATATAGCATTGTGAGTTCTATGTTCATTGATATAAATTAATTATCCTTCCGACTTTCAGTAACAAAAAAACATGTGAACTTTAGATGGCCTTTAAGTTAGAATTAATTGATTTTTCTAATTTTCAGACCAGTCTAGTTTTTGATAAGATTACTTTTTGTTGTGTAGAGTCTGATTGTCTATATACCTTGTTTATTCGGAGGATATAAGGGTTTTTAAAAAATAAGGACTTGAAGGTCATCAGAATTTATTTGATGTGTCAGGACATTTTCTAATATTCTTTAAATTTTGAAATGACGAGAGAGAGATGGGGTTTAATGTCCACTATAAATACAAACTTGATTATTTTAGGATTAAGTATGGTGTGGTGTATACTTTATTTCAATAATTTGCTTGCTTGTAGGGTTATTTAGCAGTAACTCGGAGGACAGCAAACCCTACTCCTTGAAATCAAAACTACGCTACTTGATTCAATGACAGAAGAGAATTATTTAAATAAAATTAAACCATGTGTTAGTCTCGAAATGACCTAGTTTGCGCTGTGTGTGCGATAAACCCCCTCTGTCTCTGTCTCTCTCTCTGTCTCTCTCTCTCTCTCTCTCTCTCTGGTTTCTGTCAAGTGGACGTTACCCCCTCACTCTCTCTCTCTCAATGACAGAACTTATGATCTAAAGTTTGCACATGTAGCACGACTACAAAGGGAGTTTGATTTCACTGTTTGATTAAAAATAAGCGTAAAAGATCAACTCTGACTTGATGTAGAATGTTCCCTGATATCCCGTAATTCTTGCACTGAAACATCCGGGAACGAAATTTACATGTTTTCGATTAACCATCAATTAAAGGCCCAGTGTGACATGCTGTTTATTTTACTGCCTATCTGTTTGAGCTCTATCAAAATTCAAACTCAAGGAATCTGTTTATCTGATTGTGGTTGTTTACTATGTGACATTAACGGTATATCAGAACCACAAATCTGATGTACGGAGTAAAAGAGATGGGAACTGTAACATTTTAGGATGACATGTTTCAAGAAAACTGCCTACTGCTTCATTATCTTATTCATCATACAGTTTTCACACATAATTAAAATGATCCCACGTTAGGTGCATTCATTCATGCTGAGACCAGTAATTAGATGAATTTCGCTTGCTTCTGGAGTTATAATTTGAATAAGACAAATACATTGGATGCACAGTGGATGAACCGTTAGAGAATACAATATGTATGGCTATTGAAGCATAATTCACATTTTAATTAGAGGGGGATGTTACTGTATTGAGCCAAAATTGGGATCCGTAGGCTTGACAATTTTGAGGCAAATGAACAGACAGACACCCTTCTAATGATATAAAACTTATTTACAATTAAATTTAATGTATTTGTACTGTTTCCTCCCAACGCTGAAGACCCCTAGGCGCAAGCAAATTATCGAAATAAAATTGAACCATATGTTATTCAAAAGTTATACAAAACATTAGTCTCTGCTTATATTGTACATTTGCATAAATATTATATATGAAATACTTGATTCTTTTGGTTGAATAATGCGCACTTTAATAAATTTTTCTAAACTTGTCCAGGTTTAGTGAAGATATAAAAACAAGTCAAGTCGGTAATAAAATGACATTGTAAACTTACAAAACAATAAGAGTGTTTTAATGGCTTCAACTCCGTAGGTTTTTTCACAAAGTCTGTCTTCGAGTTGAAAAATGGCAGTACTTGAAAACCTCTATTTAATTGTGAAGCAAGGAAACACAATGTATGTGATAAAAAGGACTACATTTAAAGGTGCCATCCCAGATAACGGTGTAATTCTTTTTAATAATTGCCAATTTGTTTCACTAACATAGAAGTTATATGTATTTGCCCTGATTAGTTTTATAAAAGAAGCTCTAGTGTGCCCCTCCCACCTCCTAAAGCACCTGGCATAGACACAGCACCTAGTGGTTCAGATAGAATGCTCAGAGCACACTTTATGCCAATTTTCCCTAGCCAAAATTTCATCAAAGTAGCAGTGAGTGTCATGCATGAGGCAGATGATATAGACTTGTTTTGAAACACCTAATAATTCTTTGCAATCGCAATATCTAGTTACTTTGAAACATTCCCCTTTAAATCCTCACTTATATATCCGCAAATATCTGGTGAATTCTGGGACTCCTCCTTCAAAACTAAATGTTAAGAAAACATCCATCAATCGACGTAAACTACACGATTACAACAAGGTTACAATCAAATCTTTCAATAAATTCGCCATGAATATTTTTCTTGAGGCCACATGTCTGAGTGGAACATTTCATCAACCATCTCAGCAGCATAATTCACCAACCTATACATTAAAGAACTTTTTATCGTTATCTGAAGAACCTCGATCATTATGATTTAGCGATAAATTTATTTCTAGTGGTTCCACCTGTCGGACTTTAATTAATTTAATTTGATTAAAAAGTTTTATACATATTTTGAAGTCCTTGTGTAAACTTACAAGTCCAAGGACCAGATAATTGAGTGTTCAACTTTTTTTATGTTTTTTTTTTTTGTTCGATTCCCACCCATTAGAACCCAATGAGCAGTATCATTGGATGTACTCAACTTACAACAGAGATATATGATACTGTGTCGAGCCGACAGAATTAGTAAGGTCAGGGGCTTCTTTCATAAAATCCAAATATAAGTATTTGACTTGATAATATTAGATTGATTTTGGTGCTTAGCCAATCAAAATTAAAATATCTGCTTAAATTTGGATTTTATCTTAAGTTAAGATTTTGAGAAACTGGGCCTAGTAACAAGAAAAAACATCAAATGTGTACCCGATAAAATGACAGACACCAGAAGTTTTGTGCCTGACAAAGCCTGAATCTGTGCCGACATTGTCTGTGACAGGTACCTTATTTCAAGGCTTGCATAATTTTTAGTCAATTATTAAAACATATTTCTAAAACTATTTGCATTGCCCTTTTATTTAGCAATCCATGTAATGCCCCTCTTAAAGAAGGATTGTAGAATATATATGAAGAAACTTGCGACACAAATCTTAAAGCATACAGAGGTTAAAGACAAAGCACTTCATGCGAGAGCAGTCCTAAATTTTGTGCCCCACCCTTAAATCATCTAGTTCAATGCTTGCATGTATTATGAATTTCTACTATGTGGTATCAAAATCACGAATAAACTCAGAATTTGCAACAAAAAACTTAAATGTTTTCAGAACTAAAATGCAAGGCACTTCAAGCTTCGTTGCGCACCTCACCCTAAACATCTCTGCCTGCATGTAATATGAATTTTTACCATGTGTTATAAAACTTATGAAAGAAAAAAGAAATCATTCATATTGAAGTGGGGATATGTTTTTCTTTGAATCTCAAGTACAAGTATCGGATCCGTGTGTAGATTGATATTTCATGTGTTCAAGCACCTGCAGGTTTCTTTCAGTGGTTAACTTGCTACTTCAGGATTAAGTATGGTAAGCTTTATTTCAATAATTTGCTTGCTTGTAGGGTTATTTATCAGTAACTGGAGGACACAGAAAAACCCGAGTTAACCATACTCTGTGTGCTCATTATATCATAAGGTCTGTCATTGAGTCAACTGGCTTGGTTTCAATTCCTCGATTGTACGTGACAAGGCGTAGGGTCGTCAGTCCAACCTTATGGGTTTTGTCTTGGTCCTCCGGTTTCCTCCCACTGCTAAGGACCTGTCATACAAGCATATTATTGAAATAAAATTAAACCATATGTTAGTCCCGAAATGACCTAGTTTGTGTTGAGTGGACGTTTAAACCCATTTCTCTCACTCTATCATCATGTTATGTAAAATTGATTGAATAAATCAAACTAAATCCACATTAGATTAAATTGTGTGAAATAGTTACCTCTACCTCGTGGCATATCAAAATGTCTATAATATAATTATTTTTCATTTTGTACTGTCAGCAGTTTTAAACATTTCTACTTCAATTTAAATTACATGTCATTCAAATTATCCTGAATGTTACCTTTTTACACTAGAAAAATGCTTCATTAAATGTTTCGTATAAAGTAGGTGACAATATCGATTAGTTTCTCTACGGTTTAAATAAAATGCAATCAGTATCAATACTCGAGTAAATCTATGTTTTTATAGCCCCACATTTTCATCATGTTGACGTATATTGTTGTCACACCTGTCTGCCTCTCTGTACGAACGTTTGTATGGACAATCATCGAGTAAATCTATGTTTTTTTCGTGTGGGCGTATATTGTTGTCGCCCCTGTCTGTCTGTATTGGACGTCTGTCCGGACGCCCGCCGTTTACAATTTGTTTGTGGACACTCTGAAGGTCACAATTCTTATCCGGTTTAAGTAAAATGCAATCGGTATCAATACTCAAGTAAATCTATCTATGATTTTAGATTAGAATTGTTGATGGTTCAACATGCAGAAGACGCCTCACCTATTTTGGTTCTCACTTGTCAGGTGTGCGACGAGAGTGTCTAGTCCTTCGTATGGGACAAAAAAACCGAGATCCACCTGTATAGATAATGGAGTGCCCCATGATGAACCTTTGGCAGTTTGGCTTAATGCCACTTTCCAGGCCAAATTGTCATACCTAACCATAGAAATAGCAATTACCGTTATGTCAGTCTCAAAGTGACTTAAGTTTTGTGTCGACGAGATGTTAAACACTTTTTCATTCCATTTTATTTCTAATTAAGATACCATTTTCCAATAGTTGCTAAATTTGACAGAACACCAGTGAATAATACATGGTTAACAGAACAACTCAAATAAATATTTAATGCGATTGTAGAAATAAGAGTTTGTTTCTTTTTGTCAATTACTGAATACACGAACATGAGAGAAAGAAGTTTGCTTCCAAGAATTCAAGCTCACTCCTTGACTCCATCGTAAATGTATGTAAAAGAAATGCAATTGTAGGGGTTGTGTGTGGTTTGGGAACTGGAATTGGAATTGGGGATAAATTGTCCAGGTTACTAATCTTGGACATATATTGCCTAATAATCAGGATTTCTTAATGTGGTTCCAGCTTTGAATCTCATGGAATTGAAAAGAAAAATGTTGTAGTTGTTTTAAAATATTTGATTATTATTATTGAAAGGTTGTACTTCTTATTCGGAAATGTTGACTCGGTAAATCGGTAAAAACACAAAATAAAAAATCCTTGAATATTAAAATGGCACCTTAAAACACACTTTTAATATCACTGTCGGGAGAAGAGAGGGGTGGGTCATTTTCTCCCTTTGTCACAATAAAAACAAGTTAAAACAGGAGGTCCAACTGACTGATGTTTGAGGTCATCAGTGCGGAGAGTAATATGGTCTATACTGCATTATAAATACAGGTATCTTGTTTTGATGGAATTTTAATGTATTATTATAAGAGATCAAAGATTTACCTTGATAACTATCTTAATCTTTAATTACATACCTGGTATAACACTGTAATGCAGGTATAATTTAATCTTGTTTATTTAGCACTAATTTCTTTTACATTCCTATAATGTACCTATAGTAATTATTCTTTATCAGATGGACTTTTCTTGATGTTGTAATTACTCAATGTTCAATCTTCAGATTGTATTGGTCAAGGTTTTCTGACCAATTACTAATGGACAATTTGCTCATTACTATTATCATTATCAAAAGAGATTATAGTTTAGTTTATCATTAACTCGAGATATGTGGTTAATTAACTTTTCTTGAAAATTGTTGTTACTATTCGGATGTAGATGCTAACAGAGTCGAATTAAGGAATCTCAGGTGATATGTGGTTGATGTCTTTCTTAATATGATTCATATCCATAGATGCATTCACGTCAGAAGAGGGGGGTCAACTAGGGAATTTCAGAAACCCAGTCTGACTACTGGTATAGAAAAACATTTGGATAGCATATCTGATTAATTGTCAGGATTTTTTTCTCTCATGGTTGTCATTCGATGGTTGTTTTGATGGCTACTGTTGATAGCTCTAACTTCGGTCAATAATCTATATTTTTATTATTTCTGGACACTAGCTAAAGTCAGTCATTAGATTGTATACAATACCATGAATATTTTGTTTCATTATATCATTGCTTCTATTTGATACGTTTTCACTTCATTATCCCAAGGATTGTGTCATTAGATAAGTAGTATTTCCGCAAACCTTCAAAAAATTGCTGAGCAATCAAAAAAATCCACTATGAATGATACCCAAATTTAATTTTATATTTATCCATCTTTGGTACATGTGACTGACAATGACTAGGTACCTCCCTTCATAGTTCACAGTTTTGTTATTATATTTGGGTGGAATCATTTATGTAAGGAATCAATTTAAACGTTGGTATTCTAATTCAGTCAACGATGATGTAGATTGCTCACATATTTCACAGTATTTTTTATGGTTTTTGTTTGTGTTTAATTAATCTGAAGCTATTCTTCAGTACGTGTCAAATTGACGGGTCGTTTACTTTTCCCCACCCTCTGAATTATTAATTTATAGTGTGTTTGAGCATTTTTATACACCCACATTTTCATGCGGACGTATATTATCGTCGCCCTTGCTTGTATGAAAAATCATATTTTTAGCTTGTGGTTCCTCTATAAGTCAAAATTTTTATCTGATTTTGAAAAAATATTTAAATATACCACTGTTACACCATAATGAAGGTTCAGTTCAAATTTCGGGAAAATCAAAACAAACTGCCTGACAAAATGGCCACTCCTTGTACACAAATAGTGTAAAAGTATGAAATAGGAAGCTTGTGGACTCTCTAGAGGTCACAATTTTTGTCTGATCTTGATGAAAATTAAAATATGTGTTTATATACCAAAGATGTCAGTTGCTATCGATATTCACGCACCTGTGTTGTCCTGTCACTCCATTTTATCGGTCTACCCAATTATTATTATGTTAAATCAAATTCAGTATTTTGAGGGATTTGGGGAGATTTTGACACTTATTTCCAAATATTTTCTTTTTATAAGTCTTTTGAATTGATCTCCATGGTGTTATTTATTCTGAATCCAAAAACATTTGAAATTGTTTGATGATTTGTTTCAGTGCACGTTTTGAATTATAATAAATTTATACTATGTTTGGCCTGGAATCTCTACTCTTACCTTGCCAAAAACACCTCTCAAACCTGATTAAACGGGTTTAATGAAATACTCTGGAATACCAGACTAATTACGCATTCATTGTAAATAGTTTATGTGTTTTCACCGTATTACTACTCCCCGGCTGTGCTAAAAGGATTCTTACTTCACACTGACATCTTTAAGACTCTTTAATACATCAATTTTATAGGTATAACACATAAATAGATTACGTGTCTGTTCGTACAATCAACGACTACCATAACATTTTTTAGTCTTATATTTTATTATGCATTAAACAAGCATTGTGTTTATGCAAGACAGAATAATTTGTTGCCATTAAATGGCCTGTTACCATAGTAATTTTTGAATATAGACATTATTTTAAAAATCCTAACAGTTCAAACTCTGTTATTTGTAGCCCCATGTTTATTGTCATTTTGGTTGCCAAATAATGTAAGAAATTAAGTATCATAATGCTATATTTGATAAATGTTGTGGTTTGTGGGGAACATTAAGCTGTTTATGTCTGATGAATAGACAATGCCAGACAAGGGACAGTCTAATTTACTGTCTCCCGAAATCACTTGGACCAAGTTCCTAGAAAATATTACGTCCAGGTCAATTTAAAATCAAAATATGCCTGGACGATTTCTAACAATATTTGTATTACCGTTTTAGTGTATACATGATTCATTTATATTGGTTTCTGCACAAAATCTTTTTCGAAAAATTTTTAAAAAAGTGTAATGCGGTAAGTTGAAGTCTTAAACCCCATTTCTCTGTTTCCTTCTCTGCCCAGGGAGCCGCGTTGACTATGTGGGTAAGATGCTGGCTCGCTTGCCTGGAGTTTATAATTTCATTTTCTCTGCCCAGTTGGTGCAAGAAAGTAGGCTATACCGCATTTCGTCGCTGATCCCTCCCTCTCTCTAGAAAGTAGATATATACCTCATTTCTTCTCTCTCTAGAAAGTAAAAGACATGGTGTATGTCGCCCTTCATTAGACTGTATCGAGCAGAAAAGTAGATGTTAAATCCCTTTTCATTTCTCTCTTTCACTCCCTTTTACTCTAGAAAGTTATGTCCCCCTTCAGTAGCCTGGATGATAAACCCCATTTCATTTCATTCTATCTCTCCCTTTCACTCCAGAAAGCAAGCAGACTAGAATAAACATGAAGACAAGGTGGGAGGTACATCTATAATATAATTTGTTAAAACTTGATCTCATATAGGTGGGAGGTACATCTATAATATAATTTGTTAAAACTTGATCTCATATTAATTCCACATGTTAAACCTGTCTATAGATTCTAGTCAACCACTAAATACATTGTTTGTCTTTCTATTGTTAAACTGTGTGCTGGGGCACCGAGGGGGTAGTTACTCTGTTGATCTTCATTTTGTTCTTGAATCACCATGTATGTGTAATTATTTACTGATAGTTATTGTATGATTGTCTGCGGGGACGTTTAGCGTAGGACGATGGAGAGTGATCCCAGTCTGGACGTGTTATCAATGAGCCAGTAAATTAGAGAAATCAGTGAGTTGACAATCAAGGGAGATAAGGAGAGAGTTTGAATGATAAGGATGTCTGCTCTTCTAATCTTGTGTCAATTTTATCATAAAGGTGACATACATCACAAACTCAGTACATGGTGGTCATAAGCACATCCAGACAACAATTTGTCATATTACCGAGACTCCGAATAAGTGAGAGAAGGCCATTCTCAAGATCATATAGATAACTTAGACTGATTATTTCAAAGAAAACTGTATTGTAACTAATTTGAGAGAGAAATGGGGTTTAACATCCACTCGACACAAAGTAGGTCATTTCGGGACTAACATATGGTTTAATTTTATTTCAATAATTCGCTTGCGCTTAGGGGTCTTTAGCAGTTGGAGGAAACCGGAGCACCCGGAGAAAACCCACGAGGTTGGACAGGCGATCCTACTCCTTGCCACGTACAACCGGGGATCCGAAACCATGCCAGTTGACTCAATGGCAGGCCGTATGATACAGCGCGCAAACGCTAACCATTCAGCCATCCAATCACCCAGATTAAAATGATTACACTGTTGATCCCTAGAGGCCAATTAAAATACATAAACCACAGAATGGGGAAAATGATAGTAGTGAATTGTCCTTTTAAAGAAGCAGTATCACTCCCGTTTATTTGTATCAATGAATATTTAAATTAAAGACGCTATATCACAAAACAGCTGTCTAGTCATTTGGATAGGATGAAAAAACTAGGTCCTGCGCACACATTGGCGTGCACGTAAAAGAACCGCTGTCATAGTACACTGTATGGTGTATGCAAAGTCTGAGCAGAACATTTTATATAGTCAGTTGTTTATATAAATAAACATATATATTCTAAGATATTACCTGTAATATATTAAATTGTAATGATTTAAAATAGTAGTGATTTGTGAAAGGATATATTGCAGCAAACTATATTGGTAATTAGATGCTAGAATTGTGTGACAAGTAATTAACCGATATTGTGCAGCAAACTGTCTTTATAATTAGATATATAATTTGTAACATACATGTACATAATACAATGGAAATGACATAGTTTTAGTCTGATAGATCCACACCCAAACCCTGTTTTGTTGGAGGTCCCATGTTCAATCTCTGTGTTGGCCGAGTAAGTTCTGGATTGAGGGCCTGGCAAGGGACAATGTATAGTCGTTCGGATTGAACAAAACATCATCAAAGTCCCATATACACATTGTTGTGAACATAAAACCTTTGGCAGTCGGAATTCGAGTAAAATGTCCTATATACACATTGTTGTGAACATAAAACCTTTGGCAGTCGGAATTCGAGCAAAATGTCCCTTATTAGTCCAGTAGGATCAGAACAGTAGGATGTTAGACCCCATTTCATTTCATTTCTGCAGATGATAAGACTTTGTAGTTTATTTCTTTGTATTACTGGTACTTGATCATTTTAAGAGGCTACAACTTTTGTCCGTTTTCAAATTTTAGGCTATGAATTATGAATTTATATTGTTTACACAACCCGAAGTATTGAGAAGACCAATAAATTTTTTTTCAAAGAAGAGATTAGGAGTGATCACTTCAACCCTTCTTCTTTGTCTTAAAATGATAATTTATAAGGTCCTTGCTTTGAAATGTCAATATAATGGTGTGCCCCTAATATACTCTAGGGTGACAGAGAGGGAGGAGCAGACTGAAGCCAAGTAGAAGAATAAATCACTTATTAAATTCCTTTTGTCTATTTTCTTTTAGATGTGAGATTTGAAGATCAGCCTATAACCAGTGAACCAAGCCTACTATAAGCAGACACAGCCTGTATCACTACAACCATAGCACACACAGGGCCTCTCTTTCACACACAACACACGACTCACAGTGTCAGTATTAGCTAGCTGGTTGAAGGATCAACATATTAGCTGGAAGCAGACAGGCTTTGAAGCAGTATGACAGGGAAAAGTTGTGGATAAATCTCTGGCAGTTAGTGTGAAGTTTAACAAATTATATTCAGTTCATTATTCATGTGTCTAAATAACTAAGCTACAATCAGTGTGGATTTATCAGAGTGTGTGACTTTCTATAGATACAAGATTTGGAAGTAGTGCTCTACAGATTTGTGTACATTGTAGGTAAGTACAGGTTTGGTCATTAACAGTACAGGTACATGTAGATGGTTTCTTTGATAGTGGCAGAACAAGCTAAGGTGTTAATTTAATTAAAATTGGTGTGTTTGTTCAATATAGCACTATCTTAAATGTTCTTAGATTAATCAAATGTTAGGTTATAACAGATTTTGGTCTCAGTTACAATTTTCATGAAAAACGTAACAAACTAATTATTTCAGGACTATCTGAAACATTCAAAATTTTAGGTCTTTAGATTGATCAATAACCGAAACTGATCTAAGTTACAGGACGATTTCATGAAAAACTTGAACTGAAATTAGTAAACAAAACGACTATATGACTATTATAGTTGACTTCACCAGAATTAAAATTCACTGGCAATGTGTTTGGTCTATCAATTTTGGCAGCAACACATTTGATCAGGAGTTTGGTATATCAATTTTGGCAGCAACACATTAGATCAGTTCAATATTCCACTTTGTTTTCTTTTTACCTGAATCAAATAGGATGATCTTCTTTATAAATTCACCATGATCATAGATACCACTTGAGAATTTTTACTACTTTTTACGTTCAGTAGTTCTAAGTAGAACTAAGCAAGGTTTTATTTTATGTTCATAGTTTTATTGCAACTTTGATACTAGATATATACATATATTTTTATTGACATTGATACTTTGGTGTAAATAGCACATTACTTATTTAAACACTTCAATAAATTCAAAGGATGCATGCCGGCTTGATTGAATACTATCGCGTTTATAGTTTCAACCATGTAGGTGTTGCTTTTTTGTTATTTCCTAACTAACCAACTTAACTAGTCAAGATAACGATTGCCCTTCCTGATGTGCGAAATGTAGAGTAAAAAGTGAAGATTGGCAAGCATGTTTCATTTAGCCAAGAATTTCTAATCTTGCTTTTGTTGGCCTGAAGGCACTTAACTTGTTCAGTTTCTTATTTCTATACTGTTTTGATTGATGAAATTTGAAGTCTATTCTATTCCTTAAGGATTTCTCATTCTGCTAACTGTAACTCCGTAATTACAATTGTCTTCCACAGATCATTGCCTCTATGGAGTGGACTACTTTTCTCTGCCTCGGCACTCATTGGATTTAACAAGATTTTAGAGTAGAAAAAAGATTTTAATGCGAAAAAATAGACAGTAAAGGAAGAAGAGCTGTGAATTCTGTTTACTTTTGTGAAAATTGGATAATAATCCCCTGACGTACAAAAAGATTTTAGGCTCAAAAAAGAGACAGAAAAAGAATACTTCGTACTTTTGTGGAAATTGGATAATAATTCCTGGATGGATATGCTGTGGTGTGTATTTAAGAAGAGACATTCTATCATGGCTTTGTTTTATGTGATAACGATTTTAACGGGACTAAACTCGGTTTTAGCTACGATGAATTTAGAATCTTGTGAATCAGGTGCCAAACTTCATGATACAGGTAAGTTGTTTAGTTACAGTATTTTAATAGACAATTACAATCCAGATAACTCCAAAACTAGAACAAGGATGCAACAAACAAAATAATAAAGACAGACACTACCATTTTATACTGTACACATTCCAAAAGAAGATACAAAATTACGACCCAACTCCTCCAAATAATAACTGCATAACTGCAAAACTTGAACAAGGACAGAACAGACAAAATAATAGAAACAGACACTACAATTTTATACGGTACAGATTCCAAAAAGAGGATACAAAATTAGGACCCCACTCCCCCAAATAATCAATCATTTTGAATCTGCCAAAAAATGATATTATTGATTTTATTAACTGGTGTTTGGAAATATTGATATTATGTATCTTTCTGCATTCAGGAATTATATTTATTTAGACTGATGATATCGGACATGTTTTTAGTTGACAGTTAATCAGGTATAGTTTGGCCCCCCCCCCTCTTATCATCAACCCAGTTTAACTCTTAGAATAGGTCAGTTTTCTTCTTTGATTGGCATTAAGTAATTTTGAACATATTAAAACACAGTACATTTTAATCCCTGTGAGAGTTTCTGTTGTGTAGGTTTAGTTGTAAATGGGCCCCCTAAACAAATAGTAAGTCCATGTGGACTGCACCTCACATAATTTACACAAAAACAAATATGTGGACAAGAAATCAAACGAACGAACAATTCAAGGTGTTAAGTTTTAATTGTTTTTGATTGTTATTTTGTTGCATATTTTGTATATATATTTGCCTACTATTCACATACCTGTATCATTTGCTTCAAACAAGACGAGAGTATCCTTAGGGAAACGTCGCTTAGTATCAAACTCAGTAATTGTGTATTCATAAAATTGTACCCTGTGTTAATATAATAGGTCAGTTTTCTTAAAAATATTCAGGTAGCGAAATTTTATCTTCAATAGTTTTATATATCAACAATAAAATAAACTTTTACTTTGATAAAATTTTAGTGATATAGATAGGTCATAAATTCAATCTGACAGTTTTTCAAAATTTATTATTAATTTTGAAAGATGGTACTTGTGCAATCTTTTGAAATCCGATTTTAATCTTCAATATTTTGATGCCATTAAAGGATCATACCCCATAAAAATTCAACAACTGGATATCGGTAGTCGACATCATAAATTATTTTAGACAGATTTTCAAAAATTTTTATTAATTTTTAAACATGATACGTTTGCCGTTAGCTTTTATCTTTTACATTCAATAGACAGAAGGCAATATCGAAATTGAAAAATTGTCGAACTTCAAACACTCCTTGAACAATATTGATGTTTATAAGTTGTAAACGTAACAAATGATTTAAGAGGTAGTAGGATGAATAGTACTAGAGTTAGGTTTGCACATGACTAATGTAATATATGAGGTCCCCGTATTTTGACAGAATTAAAGTCATTGTACAGGCAGGTGACAGTACCTGATATTTTCTAGTGTCACTCGTGAACTTTACAACCCACTCGACTCCCAGCTCCTGTCCTTAGCTAACAGACAGAAAGCATAAATCTATATCCAGCCAGAACTGCTACAATTTCACAATCCCATATTTTACGACTCTTTCTTTCTTTCTCTAGATCTCCCTGGAAACAAAAGCTTTAATAGGTTGTGTCTGCACAGAGTTGTTTTTGCATCTCAGAAATATAAACGAAATGCACTAAGCTGCCTCTTATTTATTACTTTTGAGACTGGAGAGAAATTTGACGACAGAAAGCATAAATATTGTCGGATCTTTTGTGACTCAATTACTAACCCCCATATTTTAATGTTCTTTTAATCAATGTTTCGGACAGGTACAGATTATTTCTGTCGACCAAACAATTTTTACTCCATTTCATTAGGGAATCCACTCTGCAGATATGTGTTATTGTGCCCGCCACGTTTAACTTTAATGCATTCCCTAGGTATAAATAACTCTCAAATGTTATTAAGTACAGATTGAATCAAATCTTACTGAAGCCAGGGTAAATTCTACTTTAATTTCAAGTATTTTTGGAAGGTTGATTGAATAAAGATTAGGGGAATATAGTCCAAACTATCATTCCATTAAATAGAGTTGTCAGCAGTGCACGATGGAGAGCCTTAAATGACAGCTGTATAGTCATTTGAATTGGACAAAAGATGGAGGTCCCGTGTGCACATTGGCATGCACATAAAAGATCCCTTGGCAGTTAGAATTCAATATTCTAGGTTGCAGTACCACTGTCTGTCTTCATCAGCCAACAGAACAGTAGGACACTAAACTTCATTTCATTAAATAAGGATGTATGTTCTTTCTTATGCAGGATATGTTAACGCTCTAAAACACCCTATATCACTGCGCAATGTACACGATTACATTACGTGACCGTGTCTGGAAATATTGGTTTTAGTTCTACCTAATTTTCTGTCAGTACATTAATAATACTGTATCAATAAAAAATATTGAAAAAAGATAAATCATTGCCCAGACAGCAGCGCAACGGCCTACCTGTGTACACAGGACCTCTTTTTTGTCCCATCCAAACAACTAGACAGCTGTCCTTGCCAGACCCTCCATTCTGCACCACTGACAAAGGCAAACAGCACAAGAAAATCTCGATAAACTTTCATGGCCATCATCGAGATCAAATCGATGGCCTCAAAGCTAGAAAGCCAGCAGCTTACTCACTTAGCCACTGTGGCTCCCACTGCAAAATAAGACGTCCAGCACCTGAATGATTGTGCCTGAATTTGTGCTGGTCATGTCTGTGATTGATGCCCTATTGCCAGACTTAAAAGACACAGTTTACTGCTAGTCACAAATTTGAGTCTGGATATCAAAATAATTGATATCGAATGACAGGAATCACATTATAGTGAAGTGACATATTTGATCAAATTACGATCTGGAACTGTCCGTCAAAACGACTCCCATACTGGAATGATTTAATTTATGAGTTGATTATTTTGTAAGAGTTGTGATTAAATTGGGTGATTACACACCCTGTTATCTGATTATAGCCTGCTGTGTGGAAAATAACCAACTATTTTATCATTATAATATGTAATATTGTTATGATTGACGCGATTGGGTCCATATGTGGCTGGGGGGTGGCTGACCGAATAGTTAGCACGTGCAGCTGTATTATAAGGTCTGTCATTGAGTCAACTGCTGTGGTTTCGAATCCTTGGTTGTTCGTGGCAAGGGGTAGGGTCGCCTGTCTAACCTCGTGGGTTTTCTCTGGGTCCGGGGGTTGGGATGGCCTAGTGGTCTAGAGTGCCGCGCTTCGACCTCTAGCTGGCCGGTCACCTCTGGCTTGCGGCTGTGGTTTCGAGCCCTGGTGTGAGCGTATGTGGCATGGAGATAAGGGCGCCTTCTCAACCTCGTGGGTTTCCTCCGGGCACTTCGGTTTCCTCCCACTGCTAAAGACCCCTACGCGCAAGCGAATTATTGAAATAAAATTAAAAACCATATGTTAGTCCCGAAATGACCTAGTTGTGTCGAGTGGACGTTAAACCCCATTTCTCTCTCTCTCTCTTTCTCTGGGTCCTTCGGTTTCCTCCCACTGCTGAAGATCCCTATGCGCAAGTGAATTATTTAAATAAGATGAAACCATATGTTAGTCCCAAAATGACCTAGTTTGTGTTGAGTGGACGGTAAACCCCATTTTTCTCTCTCTGTCTCTCATATGTGGCTACCCTTTTAGTTGTGATTGGACGTAAATAACTCTTTAATTCTACTGACATGTCCCTCGACTGATTATAAGGCAGAGATGGTTTGTGATTTACAACCAAAAAAAACAAAAATAGTGATCTGCAGCAGGTTTCAACAATTTTATAATCATAGTGCACGTTCCATCCAGTAATCGAAACTTTGTGGTGAAAATTGTTTGGTCTGGATTATTTTAAGCAATTAAAATGTCAGTGTTTGGTTCAAAGATTGCAACCTGGAAGCCGAACAGACGCTGTAATAAACATTGTTCAGCCTTTTTCATTACAAATGATTGATTTAAAAATACCACACTTAGAATGCATTAATAGAGTACGGAGTGTTCTTAGTATTGATGCGAACAAAAACATTAAGCAGTTTCCACGGAGAGAAAAATATAACAAGACTCAAGCTACGTAGGTCAGAAGATTTTCTCTAATAAGACTACAGAACAAGATGGTTCTGAAACTTTAAATGCTTAACAATTGTCTAGTCGTTTGGATGGGACAAAAAATGAGATATTGTGTACAAATTGGCATGTACGTAAAAGATTCCTTGGCAGTTGGAATTTGATATAAGAGTAGGCTGTAGTGCTGCTGTTGAGGTAAAATTTCCCTCATAGCACACCGTATGGCGTATTCCCGTTGTCATTAGCCCAGTCAGTTCAAAAAAGTAGGATGTTGAAACTCATTTCATTTTGTGTTGAAAAAAATGAATAATGCCTTGAAGTAAAGGACACATCAGTGCTAGACAAAATAACAAAGGATTTGTGCCTGACAGGTGACATTTGCCCTTATGGAATTGCTCACTAATTAGTTTATTGAATGTCCTGCTTGTCGTGACTGGACTATATTTACACCGGGGAGGAAGATATTTCTAGGAGATGTAATTTGCTTGGGCAGTAAAATACATCAAAAACCATGTTTAAGGCAGAAGAACAAAACCAGTCTTTTTACTTCAAATTTCAGTAGAAACGCAATTTATAAAACAATGAAATAATATGCTGCACTTCCCGACTGTAAGCAGGATGACGTTCTTCCTTTAGGATTTCTATTTTAAACAATACGTTTATTCTAACGTTCTTTGTAATATAATCATTGCTTGAACTGTAAAGAAAAACCTGGTTTCCTAAATTCAAAGTGGTTTGTTTATAAAAGAAAAGAATAATCGGCCATTCAGTGGATGAGAAAAGTTAAACCAGATCAGAGGCATATTACATACATGTATGGACAATCTAAAATGGCTAGGCTTCTTTCATGTTTGTCCAAAACAGAATTATCGTTTTCATGGGACTTGATGTGTTCTTGGATGACAATATGTTTTCGTTCCATAGATAATATAAATACGGGTATTGAAATATTAGAGGCATATTACAAGCATGTATGGACAATTTAGATTTATTTAGAATGACTCTAGACCTTTTTCGTTTTCATGTGTTCTGAGATGACAGTATGTTTTGGTAATGAAATTACGTCATATATAGACCTTGTCCCTCCCTATCACTAATCTTTTCTGAAGGGGATATATGGGTTCTTTGGTTTGTCTCGTCTTCATAAGTCCAGTCTAAGCAGAACAGTAGGACGTTAAACCCCATTTCTATTCTATATTTTTTCATTGTAAATCCTTCCCCTGACTTTGTATTGGTTCACACTTTGTGAATAAGAAAAAGGGAAAGATACGAGGTCTAACGTCCACTCAACACATTCTAGTTCATTTCGGGACTAATATATAGTTCAATTTTATTTTAATAATTTGCTTCTGCGCAGGGGGTCTTAAGCAAGGGGAGGAAACCGAAGGACGCTGAGAAAACCCATTAGGTTGCACGTACAATCGTGGAATCAACACCATGCCAATTGACTCGTGACAGGTCTTATGATACAGCACACACACTAACCATTCGGCCATCCAACCCCCACACTAAGTAAATAAAGAAATATATAAGTTAACTTAACCTAGTACATCTTCTACCACTCGATTTATTGATTATTCACCATTATATTTTTTTAATCTATTCAATTATTTTTAATCCATCAAACATCCATCAAAAGTCTTTAAAAGTTAATTACTTCACACTAAAAGATAGTTTACAGCTCTTATTTGTTTTTATGCCATAGAATTCTCACCAGAAATTGTAAAAACTTGTTTCTCAAGATGGATTCGCTGGAATTGTGAAATCTTTTTATATTTCTAATTTAGTTAATGTACCGTATTGATGAGTGTACATGATGTAGTTGAATTTTATTATGACTAAAACACACAAAGGTAGTAATTTATATTAATTTTTAAGGGGGTAGGATGGCCGAATGGTTAACATTAAACATGTGGCCCATTTCATAAGGTCTGTCATTGAGTCAACTGGCATGGTCTCGATTCTCGGGTTGTACGTGAGGCTGACCTTAAAAATATCTTTGTTTCACCAAACCCGACCCACAATTGAGGAGAAGGGTCGGTAGGTCGGTTTTTATTTTAGATTTTTTTTTAAGTCAGAGAAGCCCATACAGAAAATGGATAACTTACTTATAAGCTGCAAACAAATCAATATTGAATGACATCGCATCGGGATTTTAAATTTTAGTGATGCACGACTCGCTCCGAAATTGAAGTGTGAATTTTCTTCAACACGTTTTTAACGATCGTTCGGGTTGTGCCTTCATTTTTCTCTAACGGATATTGAAAATATCGTCGTCAAGTTTAAAACGACGCTCCACAGACAAAGGCAGAATCATTTCGTAGGGATGGACATGCTTTCGTCTGCAACCATTTTGTTGAGAAGCGACACCTATGACGCTTTCGTCTTGATCAACCAGTTTCAATAATGAATCAAACGCATCAAACCATAGCCACAGTAAAGGGAAATAACTCCCGTGATATATTTCAGGTTGACACACAAAATAAAATAAAAAGATCGCGGAAAAGTGCAATAAAATAATTTGGGTCGGGGGTGGTTTTAGTTAGTCGGTCGGGTTAGGCGAAACAAAGATATTTTTAAGGTCAGCCTGACAAGGAGTAGCTTTTGCCTGTCTGACCTCATGGATTTTCCTTGGGCCCTCCGGTTTCCTCCCACTGCTAAACACTCCTACGCGCAAGCAAATTATTAAAATAAAATTAAACCATTTGTTAATCCCACAATGACCTGGTTTTGTTGAGTGGACATTAAACCCCATATCTCTCTCTCCCTCTCTCTCTCTCTCTCTCTCTCTTGGTATATGTACTATACACAGACTGATTAACTAGAATAATAATTATTGTCTCTTGATGTAAGATATAACAGATGTTTATTACTTATGTCTCGGCCATAATGTGTGCTACTTCAAATTATAAGAGTGCTCTTATACCAATATTTATAACAGGCTTTATAAATCAAAAATTTAGTTATTTTCTTCGATGTGACATACTGTTTTCTTTTTGAAATTGTAAATCGAAAGATATGGGTATTGCTTTGAAAAATAAGGATAAACTTTTAGAATTTGTCATTAAATAGATGCTGAAAAGGGAAGAAGTAACTGTATTCTTTTTAGGAAAAATGAATTTGACGATTTACTATAAGTTTTCGATTGTGATTGCAAACACTTTTTTGAAAATAAAAATAAAAACTCTCAGATGAGTAGTTTTGTAGTTTGAATTGAAATTTTATTCAAAATAATCTGATGGATGCCATGATACATGTTCCATATTACAGTTTACTTACAGAATGAAAAAAATGTACGAAAGGTTAAAAACAAACTAAATATTCAATCAACATTGAGTACCATATCTATCTCAGATGCAAAAGTCAATATATGTACGATATCAATGGCATGTTCTCGGATCTTTTAGCCTACCATTTGTTAAGCATACATTGAGTTTGGTGATCTAGATATCTGCGTTCCTTCCTTCCTGCGAGGCAGTTAGTAGATGTGTTGTTAGATTATATTTCTGCTTATTGCAGATGTTGTCTGTAGAGTTTCTCAGGTGTTGAAGAATGAACATCTGAAAAACCTGGTGGAAAAAAAACAACATTAGTACAAATACACGAATTAGCTTTCTACATATCTTGTTAGTTATATTAACCCATATATATTGTTTCATCCTAAACACATACAGGGGAAGGGAGAGGGAATTTTCTCGGCCAACACCGGAGAGAAAGAGAAATGGGGTTTAACGTCCACTATGTCATTTTGGGACTAATACATGATTGAATTTTTATTTCAATAATTCGCTTAAGCCTAGGGGTCTATAGCAGTGGGAAGAAACAGGAGGACCCAAAGAAAACACATGAGGTTGGACAGATGAACCTATTCTTTGTCACGTACAACCGAGGAATGAAACCACGCCAGTTCACCCAATGACAGACCGTATGATACAGCGCGCACATGCTAACCATTCGGCCATCCCATCCCCGGTCACCCCAATTGTCTTGAAATTTACATGCAATGGTTATGTTAAAATCCATTGTCAAAAAGACAATGCAAAAGTGGTAGAATGTTTAGCTCATCGATAAATATTTGAAAATGGTTTCTCATATCCATTTATATACATATAATCATGTCATTGATGAGATGCCAGCAAGAAAAATATTCTCCATTGAACAACCCTATAGATATAAAAATCCAGAGTGTAAGTTTTATGTTGTTATTTTAAACAACCATCACAGTATCCCGGATATTTTATAACCTGATTATAATAATAGTAAAAATACCAGAGTCGGACATTTAATATTGTCATTCCTGACAAAGTTTATTTGACACCCCTAGTCTTTTCACTGACCTACAACTGTCACAGCCTTTTATAACTACACATCGTTTCAGGAGATTACACATTAATAATTCATTAATTATTATAAATTATTCATATTCTTGTAATCTGTTGGCAGACTCGTACATATGAAGACACATGTACATGTCATGGTTGTCAATATGTCCTACAAAGATTTTCTACTATATTAATAAAACCTTCGTCTTGGGGAGAATATTAACAGGCTCCAGTCGTCTGACCCATAATCAAAATATTAATTTTTATACGCCCACATAAGCCACCGAACTAGCACTCCTGACTCACTATTTTGGATACTTTATAAACCCCATTTTACTCTCTCTGTTTGATGTTTAACTGACTCGTTATTTTGGAGACTTTATTAACCCAGTCCGGAGTAAAACAGTAGGGAGAGAGAGAGAGAGAAATGGGGTTTAACATCCACTCAACACAAACTAGGTCATTTCGGGACTAAGATATGGTTTAATTTTATTTCAATAATTTCGCTTGCGCGTTGAGGTCTTTAGCAGTGGGAAGAAATCAGAGGACCCAGAAAAACCCCACGAGGTTGGATAGGCAAGAAAAAAAGTAGGATGTTCAACCCCATTTCATTTAAATTATTATCTTTCTGAATGAACCAACTTTTGGTGTTAGTTCCGAAATGATCGAGTAGATGTTAAAACCATCTCGCTCTCTCTTTTCTAAGTGAAGGATTGAAAGTCAAGATGGAAGATGATTGGGTATAAAGATACTTGTTACTGTGGTGATCTATCAGAGTGATCTCGTCAGGCTTTAAATGATGAACCAATACAATATCTGTCAAAGTCATGGGGGATATAAGTAAACCATATTGTATAGTATAAAGTTCTGATTGATAGATCAATCTTTACAAGTTGTCAATCTTAAAATCGTAATGTTGATATAGTATCAAAACAACTTCTGAGTATATTGTATACAGTCATGATATAATGCGGCTTATTCATACTAAACTTACACTATCTGCCTGAAAACAGACACTGTTGAGGTCATAATTTTTGCAAGTTGTCTCTAAGTTATTTTAAACTGACTATTACCGATTATTTTTTTGACATCTGAATCTAGATTATTTTTTTGAAAATGAAACTGAAACAAGAGTGTGTTGCGTGTTTTTGGTGAGGAGGGGGAGGGTGGGGTATTGGTTGGGTTAAGGGTTATCACTTCAAGATTTTTTACTAGCTTGATATTTTTTCTCAAAATTGTATTTATTTGGTTTCGAATTAAATTCGTTGGAAAAATCCAATTTTATACCAAGAAAGAAATTTTACTACCAGTCAATGAACACTGGTATGATTGAAACACGAGCACAGACTTATGTTAATAATTGACTCGAAATTGTTCACCTTATTTTAACCAAAATATCGCCCTTTATAAAACTTTTGTTGTTTTGATGTATCAAATACATCAAAAAGAAACAATGTGGAAAGTTTTAAATTTCTGGATCAAAGATATTTCTAATAAAGTGTGATTGAAAGTCTGAGAATGCTTTGTGAACTCTGGGCCTGGTCACCAGCCAGTCTCCTGTTAATAGTTAATTTACTTGGATAATTACACTGTTTTCTGGTTAATTAGTACTAAGAAAGTGAAACCAGATACTACAAGTATTATTGGTAATCTCACAGATAAAACAAAGAACAAAGAACGGACATTGTTGAATCTGTGATTCCTGTCTTCTGTCAGAACTGTCATTAAGTTCTATTAATATATGAATATCAAGTAGAATTTATTTAGCTGGTTATCTAGAAAAGTCATGCTATAAAACTGTTATTTATAGCATAAACTGCATCAATAATTCCATCCATAGTTCAAAGTCATTTATTTACTAGACGATATATTTCAGACACACATACATACCCATTAGGGAGAGGGGTTTAATATAGGCTATGCCTGTTCCCCAATCCCCATTCAGATACAAATCTGAATAAAAATACTGCTTATAAAAAAAAATATACCCATTAGTAAATTCAAGACAGTCTTTATGAATATTAACGCTAATTCCTAAGACGCAGATAATCTTTGGGCTCTGATAAAAGATTGACTCGTCAATTAATTTTATCCTATAGTTAGCAGTGCCACTGGTTTGTTTATATTATCTCCAGAGGACATCAAATGTGGTAAAATTTTCTTTTATTCATCACATTTTTGTAAATACTGATCTTAACTGAACAATTTTTGGACTGATATTGAATTTGGATATTTAACTTCCACAATTTTGTAGTTTGCAAGGAAATCACATTGGGGTGCATGTAAAAGATCCCTTGGCTGTTGGAATTCGATATAAAAGTAGGCCGTAGTGCTGCTGTCCCGGCAAAATTTATCTCATAGCACACTGTATACTATGGCGTATGCTCGTCTTCGTTAGCCCAGTTTAGGAGCAGAACAGTAGGATGTTAAACCCCATTTCATTTCATTTCATTTCAATTTTGTAAGGAAATCAAAGTCCTGATAATGGTGATCAGCAGCTTTAACTTACTGATGTTTTCATAAATTAAGATTAATTTACATTAAGATCCTTGCACAGCAGTTTCACCTAGGATTTATTATTGATACTCAGTTTGTAAATTAATCCTAAGTTTCTAAATACAGCAGGGAATAATTTAATGATGTACCATGATATCTTCATCTGTCCTTCATTTGGTACATGTTTATTTATATTACTGCGCAGGAGGGCTTCAGTTGTTCTTTTCTGTAGATCTTAATAAAAGCAATTTATTCAGAAAAAGTACATTATGATGCATCAGATCTGAATAAATTATCTGTCAAAGAAAAATTGTGTGCCTAAGGTTTTGGAAACATAACATAGGAAGTGTCAGAGCTGATTATTTATATTTCTGGAAAGGCTGCAGTCTTTCGTTTCTGTAGAGCTTTAGTCTTTAAAAAAAATGCATCCGGGTTGGAAATAGTAGTAATGATGCATCAAATCTGAATAAATTAACAAAAAATAATTGTGTGCGTAAGCTGTCGGAAATATAACGTAAGAAGTGTCAGAGCTGATTAATATAGTTAATAAAATTAAATGCGTAACCGCCGTAACCGTTGGAAACATGATGTGTCAGACCTGTATTTACACCTGACTATAAACTAATTATCATTCTCCAGGTTGATGTCATTAATCATATTATATACCAAATATAAATAGTTTCACATAATACACTGGTAAACAGACACACCCTCGTTATGTTTTACTAAGAATTCAGTCATACATGAAAATAAAAACTTTATTTCGGCATAAATTATGTATGTACTATTTAGCTTTTGATTAAATTTTGTTTACCCTTGGTAATATATGTCTGTCAAAATACTGAAGTTTTGCCTGAAGGTTACAAATTCTAAAAGATCACTTTAAAAGGTGAAGCCCCCTTCCACAACTACTACGTACACCTCCTACTGGATCCACCCATGGGATGTATTATGTATTTAAAGTTTCCCTCCAACTAGGTACCTTTAAGAGGTGGAGCCCCTCCCCCCCCCCACTAATACATGTACTCCTCCTACTGGATCCACCCATGGGATGTATTATGTATTTAAAGTCTCCCCTCCCTTCACCACCATGACTGGATCCCACCCATGGTACATGTATATTTTTTATGTATGGAAATGTGTCCACACCAGCTCCAGAGATGGAGTGTGCTTCTACTACTAGATCCACTCTTGGGATGTCTTATATTATATATGTAGAGGTGTCCAGATCAACTAGGTACCTTTAAAAGGTGGAGTCCCCTTCCCCCACTAATACTCCTCCTGATGGATCCACCCATGGGACATAGTTTATATGTGTCAAGAAGAACCAGGTATATGGAGTTGATTAAGAAGAGATGATATAGGTTATATAAATGTAAACTAGAAACCATGTGGGTCAATAACATGGAGTGAACTATAATCCTGTCACATATTAACATGTTTATTATTTTTACCATTGACGCCTTACTATATAAGTCACAGGTTACAGGTTCTGAAATTCTCAACTTCTAGACTTCATGATTTTTACCCCATGGTACTATACGCAGTGTTTATTCACAGCTGACATGCTCTTTCCTTGTGGCCATTATGTGACAGGAATTTGACAAAGCTTTATCGCGTCATTATTTCAATAATTTTTTTTGGGGGGGGGGGAGGATTGGATGGCTGAATGGTTAGCACGTGCGCTCTAACCAGTTGGGGGAGGGGGATTTCTTGAGTCCACAATGGACGCTTTATATAGATGAGTATTTGGGGGAATACTAACCCTAACCCTTTTTAGAAGACGGAACTTTGATCCAATTTACTCGTTGTTCGAGATTCATTTTTATACATTGTTCACTTTTCCGGAAAAAGACTACAAAGAGAACTTACTACTTACTTCTACAGTATTCAAATTGAATCAAGATTTCAAAATGAAATGCAAGAGTACAATTTAAAAAAAAAACATGCAATGTTTGAATATTTTTTTCTTGGTTTAAGCTCGAACAAGTGTTGTCCAACTGTTTGTAATTTGACCAAAAGCGCTGACAGTGAAAAGCGAGAAGGTTAAAAGGAAATCAAGAAAATTCTTTTTTTTTTAAGAATAACAGACTATTCTAATATAACACATGTATATATAAATCAAAAATCATGTTATATTTAAATATTTATTTAATCCTTAGATATTTTAAATAATAATACATGTGAGGACATTACATGTGATTCAGAAAAATGACAAGGTGTTCGGTTTTATAAATTTAACATGTCTGTGTTAAGTATGTACCTGTATTCGTTGCCACGGATGGTTCTGAAAAGTCGGCCTTTAATCCACATATCATTTCATATCATTTTATATCTCAATTTACAGTAGGGGGGTGGATGGCCGATTGGTTAACATGTACTGGTATCATAAGGTCTGTCCAACCTTGTGGGCTCTCTCCTGGTCTTCAGGTTTCCTCCCACTGCTAAAGACCGCTAGATTTATTGAAATAAAATTGAACCCGAAATGACAAATTTTGTGTTGAGTGGAAGATAAACCCCATTTACCTCTCTCTCTCTTTAATTTTGCAATCAAAAATAACGAAAATGACAATCAGTTAAAATATTTCTCATTAGAAAACTCATTATAATTTTAAATATGATTTAAGCAAAAATTATTGAATCATAAACACATAATTAAACACATGTTTATTTACATTCCAGAGTCGACTACATAAACACTTTTTTGAGATAATTTGGTTTTTAAAATTAAAATGTTCAGTTCAATTTTCTTCATATTCTTTAAAGATTATATGTTTTTTGAAATTAAAATGTGGAGTTTAATTTTCGTCACAACATTCCTTACTTTGATGTTTTCTTATTTCTGACTGAATTTATTTTTACTGTGGGTCAAACTGATCTTAACAATACCAAAAAAAAAAATTAAGTTGTCTGGTGAAATAATTATGTGTTTACGTGAGATTATTGCTGTTAAGGATATTTTCAAATGTGACCATTTCAATGGCAACATGAAACCGAAGCTGATGAAGAAATTGACATTTGTTCTGTGTGCAATTTAATTGTTTGTTTAGTGCAGCTTCCTGCAGATTTTGATATTTTAGGGATAATGAGCAAAAAGAAAAGATTATTATTAAAAATAGAGTACAGCTCAAGTGTGAAAATTTGTGAAAAAGGTTTTATTCCTAGAAACGATAAGATTTGTGTGGGCCGCAATGTTAAGATGTGGTTTTGATGGTAAGAACATCAAAGTGGCTCAGATGTAGTTTTAAATCAAACTTCTACCAAGCTTTACTTTAACAGTTGGTGGGGAGTTGTATGGCCGAATGGTTAGCGCGTGCACGTTGTAATATAAGGTCTGTCATTGAGTCAACTTGCATGGTTTCGATTCTCCGGCTCTACCTTGAAAAGGAGTTGGATCGCCTGTCCAACCTCGTGGGTTTTTCTCTGCGTCCTCTGGTTTCCTCCCACTGCCAATGAACCCTTCGCACAAGCGAATTATTGAAATAAAAATGAACCATGAGTTATTCCAGAAATGACCTGGTTTGTGTCGAGTGGATGTTGAACCCCATCTGTCTCCCTCTCTTATTTTTACCCTTAAGTATCGATGGTATTATTTTTGACATATCAATGTACCAGTATATCAATGGCAAATTCCTGTTTGTGTTTTTCTGTCATGGTGACCTACTGATCAAATTTTATAGAATGGCTGCCACAACAGCTGCAGAAGTCATCATCAGTATTTTTTATCTTATAAACCATAGGCTAATTTTATTTTTTCAAGACACCCGGTAATTTTACACACGGTATCAAATCATTTTGTTTTAAAGGACCACAATGAATCAAATTTTGCAGAAAAGGTTTTTAGTGAGGCCAAAATTGTTTTGAATAAGGTTTTGAAATGAATGAATGAGTTTGGTTTTAATGTCTTACTGTGCTTTGAGAACTGTTATGCCATGACCAACTTCACCACAGGGGATTCGGGCGGCAGAATGGTCAATGCGTGAACATTGTATCAGAAGGTCTGTCGTTGAGTCAATTGGCATGGTTTTGATCTCTGCTTGTACGTGACAAGAAGTGGGGTCACCCGTCCAACCTCATGGGTTTTCCCCCGATCATCTGGTTTCCTCCCACTGCTAAAGACTTCTACGCACAAGCGAATTAATGAAATAAAATTGAACCATATGTTAGTCCCAAAATGAACTAGTTTGCGTCGAGTTGATGTTAAACCCTATTTGTCTCTCTCTTTGTATACAGTATGAATAAAACATATTGTACAAGTGAATTAATGAAATAAAATTAAACCATATGATAGTTACGAAATGTCAAGTGGACATTAAACCCCATTTCTCTCTCTCTCTCTACAAACTGTTGCTATATTTGCCTGGAGGGAAATGTAGTTGTACAAGGTAAATCAGCAAGTTGATCTTTAAGAAACCACAGATATTCCAAATGTTAAACCAGTTAACAGATGGTCCAATATCAACAAAAATCGTGAATGAACCAAGTTTTTTTATGCTTTTCTTGGATGTCAAAATATTATGAATATGTACAAGTATTTTTATGTATGGTATATTTAATTGTAATACCGGAAGGTGTAGTATACATTAATGAAATTATTAATTTTATAGTCCATAAAGATAACAGAATCACAGAAAATATTTCACAGACTTCAATGTAAATATTATCAAATTTATTTGTAACATGTTTATATGATCATTTCGTGGGAAATTCAACTTATTTAATCTCACAAAATTCCCATCAAAGTTAAATATTTACATTTTCAAACACAAAAACTTGCATCTATTTTTATGATTCCACAAATTGTGTAACTAATAGAAAGATCTGTCTCAGTTCTCAGAGAAAAGTTTCCTTTAGAGTCCTTGGTACTTTGTGAGGAACTTTTGACTAGTTTGGACAAGAAAGTTAGGAATTTGTGTGGAGAGTCTCATTTCCAGTATTGTTTGAAAAATATTTTCAGAGAATTACGAGTGCTGACAAATTTACTATGTAAAAGCTTGATCAGATCACCGTGTACAGTAATATCGTGGTTCCAATATGGACTCAGCTTTTGAAAGAAGTCATTACCCCTTCCCAAAAATTTAAGAAAATTGGATTTAACGTCCTACTGTTCTGCTCCAATGTGGCGAACATTTAGAGAGAGAAATAGGGTAAACCTTGGGAGAAATGAGGAGGAAATGCCTACATGTACATAGGTCACAAGCAGGTGAAATAGAGATTCCAAACAACAAGAAGAAAAATCACTAATGAACTGATTAATTACCCCTGAAAGACGAAATACAATTCGAGTTCGTTAGTGAGCACTTATCCAACATTAACCCTTTAAGAAACAATGTTAAAGGCACTTATCCAACATTAACCCTTTAACAAACAATTTGATGGCACTCAACCAATGTTGTCCTCAATTAATGCCAACATTAGCATTGCTATTAAAGGACCCTTGTCATAATGACAGTTTTGGGAAAATAAAGAAATTGAGCTTAGTTACATGTCAGCACCTATTGGACTTTTGGGGGGAACATAAGCTTCGTCTACACTAGGCTTGAAAAAGCCGGCTTTTTAAAAACCCGGTTTTTTCAAAACCCGGCTTTTTCAAGTGTAGCGTCTACACTGACTGAACGGAAAAAGACGATGAACACCGACCTTCGTTATTTGTGGAACTCCCGGTTTATTTATTACGCCATCGGCTTTAGTCAATTTTGCAGACGAATGACATCCGGGTACTTGATAAATCCCGGATTTACCGTCTACACACATAAAATTGCCGGTTTTTTGAAAAAGCCGGCTTTTTGATTTTGAAAAATCCCTCAATAATTGCCGGATTTTAAAAAGCCGGCTTTTACGATTGAGAAATTGAAAAAGCCGGCTTTTAGGAAAAAACCGGGATTTAAAAGGCTAGTGTAGACGGTGAATGCTGCTAGTGTAGACGTAGCTGTATTGTAATTGGGATTCTTTCAAAGACGAAACTAGAAGAAATACAATGTTCACGCAGTAGAATTTGTCATTGTAGAAGGGAGAAAATTAATGTTGTAAATATTTTTCGTTCATTTGTGAAGAAAAAAGGTGAATAATAATTGGACGTACATGTACGTATATATCTTGCTTGAATTACAAGATCCACACAAATTTAACTCAACTTTCGTTTGCACGCCATCGACTTAAAACTAACAGAAATCAGCTCAGAATCGGTGGCAGTGATAATGATAACCTGCACGATCATGTGCAGAAGCAATCATTGGCCAATCAGGGTTAAGAATAGAATTAACACATCGTTATTATGTTTATTAATGTCAAACACCGTATGATTAATTCATTTTGGACCAGGAAAAAGGCATTTATCTAATGTAAGGCATGTGGTCTGTTCATATAGAGATTATCATCTGCATATCTCAATCTCCATTCTTCATAAACCACAATGATTGATGCTACAATAAAGCAATTTCAGTTGGCACTGATGGAACATTGCACCTCTAATTCTACATATTATAGCCTGTCATCATTAATAGCATTCCTTCTGCTAGAATCAACTAAACCAACATGTGCAAGTGATAGGGACTCAACCATAGATTATTTTCTGTTTCTGTGAGTGAAATTACAATCTTTTTATTTTGTATGTATAGCGTACCATTTGGTTCTGCTGAATTTGGTCAGGTTACTGTCAGGATTCATCTCTTGCTCCTCAAACAGTTTTGGATTGTTCAATAGAAAATGATGTGTACAAGTTGTATTTAGATGACATTTTGGAATATTGAACTAAGAATTAAAAATTGGATAACCTCGAGCATGTAACAATATTCCGATCTACTCATCTCCAGGAACTCAAGTTATAACTCAGATCAATTCAAAAAGCAAGAGAGAGAGAAATGGGGTTTAACTTCCACTCAACACAAACTAGGTCAGTTTGGGACTAACACATGGTTCAATTTTATTTCTATAATTCCCTTGAGCGTAAGGGTCTTTAGCAGTGGGAGGAAACTAGAGGTCCCGGAGAAAACCCACGAGGTTGGTCAGGCGACCCTACTCCTTGTTACCTTCAACCAAGGAATTGAAACCAGGCCAGTTAACTCAATAACTGGCCTCATGATGCAGTGTGCACATGCTAATCATTCAGCCATCCAACCCCCCAATTCAAAAAGAATTTGTTGACTGGAATCAATAGTTGTCCTGAATTGAGGGGGGGAATAAGGGTCATAAATGGTATGACAACTCATTAATAATATTTTACAACATAAGTGATTTGATCAGAATGATACCATACCAGCTTGTAATGAAGGGATTAAGAAACCAGTGTTATCACATTTTAGCAATTAGTTTTTAATAAGTCTTGATACCACAGCTTCGTGTAGTCAATACCATTCCATTCAGTATCATTCAAACATTCCATCATGGTTCTATTCAACTCGACATCATTGATTCAGTCGTGGTCTATAGCAACCATCTTGTATAGAGAGGTATCGTATTAGACCAATCATGACTTACATGTACCAACATTTGATTTAAGCTCCACATAAAGATACTCGGCAGGAGAGTACTAAGATGGATTGGACTGCAGCAAAATGAAAGTTTAGTCTCTAGTCTGGTAGTTTTCAGAATAACAAAGCGATATCCATTTACGGTTCATGGTGTGGTTGTTGCTGGGATGGGTGTAGGTTTGTGGGTGTACATGTATCACCTGACTTAAAGTCTCACTTGTTTTGGCATTGATGTACACAGAAAAAAAGTAGACAGAAATGCTGCTGTTCAGGCAAGATTCTTCTACCTCAAATGTTTCCTGTACCATAGAAATAAAATGTCCATTTCTGTTCGAAGCGTTGTGTTCACAAGACATTGAACCACATTCCATTGACAAAAAGTTTCATGCTGAGGTAGAATGTGATAGGGGAGGAATTAATAGAAGACACTTTTCCAGAATAATGTTTTAATCTAGTGTTTAGTCATCATACAGTCTTGTGCAAGCACACGAATCCGATTGCGCAGATTTTTATCTTTTTTCAAAAGTACCAAGCATATAATTACGAGGTTGACCACAAGAAATTGCACCGATTGCACCAGTTTTTATCTGGTTTTCAAAAATACCAAGCACACATTTATGAGGGTAAACCACAAGAAATTACACCGATTGCACCAGATTTTATGTAGTTTTCAAAAGCACCAAGCACATATTTACGAGTGTTGACCACAAGAGATGACACATTTAAACATATTTCCGCTTATGTTGATAGTTTTAATGTTAAATGCAGCTCTCCCTGGTGGTTAAACATATTTCCCCTTATGTTGATAGTTTTAATGTTAAATGCAGCTCTCCCTGGTGGTTAATTATATTACAAGGTCGTCAAAATAGCAGAATATTGACTCAGTATATTTTTTATAATATAATTTCATGTGGTTGTTTGAACATTAGAGGATAATTTGGTTGGTAAATTAGAAACAAATTTTGAACAGATGGACGCATCAGAATACTCAATAGTCCAGACAAGGTATAATTACAGTTAAAGCTAGAATATTTACATCTTATGCAGTTATAATTTGGTCATTAAGAAATGTCAATAGATAAATCAGATATTGCCAGGAGTTTGTGGTGACTTCCATTGAAACCCACCAAGGTCATGTGGTTTCCAATGAGCTTTGTGACTTCTGTTGAAACCCACTCTTGGAGATGAGTTGTCTGTATACAGTTCATGACAGCATATAGCAATTTTTAGTCATGAACTAGCAAATGAAATAATATACCTGAGAAGTATAATATTAATAAAGACTGATGATGATTTATTAGTTGGTGTCTAGTTGATATTATAACTGGGTTTGAGATATTTTATTTATCACTGTCAGACACATCTCTATTTTAACATTTCACACTGTTTTAGGATTAGCTACGTTAGTCAGATTCTCACAACCTGTCTTGAATAACTGAATATTTATCACACTGTACGTTGCTACAGTTAGAATCAGATAAGAAATTTCCTTCCTGGAGAGAAAGTTTGAAATCTTTCTAAGATAAGATGCCACATTGAAGAAATGTCTGGCAGATTTGTGAAAAAAAGAATAATTTATTGCTCTTCAATGAAACAGGTTTGGTTGAAACCAAATTGGATAATTGAAGAAAGTCTGGTGCATTGACTGAATAAAGAGAAAGCTTTTAAAATTTATGAGTTTCATTATGTATCTTAGAGTTAAAAAAAGTTGTTTGTCTAAATATGGATTTGATATGGCTCCACCCACGACAAGTGGTCTATTTATGGCTGGCTTGTTATAAAAATTTATGAGCTTCATTATGTAGCTAAGTACACAAAAGGTATTTCATACCCCCACATCAATACAGGGCTGTATATTGCCATCACCTCTGTGCGTTCTGCAAGAACTTCTGGACGCTTATTTTGCATGCACAAAACATACATTATACAAGAGCTAAATCTGCCTATTGCAGGTCCTTCTTTAGGACTGAAATGTTATCTAGATTAGTAATTAGACAGCAACTTATCCAGACCATAATCAACTCTCGATGTCAATGCCAGCCTGGGATATTTACTGGATTGGAATCCGATTTCCTACTCAACATTCATTGATGATTAAATTAAAAAATGGATAATCGATACTACATTTAGTGTCGTACCGACTTTAGTAATTATGATCGAGGCTAGGCTTAAAACTCAATCGCTGAATTATCGGTTCAGATTGGATCCATTTGACTAAAATTTTCGGCAAATTCCCTTTACATTATCTAGTTTGTAACTATTATATTGAGAACTGCCAGCTCTTTATCTAATCTCGCATAATGTATCTTTAAGTTAAAAGTTAAAAGATTGTATTCGAAAGAGGTTTGTACTATTCGATAAGGTAGTAGATGTGTGTGGTTTTTATAATAAAAAACGTGTCATGGCAGATAAATATGGTGCATGTAGACCCCATTTTCCCTATTGTGATGCTCCTTAAAAGGATTGTCTGTATAATTTACATACCTCTTAAACACACTTGAATCTCAGATACACAGATTTAAAAAAAAAATTAGACGTCTTTGTAAAGCACTTTAGATGATGCATTTTTCGCTTCTGGTGCTCATAAGCCTTGAAATTATTCAAATGATCCGACATGAATGTTGAAAACAAATGTGTAGCAAAGCATGTAATTGTGTCTGTCAAACATGGCTATCGTCAAGAAAAAAATGTCTTATTAATTAAATGCTTGCAGACTGTGTAATTTATGCAATTAATCTTTTGAGATTTAGTGGCTTGTATGTAATACATGGGGGGGAAAAAAATTAAATAACCTTTGAAGTGGAGACGTCTTGCACATTTTTGAAAAAACTGAAATTTATTCGGTGTACATTCTAGTCATGCAGATGGTAGGATACAATCCATATAATTGCTCAATTATAATGTCCCAGGTTTGAAATCTAGTTTCCACTTGTCAGTGAAAGTGTCGGTGTGACTGATACGGTATTGCTTAGTTCTTCAAATGGGACCAAAAAAATAGTTCTACATATGTATATGTTGTTGGATTGCACTCATTAGTTGGAAAGTAGATAAGAAATGCTGCTATCCAGGATAATTGTTTTCTTGAACATAGGAAATAAACAATGCTGATCTCAATATGTCAGTGAGTCAAGTGGCGTGGTTCCAAATCCTGCTTGTACGTGACAGAGTAAGGTCCCTTTACGACCTCTTGGGTTTCCGCCCACTGTTAAAGACACCAAGACGCAAGCGAATTAATGAAATAAAATTGGGCCATATGTTAGTACCAAAATGACAGTTTGTGTTGAGTAGATGTTAAACATTCTCTCTCTCTCCCTCTCCCTCTCTCTCTCTCTCTCTATCTCTCTCTCAAGATAAAAATTTCAATTTTACGGTGAGGAGATGTTAAACCCCATTATTTCCGTTACAATCTATTACTTTAATCTTTACACAGACAAAAGTACAACAAAAAACCTCTATACTATAACTTACAGATCGAGTCATGCAATATTACCCAAACATTATAAATATAACATACAGATCCCTATGAATAAAAGGCTTATTATCTGGTATTTAATCTGTGTACTGTCGTAAAACGATATAAGAAACGTCTACCTGTTATACACGTCCCACCAACTAAAGAATAACAGTGCATGAATACAACGAACAGACGATAAAAAATGAGATTGTTTAAAAATGTGAACACTTAAGTTCTGTATTCATTTTATTAAAATAAACACAGCTTTATGATAAAAATGTGGATTTTATTTTGAAAACCTTCACATTTCTGTCAGAAATGGATCCAGAGGAAAGGGATCTGTGGGTACCGAGGAGGGGTTACTCATCCCCATACATCTTTTTTGTGACAAGATACTGTAATGCCATTTCCATTCAAACGCTGGGTCGAAAGTGGCTCCAATTACCAAATGAGGTCTATTTTCACTGAAAAGTCATTTATCTACCAAATGTAGTTTTGCCCCCTTGGTGCAGGAAAGTAATGTGTTAACCAAAATTCCATTTCATTTCTTTACCATTGTTTTCAGATTAGGAATTTGTTTTGATTTATTAAAATTTGTCGCAGATGAAAATGTGATAATATTATATACTTGAAAAGAAATGGCAGTTAATGCCACTGAGTATTTCTCGGCTTGTTTAATAGATTAATGGATTGTTTATTTATGATAAAGTTGTCATTAATTTATGGCCCGTTTTAAGAGATATTGACATGTTTGTGATGTGGTGTTAAATTTAGCAGACGGTTTAGCGTCCTACTGTTCTGCTCCTAACGTGGGCTAATGAAGACAGGCATACGCCATACAGTGTGCTATGAGGGACATTTTGCCCGGGCAGCAGCGATGCAGCCTACTCTTATAATTACATCAAAACCTAACTGCCAAGGGATCTTTTATGTGCATGCCAATGTGTACATGGAACCCTGGTTTTTCGTACCATCCAAACGACTAGACAGCTGTCCTTGTCAGACTCTCTGTCCGGCATCACTGACAAGGGGAAACCATGCCAGAAAATTTGAATGAACACTCTTGGCCAATGCAGGCTAGCGAGCCAGCATCTTACCCAATAGCAGAGAACACCCAGTTCATAAAGTACCCGTTGGTAGAATTTGGTAATGGAAATTACAAATGTTTAGTTCTTCTGAAATATCATGCACTGGTAATGGTTTAAAAGTTGATAAAATGGAGGATTTATTCGTAATAAATGATATTTATACAAGATTATAAAAACACGCTTGTAACATTTCTAATGTTTTACATCCGTATACTTCTTGCAGGAATCACCAACTCCCATATTTTATACGCAGCTGTGAACAGTTTGGTGCATTTTTTTTAATGGAATAAAACATTAACGTAGCTTTTTAAATGATAAATGTTCAAATGTAGAGTACGTACATAATGCTTATTGACAGATATTTCATAACCTACAGCCATTTATAACCTACGAATACGCTGAACAAATAATCCTGTCTTTAACACGCTGATTTCTCAGCCGGAGAAACACAACCCTTCTTTCTACATCTGATGCTAACTCCCCGATTCAATGATAATCTTTAACCTTCATTTAAGTAATCTGATTTTTAAAAAAAAAAAACCTGTCTTAATCTAAACCCCAAAGTTGCTTACTTGTGTTAAATTGTAATATGAATACTAGGCAGGTTTCTACACTATTTTAAAGGTACAAAAGGCCAGAATTAACATTAAATTATATGATCATAATACACAATCACAACTGCTATTAATGAAGGGGGTTAGATAGCCAAATGGTTAGCATGTAAGCATTGTATCATAAGGTCTACCATTGAGTTAACTGTCTTGGTTTAGATTCCCTTGGTTGTATGGACAAGGAGTAGGGTCGCTTGTCCAACCTCATGGGTTTTCTCTGGGTCCTCAGGGTTTCCTCCCACTGATATTTTTTACTCGTTCAGATATTATGAGCTGGTATTTTGTCCCTTTAATAATATACCTACCTGCCATATTGTAATGTGTTGGAAGTTTTGTGAAGATGGGATGTTATTACACATGTTCTATATTTATGTATATAGATAGCCATGACTCCAAACCCCCCATCGTCTAGAACTACCCTTACAACCCTAATCACACCATTCTCCCCTGTATATCCCTCTATATTAAACAATCTCTAGAAGGGGTCTGTTCCTTAATCAGAACCTTATCTCTTAATTCTAAATACTGGTCTCCCTAGTCGTTTTCTTAACGAGGCCCCATATTGAGAGGTAACACACACCCCATGTTCTCAAACAAGTCTGAAGATAATCAGCACAAACACTTTCAAACAATGTGATAGCAAGGAAATGTCTTGACCCTCAGTTATGACATGAAAGTATTTTGTTTATTTTGATGACATGAAATAAGTATTATAAATGGCTTGACTTTTGTACATTTCTTCGTGTGTTGATGTCTAGAGGAAGTGAGCAATATCCTATTCTCTTGTATGTAATGTTTTAATCTTTTAACTTATTTAAAACACAAAGCATATTTATTTGAGTGTGTATTAAGAGAATTCTTTTGTACATCTATCAATCACATCCTAGCTACATTCCAACGCTTTGTATGTTTATTTTATTTTTAAAACACATTGTAAGCACCATAAAATTCTGACAAGTGGATAGGTTTTCAACACTTGACATAAGAGCTCGCTTGGAGAGTCAGATCACTTGTGGTATATTGTTCTTTGGGCAGCCATTTTGACAGAACTGTCAAAAAGGTCACGTTTGATTTGATGCCTGTGCAATAATCCGTACTTAGAACAGATAGCATTTACATTTACTATGGCATAATGAGGAAAATTCTGAGACCACTTAATTCTCTTTAGTGGTCAAAATTAGAACGGTTCTCAGCATGGAAAGCTTAAGTTTGAGCTGTTTACACTACAAAAAATAACCTTTCCGTTCTCGGAACTGTTCCTAGCACACTAAAAATTTCTAATGTAAATGGGACTTATGTGGCATATATATATACCTGTCTTCGTTAAACCAGTTGTTGCATTTCATGTCAGTTTGTTTAAAAATTTGAATGTTTATTTTGCAATTAAAAGTAAATAGACCAAATTAGGTTAAAATATTTAAATTTTATGGTTTGCTGATTGACTGATTGATTTCTACTCCAGACGTTTTTGACGCCAGCTAGATAACTATGGTCCAGATACCAGACGTGAACTGGAGTCTGTAAGGTTATAATATATTTAAAACCAGATGGCGATAATGGGTCATGTTTGTTTGGTGAACTTGTTCCAGTACAAATGGGGAAAGGTTTGTGGTCAGTTAGAATGTTTCTACCTTTCTGAGGGATATCGCTCACCTTTCTGACCAGTATCAAATGGCCGTTGATCTTCTGTCGTCCAGACATTCCTCTATGATTAAATAAATGGTAGGTTTGTTTGTCCAGGTGATCTGTATTAGTAGTTGTAATATGACTGGTCTATGGTATGTTTTGACTTATGATCGGTACCAATAGTAACCTTAGATACACAGCAACTATTGTACCCATGGGCCAAACATTCTGAGCAGGTTTTATTATTGTTTTGTTTCTAGTCTGTATTCTGGTATCCATCATGAACTAAGGACAGCCTTAGGTGAACTTTTTTGCTCCTTTCTCTGAACCAAGGGGTAAATTTTTACAGACGTTTGATATGGTTAATTGAAGAATATTTGTAATTACTGAAGAGCACCGTGCTTTAACTTATTAGTGGTCGGTATTGATCTAGATCATCATAAACAGATGTGAAGAAACGAAAGGGATGAATACCGAATAGCAATGGCTTATCCATTGTATTTTATTTGTTGTTTCCTAAATTTGGCATTTTCACAGCCGTTTTCAAAGGCTTAACCCTTTAGCACTTGGTACTTATAAATATTGACCATCTCACTTGCATGAAACATCAGATAAAAGAAATCTAAATCACAAACATTCACTCCTTAGACTACCTCAATCTGTCCAAGGCACTGAAATTAAAATAGTTTTGGTCGTTAAACCCCATTTCATTTATAAACCCAGAGAAAAATCTGTGCTTTGGTAGGTGATCTTATTAGGTACCCGGTACAGTCTTGAGATCAAAACTGCAACCAAATTAAGGATAAAACCATGATCCACTTTATATGACTATGCAAGCCGACGCTCTTTCACTCATTAATGGTTTCAGTCTATCAGTTTTCTTGCCAGAAACTTTACAATAACTAAAGCAGCAAATTTGGATTCATCTTAAGACTTTAATAGGCAACAGACGGCAGTTTTTGGCTGCAAAATTTCTTGTAGTTTGATTTTGAAACGATTTTAATGAACGAGGAATCGTAGATCCTTTGATCTGATTTCTGTTAGCAGTCTGTTAGCACGTCTTTGGTTCCTGCTTGTTGTATTGCCAGAAACCTGATCAAAGGGTAAGACCGAAATGACTATATAATATGGTGTTAATATACTTGTGTATCTGATATTATTAGACATTAATTCCATCAGATCGAGTATGTTCTTGTATATCATCAACTGGAGTATATAGGTAATGATACCCTGTATGTCAGCCATGTGGTACATGTAGATATGTGTTATGTATGGTTTAATGGTCGTAAATAAGTAATAATATATTGATACTGCAACATGCTTTAGCCAAGTGTTGTTTCAATATATTAAACAATTTAGATACAGACACTATCTCGCACATGCTTTTCAATGAAATGCTTCACACAAGTCCAATAGTTTATTTAGTATAGATAATGTACGATTGGCAAGTTGCAAGTACATTATTCATGACGCCAACATCAAAGGATGATGTCACATCTGTATTTTAAGTACTGTTAACAGTGGTATACATCTATTCCATTTCAGATGGGAGAATGGGTGGCTGAATAGTTAACGTGTGCGTGTTCGATCAGAAGGTCTGTCATTGAATCAAATGGTGCTGTTTTGATTCCTCACTTGTAGTACATAGGTGACAAGGAGTAGAATCGACTGTCCAACTTCGTGCCTTTTCTCTGGCTCCTCCAGTTTCCTTTCACTGCTAAAGACCCCTACGTAAATTATTGAAATAAAATTGAACCATATGTTGGTCCAGGCAAAATTTCCCTTGTAGCACACTGTATGGCATTTGCACGTCTTCACTAACCCAGTTCGGAGCAACACAGTAGGACGTTAAACCCTATTTCACTTCATTTCTCTAGCAACTTTAAAATTGAAATAATTAATGAGCAAATACAAATTAAGACGAAGGAAAAAAAAATGACTTATATATTGTAAAGATATGGAGAGTGATTGACGTTGAACTTACAGATTAATTATGAGAAATAACAACCTGTTAGCAGTTTTTCTGTTGATGGGTTGCTTGGAAATTAAGTGACAGTAGAAACCTCATTTCAAAAGCAAATCAAGGAGTATTCCATTTTACCATTTGTTGCAGTGTTGCCAATTCTTTCATCAAAGGCTTTTCTCTTGAAAGATTAATGATTGATCAATATTTTTTGTTATCTTTTTAATTGGAACAAGCTTTTGTTGTGTCATTAGTCAGCTATTATTACGACAGCTATGATGAATGCGTGTAATAAGGCATTTAGATTCTTTGCTTTTTCGGACATTATGAGGGGGTTCTAATGTCGTCTGTGTGATACCAATTTTTAACAAAATGATTTTTCTTGTCAAGGAACATGACAGTGATGAATCGGCCATTTTGACTTGGACATGTTAGAAAGGTTAAAGTTGGCCTACTAAAGTCTCTCACAGCTGGTCTCAGCTGTACAGTCTATTACCAAATGTCCAGAGTTCATACATGCAATGGGTTGTTGAGTTCTTAGAGGTTAATTAACGCTGGACGGTGTCATCCTCTTAATGGGGCTATTACCAATCTTTAGTAAGATTACATCACCAAAAATTCTTCAACCTTCTGATCCCTCCCTGCTAAATTCCACACCCTTTCATCAACTTAATTTGTTATGGTATCGTTAAAGGCACCCAAGGAATGAAAAATTAAATTTATATGGACAGGATCATTCACAGAAACCCAGAATCTCTCGTTTACGGAGTCGTTTGGTGGAAACTGCATTTCAATTTTTCTTTCAAAATTAGAATAATTTTATATGGTCAGGATCGTTCTCAGAAACCCAGAATCTCTTGTTTACAGAGTGACTCTGGGAAACTGTTGGAAGTTTGTATTTTCAGTTTTCTTTCAGGCTTGATTGCATATCATTTGATTTATGTTGACCACATAATTTTTATAGTTTTTGCAAGCTTAAAGGGGATAAACGTGCATTAATAGTAGCCTTGTTGTCCAGTAAAGAGCAGATGTTCCGTACTGTATTCATTAGACAATGCTGTCTATACCTACACTAATTCTATAGAATAGTTTATGATATATAGCAGGATTGAAGTGGATTTATAGACAGACATTAAGACATCTCCAGACTAGATCCACGTTGTGATTTATTTACGCTGTTGATGAACCTGGCTAATAGTCGTTCATTGTAAGGAAACTTTTCAAAAGAGAATAATCTTCAGAGAGATAAAAACACGGTGATTGTCCAATTCCTCTATTGATCTGTTTGACCTTTTGACCTCTCATCGTCATACATCTTTTGGTCAGACTCAAGTTGGCATTTGGCATGATGTCAGCTGTCTAATGCTCAGAGAGAACCTATTCCTACCTTTCATTCATTCTGATCTATTAGTTTACATACTTATTTGGTTTATCAAGCGGCCCTTGTATGTTAGCATCCGTACCTATGGAGATGCCTGGGAAATAGTGAGGCGAATAATTCATTTTCTCAATGCAAACAGAAGGGTTTTGATCAGAATACTTCTAGCAAATTAATTCCTGAATCAATAGAGAACTGTCCCATGACTTGGCAAACTTGTTTTGGCAAATGTGACCAAGATTTATTAATATTGACCAACAATTAGAAGTCGGAATACGTATATTATATATATCTGCTATTCGGCTTTCTGTGTCAGATTATCTTAGTACTGATTGAAACTATTTTCTTATTGATTGTCTGGTCTATTCAAATTCATTGGGCTTATAGACCTATAGAAGAGGCCCAATCAAAGAAAGTTTTTCTTAGACGGAGATTGATATTAAACACATTAATTTAAACTCTTTGGAGATTGATTTTGTAGATTAGCTTTTCTTAGAATTAGAAATAAAGTTTGGTTACAGGGATACATTTGAGGAAAGTTGTACATGACAAGGAGTAGACTCGCCTGTCCATGCTCGTGGGTTTTCTCCAGGTCCTCCAGTTTGATCTCACTGCTAAAGACCTATGTTAGTCCCTAAATGTCCTAGTTTGTGTTGACTGTAGGTATACCCCATCTCTCTTTCTCTCTCTCTCTCCCCAGAACAGCAGGTTTCTGCCTTTGAATTCCAGCTGTCAAAGCTTATCTTAATGAACAGCAATTTGTACAAAAGTGGACCTTTTTTTCATCTCATCCAAACTAACCTGGGGCCTTTTAGTCAAACATACTAGTACCACAACCACTCAACTACCACGGACCCCCAGAGCAAAAAAAAAAAAAACAAGTGTGTTAATGCAAAAATAACAAGGGAAAGTAAATTTCCTCCCAAAATGTGAAAGGTTATGACCTTTTGTGTAGATTCAATAATAATATACAGAGGAACAAGTAGGTTATCAAAATCATTTCTAATCTTCTTGACCATCCGTTGTATTTACCGAAGATAATATTTATTCGTATGTGGCACTAATGGTTGGTGATAGAGTAAATACACACTGGACATGATCAATATTGTCCGATCTATTGTCCACTCATCTTACTACTCAGTTTTGATATAACTCATTTTAGGTTTTATTTGTGTGAATACGAAAGAAAATTGTTTTTTTTTATATAGAAGATGTACGTTTGCTTATTAGTGTACCAGTATTTCCTCGGAGAATTGTATTCTTGTGGATCATGATGTTGTATATTTTAACCTAATATTAGATCACACACATCGTTGTAATTGCTTTAAGGGATTTGGGGATTTTAAAAAAGGGACAATATCTTCTGAGGAATGGTTTAGATCTTTGGTGTTAGAAATAAAACTAAAATAACACTTCACAAATCTTTATCATTGGCCGATAAAGTTCACTGGGATTTTCCGGTGTGGTTTCCCCCTTGCTGCTGCAGAACGCAAGGTCTGACGAGGACAGCTGCCTAGTCATTGGGATGGGATGTAAAATGGAGGTCCCCGTGTGTATATATTGGCGCACATGTAAAAGACCCCTTGGCAGTTGGAATTTGATGTAAGAGTACCGGTAGGCTATAGTGGCATTTTCCTACAAGTGAATTATTAAAAATAAAGTTGAACCATGTGTTAGTCCAGAAATGACCTAGTTTATGTCAAGTGGACGTCAAACCCTCTCTCTCTCTCTCTCTCTCTCTCTGTATTTCTATGACCACAGTAAAAGAATGTTGTAATTATGGTTAGTTTCCCACCAATACATGTACACACTATGTCATCTGTCACACCTGTTGGTGTATCTGTGAACGACTAGAAGATTTAGTAGATGATGACACAACTCAAGCTCGTCATTCTACTGTGTGATTTATATTATAAACAGTTGTAATACTATTGTAGATATGTATAAAATGTCCTACATATGTTAAATGTGACACACCAACAAATACTATTACTGACAACAAGCATGATGTTTAGCTGTGCGAACTTCCCATAGCCACAATTTGTTTTTGGGAATACCAATCACTGACAGCAATCACAAATTAATTTGGTCTTGGGAATATGTATCAAAATTTGCCGTCTATTTCTTCAGGAAACAAAATTATTTAAAAACAAAAAGTATTTGATTGCTCTTCTCAAAGACTTTTCTTAATTCTTGTATTAATGATATTTAACAAGACATTGTTCGATAGTCTCTATTATGCAAACTTTCCACGTAAAGTAAGCATACCCTGTCTCGGGGGAATGACATTAATTACTCTGTTTGAATATAGATTTCAAAAAGTGAAAATGTATTTGGTAAATCAGTCCATCAAATGACAGAACATTACAATATGAAGTTATAATTTATTATGCATATACATAAATATAATGTAAGTTTCTATGTGAATTTCCTCAAATATTTGAATTATTGATAGTCGTCCTCAAATGTCAGTACATTAATATGTTAAAGGTGACATACCAGCATTAAATACCATGTACTAATACGTGAACAACAAGCAGGTGGTTAGTAAAGGATTAAAACTGATTATACATTAATAAGGTTTCAAGTTTTATACGAGTATAAAGTTACTCATTTATAATCTCGGATATTAAAATACCAGGATATCAGCTTAATCCTGATATTTAACCATGTACCTTGTAAAATTATACAAATTATTATGGATTAAATCAGGGTTGTGTGACAAAATTGGTTAATCCCCCGCATGATAAAAGTATAATAAATACAAACCTGAAGTTTGCATTAAAATTGTTTATTTTCTAAACATTTTACATGAATTAAGAAAATTAATTTAGGTTGAAACAGAGAGGACTAAATAGTTTAATCTCCACCCAACATTATCTGAAAAGAACTAAATGAGAAATATTTGGATTAAAATAGTTTGGTTAAAGTCATAGCATCCTTTATAAGCCCATTTCCGAATAAAATAATGTCCTATTTCATTTCGTTTTTATAGTTCAAAATTTCATTTTACTTGTCTTTAATACACTAGGATCTAGAAGAGTTGTTATCATTTACTTGTTCTAAATGGTGCGAGTGATTAGCCAATGAAATGGTCTGTTACGGCGTGCTTTAGGTGTGAGGTGCATGGAAATGTGGGTATTCCACCAGAAACAGAAATGCTGATTGGTTAATCAAATGTCTGACGTCATAAGGTGAAAAGCCACTCGTATGACCTCTGACGCGACCCCACTAAAAAACTGGTCAGATGCTCATGTAGTGTAGGCCATGGAAAGTATAAAAAAAGAAAGGAAATAGATCTGTATTTTAATCAGTTTTATTTGGTGACATATATAAATATTCTATACCATTGAACAAGAATCAAACATAGTTGAAATCAGAGGTTGCTGATACCTTACTTCGAAAATAGGCTGGACAAAAGTTCATTTCTGTTTTTAAACTGTGGTTTCTTTTTCTATTTTCGTTCATAAATTGTAGCAAAATGAATCAGTTTTGGTTGGGTGTGTACAATGCATCTCTGTATGTCAAAATTTAAAAAATTATCATGTAAAACATTAATGTCGCTGTCAACTCTGTCATCCAGTCACATGGCAATAATCATTTGCGATGAACTCGGGCCTGTAACTATCTGGTAACACTTTGATTTAAAAAAATCGTGAAATCTTTGATGAGGATATTTTCATCTAAATTTGATTTGCTTGAAGGTTTTTGATGGTGAAATTTCTGTGCGTTTTTCTTAATTAAGTCCAAAATATCTACTTAAGAAACACTTTAAAACTGGTAGTTTTTGGCAGGGGAATGAGAAAGTTGACACATTAGCTGCATGTGAAGTTGAAGGAGTTAATTGTATGAATGATTGGTCCTTTAAAGAGGCAATCTGGCTGAAAACAAATAGAAATTTTTTGAATTAAATATAAATAAAGGGGTTAAAAGGTTATATGTGTATAGATAGTCATTTAGAAGATCCAAACGAAAAATGTAGGTTGGATAATCTTTTGATATCAAACTTAGTAGTTACAAATCAACTTTATTTCAAATTATATGCATAAATATGTTGAAATCAACAGAAACTAATGTAAACTTCAAACGGACATAACTTGTTATGTGGTATTAGATAGGTTGAATAATTTTTGAATCAATATTGATAAGACAATTTTTGATTGTATAAAGTTATTTTATTGGATTAGTCCAATATGTTTTTTTGTGCATACAAGTTTTTTTCATTGGACTTTAATTCTGGCATATTGTCTCTTTAAACTTAGATTGAATTAGCCCAATATGTTTTTTTTTGGATTCTGGCATATTGGACTTTAATTCTGGTGTATTGTCCCTTTAAACTTAGATCTGTATAGCTACTGGAATAAATGGTAATTTCAAGGTAATTACTGATCTCAAGATTTACCTAAGATAGAACAGAAATCAAAGACTGAAGGCCTGCTCATTTTCCTTATGATTAGATCTTCTATACCAACACATTCTATCAGGTTGCTATCATACACTTCTATTTGGTTGGATGATGGTAATGAAAGTCCCTATTAGATTGTACAACCAGATGATTGAAAGTCACAAGAGAGAGTGATGGAAAGGAGAGAGAGAGAGTTTTTAACGTCCACTCGACACAAACTAGGTCATTTCGGGACTAACATATGGTTTAATTTTATTTCAGTAATTCGCGTGCGTGTAGGGGTCTTTAGCAGTGGGAGGAAACCGGAGTACCCGGAGAAAACCCACGAGGCTGGACAGGCGACCCTACTCCTTGCCACGTACAACCAGGGATTCGAAACTGCACCAGTTGACTCAATGGCAGGCCGTATGATACAGCGCGCACACGCTAAAGACCCCTACGGACAAGCGGATTATTGAAATAAAATTAAAAACCATATGTTAGACCTCTCTCTCTCTCTCGCTCTCTCTCTCTCTCTCTCTCTTCAACTATATAAATAGGAGTGTTAAGACAATTGCTTTATGTGTCAGTATCTGCATTCTTTGACCTTTCCAACGTTTTTTTTTCTCTGGGATTCAGTCAGTATGTAACTATGTATAATCTAAATGTTGTGGGCGGCTCAAATTGATAACTAACGTCTGTTATGGTTAAACAAACTCTCCCATAAACACATAATATCGGATTTAGGTGCTTTTATTGCATGAGAGTTCAAGGATTGCTCACTAAATTTTCATTTCAATTTGACTTCCTGTTAAGAAAGTTAGAAACGTGCGACCTCTTGTTAAGTTGTAAATGAATGTTGACTGTATGTGTGATGAGATCTAGAGAAATATTCCCCACTGTTTGTAGACGATTATTTACCTGCTGAAGATATCACTTGATAAACAGAATGTTATTTTAGGGATGGAAATCTGCGTTCTGTCGCTGGGCTTCGTCAATATCGTCATCTTTAACCCGGGCGGGGAAAACATGGTGGTCGAGCATTGTGGTGGAAGAGGGGTTGAGGAATAGCGGGGGGGGGGGGAACATGGTGGTCGAACATTGTGGAGGGGGCGAGGGGAAATAATCAAGCATTAATTAAGGAATTGTATTTTGACTAGATTGTCCTGGAGTGATTACCATCAATATTTTTTAACCCTGGCTGTGAACTGTGACATATGTGGGACTTAATAGTAAGTGCAGGAGGACCGCACTAAAAGGGAATTGTGCCATGCCATTTGAATTAGATGAAAAACAAGGGTCCAGTCATGCACACAATTGAATGTACAAGTAAGACCTAATGGCTGTTCGAATTTTAAGAAAAATAAGCTGAAACCCTGCTGTTCGGGCAGAATTCTTCCTCTAGCATTGTACACACAGCCAAAGGTACGATAATGTGTTAGTCTCAAAAGTATTGAAATATTTTATCAATAAGATCTTGAATTTTGTTCCATTCCAGTCATCTTTAACCATAATTAATTCTGTGGTAAAATGTTCCCACCTGTTTTCATATGCATCATATTACATTAAGTGTGTACGTTTAATAAACAGGTTTTATATGGATTGTTGCCAACTTGGTTTCATTACTCCATCCTGACGCAGGTTTTATCATATGACAACATAACGGCATGTACAGGTTGTAAAAATATCTTCAACTGATGAAATATATCAGATTTACTGCCTTCGTAAAATTTTTAAAATAGTTCACTCAGTTTACAAAGATTTAGTTCTATGTAAAGATGTGGCTTGCTCACCAGGACGTCGGGGTTTGATCCTGGTGGGGGAGGCAGTATGGTTAGCATGTGCGTGCTGTATCATGAAGTCTGTCATTGAGTCAACGGGGATGGTTTCGTATCCCCAGTTGTACGTGACAAGGACTAGGGTCGCCTTTACAACCTCGCAGGTTTTCTCCCGGTCATCATGTTTCCTCCAACTGCTAAAGACCCCCATGCACAATTAAATTATTGAAATAGTCACTGAAATGACCTAGTTTGTGTCGAGTGGACATTAAACCCCATTTCTCTCTCTCTTTTGATCCTGGTGGTTGGCCAAGAATGTTCATCGTAATTTTTCAACCTGGTTTCCTTCCTCTTGTCAGTGATGCATACAGAGGGTCTGGCAAGGAAAATGCACGAGATGAAAAATCAGGGTTGATGACTCGATCTGTGTACATACTGGTATGCAGGTAAAAGAAGCCTTTGCAGTTGGCAGAAATGTGGCTACCTGAGCTAAATTGTCCCCCTTGCAATTTATAAACATAATCACGATAGATATGATTATGAAATTTACCATATACTACGACATAATATTGCCTTGCCCTAAAGCATGTCTTAACCACAAGATCTTTCTACAATTTCTTTCGTCATTCTAATCATTCAGTGAAATTCTGTAAAACGTTCACACCATATTTTGGTTTTTGTGATCATTCCCTGATGTGTTAACCAATTACACGTCTATTACAATTTGTATGGAAGTAATTAAAGTTATACAGCTTTTATTTTAAAAAGAAAATACTTTGGAAACTTGAAAACATTCCCACAAGTCTTAAACTTCATGTACACGAAATGCCAATTGACGTAATTTACTTGATTTTAAATGAAAAACTGTTCTGTTATCTTGGCTTAAATTTGTAAACATTTAAGAATTATTAGTTTTAAGTTTTCAAGGATTTAGTTTTTATAAGCGTAAAATGCCAGATAAGTTTTCTTCGGTCTAACACGTTTAGTGCTAATTTGCATAATTTGTGGTCACCCGAATATTAGCTAAATTAAGATAGCTGTATCTTTGAGATATGAAGTTTGTTTCCTTTGAAAATAAAAGGCTAGATATAACCCGTCTTTTTTTGGTGAACAATCAGAATTTACACTTATCAATATTCGCTAAATGTTTAGTTTTGGTTTCCCAGATTTAATATTAAACAGGGCATTATGCAAGAGCTAATTGAATGCCTTAAGATATTTTTAGCAGGGACACAACTTTTTCAGCAATGAAACGGATAAAAGTTGTAAAACAATATTCTACAAATTAGCGATGAAGTCATACTGTATAGTGTGTCGGGTTTCTTATTTCCGGCCATGTTTTGGAAAGTTGGATGGATAAGAGAATTGTGGAGTGTGGACACCCGTCTTCCTAATCTATGGCATAGGGCTTGCCTTGGAAAGAGGGTGGGGAGATCTGGGGAAGTTATTTCCTATCGCTGAACCTAAAAACATGTTGCCGTGGCAATAAGAAACCTAGGGTCACAAGTTCTAACTTGATATTTGTAAAATAAACAATGTATGCTTGTAAATGATTTGTGGAGTGTATAAACGGTATGAAAAATAGAGTTATGTTTATTTTACAGGTAGAAACACAAACATTATGTTATATTACTGATCGTAATGTGTAAACAAACATAACCTTATCTAATTTAAAACATAAGTATTTCATCAATTGTATATCTTGATTTGATTTACTATTCAAATACTATAGATACGTTAGAGGTGATATAAGTACATGTTGTCCGGAGTTAATAATCCCCAGTGTTGGCCAAGAAAGTTCATCATGTTTTTCTGCCGCTGTCCGCGCTAAATTTCTCCTATAGATACGTTAGAGGTGATATAAGTACATGTTGTCCGGAGTTAATAAATCCCTGGTGTTGGCCAGGTCTGTCATTGAGTCAACTGGCGTGGTTTCGATTGTCTGGTTCTACCTGTCAAGGAGTAAGGTCGTCTGTCCAACCTCATGGGTTTTCTCTGATCCAGAAACTTGCAAATAAGTTCTTTTTGATGTATTTGTTACATTAAAACAACAAAAGTTTTATAAAGGACTATATTTTAGTTGAAATAAGGCTAACAATTTTGAGTAAATTCTTAAGTTTGAGTATGATTTGTGAACTTGGGGCCAAGAGGTACCTGGTTCGACTCTGATCTGGTGTTGACTAAGAATGTTAATCCTCATGCACTAAGATAGCTGAAGTCAGCAATTTGAAACTAACCCATTCGCCAGCTGAAAAAAAAAACAGCAGGTTTTTAAACATTGTTTTTTTCCATACCATTGCATTTAGAGGACAAAGTTAAGATACCCTTTAGAACCAGCCTCTGTGTAGAAAACAGCTAACTATCTGAAGAGCTTCAAAATGATTTGTTTACGAAAAGGATCGTGGAACATAACAAACTGTTTGGTTCCTGCAACCTTTTCTGTTAAAAATTAAAAGAAAGTCATGTTTTATGTCATGCCTCAAGTAATCTCAATGATATCCCAAGTACTACATACATACATATGACCTTTAACCTCCTGTCAAATATATCAACGTTGAAAAATCCCACCCATAACACCGCATATGGTCAAGATGTGTAAGCTACAGATTTGTTTAATCAAGGCTGTGAAGAAATCTTCAAGCAACAATTACCTTGCTCTTATCTCTAATGAGAATTGGACAGTGATTCGAGGATTGACACTCCAGTCTGGTCACTTGGCATTGTCAAGAGTATTTTTTTAGAAGGGTGTCAATAAGGTGTATTTGAAATAAGGGGGAGACTGTGTGTGTCTTTAAGTGATTCTAATTAAACTAACTATTGTGAGAAATATTGAAGTGAAGTGCTTTTATTCGTTGATTGTGTAGGAAGGAACTGTGTAATTATATTGCTACAAACTCTTCATATTACACATCCTATAGACTTGCACATGAAACCAGTAGTTCACAATACATCTCTTTAACAATTGTTATTAAGTTCTGATAAAGAAAGATTATATTTTATTCAGTAACTATAAAAAAATAGAATTGTTCATTTTTTCTGACTCTCCATCTGCCACTGTTCATGAATGTATTAAGTGGCACTAACAAAATGAAACGGGTTTAACATCCTACTGTTCTGCTCCGAACTTGGCTAATGAAGACGGGCATACGTCTTACAGTGTGCTTTGAGGGTAATTTTGCCCAGGTAGCGGCACTACAGCCTACTCTTATATCAAATTCCTACTACCATGGGATCTTTTATGTGCACCCCAATGTGTACACAGGACCTAGTGATAATGAACATGTAGGCTGTCTGAGCCATGGTTCTGACCCAGGGTTCTGGATTCACAGACATAATTACCAGCCTTGACTGTTTCATGTTTAGAAAAAACCTTAAAAATATAAAGAAATAAGATAATGCTAAAAATAATCATATCCATTGAGGGGTCATAATTTTGACCCCCTCCTCTTCCCAACCCCTTTAATCATTATTCCTGTATTCCAATGGAACTATGTACAAAGATAAGGTTTTATAAAGAAAACTGTAGTCAATATTGCCTGTATGATAACTTGTAGATACATTCAGTGTTTTTACAGACAGTTTAATGTTTTTGTTCATAACAGATGGTCAGAGTGAATCGTGATTCCTTGTCCATCAAATAACCAGAAATCATACATCCAGTAATGTCAATGATAACAAATAAGTATCCAAGATGGCAGATAACATATTTATGGCTGTTTGACCATCTTAAACTGTTTATAGAATCGGCCAAGATGGTGGTCAAATTACTGATAAGATAATTTCTGGTCATTATGTAGTGGTCATTAGTTCCTATGTTGAATAAATTGACATCAGGTCAATCACAATCTGGGCATTTTATTGCCTGACCCTGGTTTCACAAAGGATTCACAGAACTAGAAATGGACACAAATGGTTTGCAACGAATATAAAAAATGTAATATGAATGTATAAGAACTGATTAACATTCGATCGTTTCTAATTTGCAAAGAGTCCATATTGAATAGCAGTCCTTGGCGTATGGTTATTCCTGTCTACATTGGTACTATTTTTCTGTGAGATATAGCTAGCCTCCTTCATTAAGTCACTTCATTACAAATCGTGCTCAAAATGTTTATTTTGTCTTTAATTAGATATTGGATATCAGAAGCCCATCAATGTTGTTTTAAATTGACCAATAAGTCGTGTTAGCAATGTGGAAGACTGTGGATGATAGTGAGTTATTGTCTTACCTTTTTTAAGGCAAGAAAGGTTGTGAAATGAATTCTCAGATTTTTATATTTTTCACACAGATTTCAGCCAGCTTAAACTGTACCATGTTCATGCTTGGATCTATTTATTACTTCCTGTATTCTGAGCTCTCGACGGTTGTTTATGATTCTGTCTCCTATTCTCGCATACAATTGACGCCATTGATAGATATAAAAATCAACACATGGTAGAAATATTGAAAGGATAATCAAAGTTTATTATTTCTAAAGATTATTTTTTATTGATTTCCTGTCAAATATTTCTCCCCCCACCCCCATCAAATCGACTACATAGAGACAAAAACACTTTGTCATTGTCAGTCGTAGAATTGAGCCCAATATTAACCATATCTCATGGAAAAAATATAAATCGTCACAAAGAAATATTTTTGCCGCCATGGGAAATCAAGAGAATTGGAATCTAATAAGCAAGGGATCTACAGATAAATTTTTCGTCCATTTTTTTCCAAATATTTATGGTGTCTCGACTCTCAATGTCATTCAGAGACACTTTAAGGGGAAAATATCAATTTTAATTAATAATAAACAAAGGTACAGAAATAAGGCTACTAGTCGCTCAGATGGGAAAAAACCGAGGTTCTGTATACACATTGTCGTGTACGTAAAAGATCCCTTGGCAGTTGGAATTCGATATAAGAGTAGGCTGTAGTGCCGCTGTCGGAGCAAAATTTCCCTCTCAACATTCTCTATGGCGTATGCCCGTCTTCATTAGCCCAGGTAGGACTTAAACCCAATTTAATTTTATCGGTAATGTTTTAATTATAACGACTACAAAAACAAAGGTAGGCTTATATTTTTACTGCAAAATATCAGTTTTAACGAAAACAACTGTACTTTAACTGAAAGCTGAACTACGATGCTTGGAACTTATAAAAACTGCAGAATACTGACATCTCGGAAACTGAATTGTATTTTAACCGAAGGTTGAACTTTGATGCTTGGACCTTATAAAAACTACAGAATTCTGACAGTGCATAAACTGAATTGCACATTTAGTTCTCTTTGTGGGTTCATATTCTTACGCATTTCTAGAAGACATCAGATTACTCCATCATCTGGAGAGCAGATTTGGAAAATACGATTGATGCAAAACGCCCTTTTTAATTTTCCTGCTTTTACATGTAAAGAAGAAATCAGCTGCTGGAGCTGTATTTTTTATATAAATATTTCTGTTTATTAGATCTTTGAACTAATGTACGTAATCTATAATCATAGACAAGTCCGTATAAATAATCTTGCCAAAAACAACTAAACACTGATTTTCAGAACTTAAATAGAAACATCTCAGTTCAAACACAATAAATAAACTTAAATTAGACTAAATCGTAAGAAGCTGTGTCAATATTTAAGTTTGTTTAGAAATTTTACACCCATTTCAAGATGTTTTCTATTTCTTAAATTCAAACTGTGAAGTAAATGGTGGGGCTTTGTTGTTGATTTAATTTAATTATGAAAAAATTACTGTGCAATTAGTTTGGGGCGAATTTCGTTGCGGACACTGCCTTTGATTGTTTTGATGTAAAAGAATGGCTGTTGCATCATAAGTTCACTAATTCTTTGTAGATATGTTTTGAATTTATTTCTTTATTGTTGATAAGTTTTTATACGCCCACATAGAAATGTGGACGTATATTGCCGTCGCCCCCGTCCGTCCGTCTGTCGGTCCGTCCGTCCGTCGGTCCGTCCGTCCGTCGGTCCGTCCGTCCGTCCGTCCATCGTCCACAATTTCTTGTGAACGCACTAGAGGCCAGGGTTAATATCCGATTGACTTTAAATTTATACACAGTGTTTAAGGTCATGAGACGAAGAAGCCTATTGATTTTCAGCAATATCCGATAATTACTGCCAGAGTTATGACCCTTGATCACTTTGAAAAATATTGTGAACACTCTAGAGGCTAAAGTTAATATCCGATTGACCTTAAATTTATACACAGTGTTTAAGGTCATGAGACGAAGAAGCCTATTGATTTTCAGCAATATCCGATAATTACTGCCAGAGTTATGACCCTTGATCACTTTGAAAAATCTTGTGAACGCTCTAGAGGCTAAAGTTAATATCCGATTGACCTTAAATTTATACACAGTGTTTAAGGTCATGAGACGAAGAAGCCTATTGATTTTCAGCGATATCCGATAATTACTGCCAGAGTTATGACCCTTGATCACTTTGAAAAATCTTGTGAACGCTCTAGAGGCTAAAGTTAATATTGGATTGACTTTAAATTTATACACAGTGTTCAAGGTCATAATACGAAGAAGCCTATTGATTTTCAGCAATATCCGATAATTACTGCCAGAGTTATGACTCTTGATCACTTTGAAAAATCTTGTGAATGCTCGAGAGGCTAAAGTTAATATCCGATTGACTTTAAATTTATACACAGTGTTTAAGGTCATAAGACGAAGAAGCCTATTGATTTTCATGGATTTCCGATAATTAGTGCCAGAGTTATGGCCCTTGATCACTTCAAAAAATCTTGTGGATGCTCTAGAGGACAAAGATGATGTCCGATTGACTTCAAATTTATACACAGTGTTTAAGGTCATGAGACGAAGAAGCCTATTGATTTTCAGCGATTTCTGATAATTAGTGCCAGAGTTGTGTCCCTTGATCACTTCAAAAATTCTTGTGGATGCTCTAGAGGCCAAAGTTAATATCTGATTGACTTTAAATTTATACACAGTGTTTAAGGTCATGAGACGAAGATGCCTATTGATTTTCAGCAATCTCTGATAATTATTCCCAATATATGGCCCTTGATCACATCAAAAAATCCTGTGGACGCTCTAGAGGCCAAAGTTAATATCTGATTGACTTTAAATTTACACACACTGTTTAAGGTCATGAGACAAAGAAGCCCACTGATTTTCAGCAATTTCAAATAATTACTTCCAGAGTTATCTCCCTTGATCACTTCAAAAAACCTTGTGACGCTATAGATGCCAAACTTATCATCCGATTGACTTCAGATTGATACACAGAGTTTAAGGTGTTGAAACGAACAAGTATTTTGATTTTCAATGAATTTTGATAACTGAACAGCTAAATCCATGATGTTAAATGTTTCCTATACTAATTGTTAGCGTGGGGCAAAACTTCATAAAAAGCAAACAAATTCTAATGATTTTCAGATAATTACAAAATGAGTTGTTACTCTTATCAGATTTTAGTGTATAACAAATGTTTCATTCCCCAAAAAAGTAAAAATATGCGACAACCCTTGTTGACTGCCCGGACGATTTAGCTGCTGTGGGCGTATGTTTCGTTGCCTGGCAACCTATCTTTTAGTGTGTGTTTATTTAAAACAGCTGAGGTGTTTTCATCACAGTCCAAAAATGGTTCAAATCTGTTCAGTATTCACAAACGATTTGATGAATTGAAAAAATTTCCCAACATATGTCATTCTCTGCTTTAATGATAAAAAAATATGGGTGGACTTTTTATTGGAACATTGCTTCTGATTATTTTGAATGAGAAAGATAAAAAAAATTGTACTTTCAAAAAATCAAAATACAGTTATAATTATGCATAATATTCCTTGTTTATTAGTCGTCATTGAGTTTTTTTGGAGTGTATATTTATAATTTATGAATGAAAAAAAAGTCCTGGGCTCTGATTCACGAAATTTTAACTAAGATAAAATCCAAATTTTAGTAATTTGATTGGATAATATGAGATTGATTTTAGTGCTTAGCCAATCAAAATTGAAGTATCTACTAAAATATGGATTTCATCTTTAGTTGAGATTTTGAGAAATTGGGCCCTGGTGTCTGAATATGATTTTATTTTATGTAGATATAAACAAATTACTGTATGGAGTTCTTTACACCTTTATTTACGATGTTGATCAATTTTTTAGCGTTTATTTATTTGTAAAGATAATGTAGCTCGTGAGTTTTTACCTGATGTAAGGTTTTGATGCGTTGTAGCAGAGATTCGTGATGACAGGTTTACCAATCAACGTGTGTATTTGGTATTTGATGTCTGATAGTTTCTCGTTAGTTTATATTGTAAAGTAGATTAAAACAAGGATTAATGTATTTATTATCGTTGTTTGTTGCCAAAATATTCAATGATCTACCCAGTGTTTATTGGCAGGTTTCCATCAACGATACTACATGTGTATCGCTGTAGCGTATGATTTTCGTATTAGTAATGTTTTTGATAATTGGCCGCTTTTTATAATGTGATCGCTAATTATTTGATCTCTTTTTCAGATCTAGAGACGTTTACTTTCCAAGATGGTGTCCAACAGGAACCCCGTTTTTATCGCTACCTCAAAGTAGATAGCCAATCAGGAAGCCTGTATGTAGGCTCAATGTAAGTATAGTTTACTATAAAACGCCCCATTGTCGGGTAAGCAGAGAATTGTGTTCAAAATACTCCTGCTTACTTTCAAAACTCTCGGTTTGGCACCAAAATATCTTACAGATTTATTAATACCATATGCATCTTACAGAACATTGAGGTCGTCGGACAAAACCCTATTGACAATACTGCTGATACATCTCGAAAAAACAAAACTATCTTTTTGGTTTGCAGCACCCTACTTCTGGGACACCCTCGCCCACCATATTTGAATAAATCAATGAAAGAAAAAAATAGTCCTATTTTTAAAATGGATTTTCATCTGTAAAATGATGATTCGAACTGACATAATTGTATGAGATCAGGCCCTGAGTTCACAAAGCATTCTCAGACTTTAGTTAAGAATTTACTCAGAATTGTTTGCTTTATTGTGAGTAAAATATCACCATTTATAAAACTTTTGTTGTTTTAATGTATCAAATACATCAAAAAGATATTTGCACAAAGGTTTGTGTTTTTGGATCAAAGACATTTCTCTTAAATAGTGATTGAAAGTTAAGTAAATTCTTAACTAAAGTCTGTGAATACTTTGTGAATTTGGGATCAGAATAACACATGCGATCACTGCACTAAAATCAATCATCTGTATCACATGTTTATATTTAATGAAATTTGGGGTGGATTGGATATTTGATTTAAAACTAGATTTAGAATTTTGATGGTGGTCATGTGTTTAAATTGAAATGACCATGTGTTCAAATAGATCTAAAGAAATCGGAAGGAAGTTTAGTGCAGGAGTTGAGGTAGAATATTAATAGGTTAAGCTGGAAGGTTGAAAAAGAAATCAAAGAGTACCTTGAATTTCTAGTTATTATATCAAAGTGATATGAATCTGAGTGCAACAGGAACGAACATGTAATGTTAATCCAAATATAATAAAATTTAGTGAATTTTTTTAAGATTTAAAATCACTAAATCTCTTGATTTAGGTATAAATCTAAGTGTAGCAGGAAAGAATGTGTAATATTTGTCCAAACATTCCAGAATTTTAGGAATTTTTCAAAAATTAAGATGACTAAATCTTCTGGTTTAGATAAAAAGAATTTTTATTTTTTATAAAGATTCACACATTGAGGTATCACAGACAGTTCCACAGTCGACATTTTTAACCCAAAACAAAATTAGAATTAGTATTTTGGATAACCAAATAAACAAATTCAACAATTTATTTTGATCAGAATGAAATAGGGTTAACTAGAGTTGAAAAAAGAGTGTGCTAAATAAGAGTTTTTTGTTTTTTCAGTCAAATATTGTCAAACAAACAAGCCACACAAAGATATGTTTTAAGTTATAATTGCTAGGTTTTGTTCAAGTGACAGGAGAGAACATCCCATTTAAGAAATATCTTTTACGAGAGTTGATTTATAATTGGGCATTCAAGAAACTGTCAAGTATTTCAATTACCAGGTTGTTTTTTTAAGGGGATCTCAAGTGCCTTAACAATGATTCTAGGCCGAGGTTTTAGTTTTCAGATAGATTACCTAGTCTGATATTATCGATAGTTCAAGGACCATAGAGACATCAGGTCTCCCTACGTAACTCAGCTTCGAGTATTTAACAGATCCAATTGCTTACATAAGGTCCCCTCAATTACTTCAATGGATAGCCACTTTATTAACTCATAGACTATTTTAGGAGAAACTTGACATTCCATAGAATTTAAAAATAGAAAACTGGATGATTGGTGGCATAATTAGGTTTTTCTTTTTACAGAAACTAAATTTTCTGTGTTTATTTGAAACCATTCGGACTCAAAATGTCTGTTTCAGTAATTGTGAATTTCCTGACTGTATGGGTTGGGTGGGCTGGGTGGCAGAATTGAGTCTGTCATTGAGTCAAGTAGCATGGTTTTGATTCCCTGCTTGTCCGTGACATGGAGTAGGGTTGTCTGTCCAACCTTGTGGGTTTTCTCCGGGTCCTCCGGTTTACTCCCACTGCTAAAGACCCCTACACGCATGTGAATTATTGAAATAAAATTGAACCATATGTTAGCCCCGAAATGACCTAGTTTTTGTGCATTGAAACTATGTCAGTTGACTCAGTGACACTACTTATAACTATTTAGTACAAAAACAAAAGGTTTGAATTTGTCTTCAGTCGATAAAGATTTTTTGTTTTTTCTGATAATTTGTTGACATTTACATTAACTGTGCTCCAAGATAGAGGATGTTTTTTTTCTCATGTAGATTTTGTGTCTGGTATCAAAATTTAATACCTAGAAATTTAAGATTATCGTTTTTAGATGAAGACAAACACTTTGATGTGGACAATTTTATTTTCTTGCTTTGATCATTTATTTTGTTAGCTTTTAGAAATAGTTTTTTTGCCGTCTGGCCCTCTGATTAAACTAATTAACTATCTTCAGCAGACGGGCTTGTGAAGAGTTTTGACTTGGTTAAAAGATAGCTGGTATAGTTAGTATCTATGATTATTTGTTATTACGAAAAATTCCACGCAGTCCCGTTAATAGGATACATAAACTAATTTATAGTTAGTTAGGTTGTCATAGATATGGTACCAGATTTTGTGAAAAGTTTTGACTGTGTTAACAGATGTCATAGTAAAATTAACAGACTGGATAATTCGCAAACAAATTTATGGTTAGTTAGAGTATCTTACATTTTGTGAAAAGTTTTGACTGCATTAGCAGTTGTCTCGTAGGATCATAGAATATTTTGATAGTAAATTTAACAGGCTGGATAATTTGTGGTTAGTACAAGTATTGTAGATTTTGTGAAAAGTTTTGACTCCGTTAGCAGATGTCTGGTATGATCAGAGATTATTTGTTATTAAAATTATACACAGTCGAGTTTACATGGTCGATAATCCAGAAACAAGATGGTGGTTAGTTATGGTGTCATAGATACGTACTGAGTAGATACACAAGCTTATTTTTCATCACCTTCTTATAAAAACTAGTGTCGCGGTGAAACAGGTGGAAAAATAACCCAATATTTTCATTCTGGTTATATAAAACATTTCTCTCTTCTCCACAGACATCACCACCAAAATATACTTTTGAGAGAGAGAGAGAATCTGGTGGTTTTGAATCCTTGGTTGTATGTGACACAGAGTAGGGTTATCTGTCCAACCTTGTATGGGTTTTCTTCTGGGCATTGCGGTTTCCTCCCGCTGTGAAAGGCTCCTACGTGCAAGCAAATCATTGAAATAAAATTGAACCATAAGTTAGTCCTAAAATGATTTAGTTCATTTCCAGTGGATGTAAAACTCTCTCTCTCTCTCTCCCTCTCCCTCTCTCTCTCTCTCTCTCTCTCTCGTATTGAAAGGGATTCTCATTCGTTCTTGACCTTCAAAGTTCCTGTTATTATTTTCTATTTCTTTGGTTTCTCCCTTGTGAGATTGTTTGGAAGTTGTTGATGATTAAAATTAATTATGAAATTTTTAGGTGGAGTAAAGAAAACATTGTTAATGATATTATATTTTATGTAATAATTAAAGTTGAACACAGGGTGAGAGGTTGGTCGACAGGAAACACACTAGCAAATTACCATAAAAATAATGACTATCAATCGACAAACTAAAGTACATATGTGCATGTTACTAGTGTCCGGGTTTTTTATGTTGTTTTAATTAACATTTCTAGCCCTGGCAACAAGGCGCTAAGGGAAATCCTCTTTTCATTGGTACAAATTGGTATCATGTTTTTATTTAACTAGAGTTCGGAGACCTATTGCCCTATACTTAAACTGGCCCAGTCTGCAACTTGAAATTCAAGGTCGTAACCTGTTTTGTGTCTGGCTGTATTTTGTATGTCAATGAAGCCGAGTATGATAAGAGTAAATGTTAAATTAAATCCAGACCCGTCTCGTATTATAATGCATGTTGCATGTCGTATTAAATAATGGTACAAAACTTAATACGAGAGTAACAGTTTAGTGCATGCTGAAAATTTGGTAATAATTCTGGGTATTTTGATTTGGGTTTTATAACAAAATGTTGAATTAAAAAGAAATTTTAAACAGTGGATGATCAGCTGATTTTCATTTGATGTATTGTTATCCTTTGCAAACAACATTATTGGGAAAATTGAATCGGATTACCATTTGATGGATTGTTAATCCCTTTTATTGGGAATTATTAAAATAGAATTGAACCATGTGTTAGTCCCAAAATGGCCTACATTGTGTCGAGTGGACGTTAAACCTCTTGTTAAAACATTTTTATCAGATCTTGTCTGCGATCCGCCTTATCGTATCGCAGGCCCTACTGGCATAACGAAAAGGTTAATAGGCAGTGAACTAAAGACAGTGCAAGAATACCAGATGAGTAAATTGGTTTTGAAAACTAGACTTTTCAATTTTCTTGTTGAAGCTTTGAAGAAATTGTCTGGAGAGTTATAAGTTGGTTGGAAAATTACTCTTTAAAAAAAACAAATTACTTTTGTGTCAACGGTCTGTTAACAGAATTATTCTACTGAGTTGGTCGTAAAAATCAGATAATGCACTTTTATCTTTTAAAAATTGTTGTAATTTGTGTGTGTGTCTATGGACGATTGAACCACACCGTGAAGCCCCTTTGATAATATTTCTGTTGGTTTGATGAGGGAAACTATGGCTTAATTTGATAACTAAATAGCTTTTAGCGATTTCTGTGTTCGGAATAGAGATCAAATAGGTTGGAATTTGCTTATGGGATGACTGACAACATGGAATTAATTCTTGTGTGTTCTTGCATTCTTTTCATGTTTCTGGTGTGAAAGGTGAAAAATTGGCTGAGTATGTATACAAATGAAGTGGGGGTTTTAATGTCCTACTCTTTTTTTCCATCTTAGCTGGGGGGTTGGGATGGCCTAGTGGTCTAGAGTGCCGCGCTTCGACCTCTAGCTGGCCGGTCACCTCTGGCTTGCGGCTGTGGTTTCGATCCCTGGTGTGAGTGTATGTGGCATGGAGATAGGGGTGCCTTCTCAACCTCGTGGGTTTCCTCCGGGCACTCCGGTTTCCTTCCACTGCTAAAGACCCCTACGCGCATGCGAATTATTGAAATAAAAAAATTGAAACCATATGTTAGTCCCAAAATGACCTAGTTTGTGTCGAGTGGATGATCAGCTGATTTTCATTTGATGTATTGTTATCCTTTGCAAACAACATTATTGGGAAAATTGAATCGGATTACCATTTGATGGATTGTTAATCCCTTTTATTGGGAATTATTAAAATAGAATTGAACCATGTGTTAGTCCCAAAATGGCCTACATTGTGTCGAGTGGACGTTAAACCTCTTGTTAAAACATTTTTATCAGATCTTGTCTGCGATCCGCCTTATCGTATCGCAGGCCCTACTGGCATAACGAAAAGGTTAATAGGCAGTGAACTAAAGACAGTGCAAGAATACCAGATGAGTAAATTGGTTTTGAAAACTAGACTTTTCAATTTTCTTGTTGAAGCTTTGAAGAAATTGTCTGGAGAGTTATAAGTTGGTTGGAAAATTACTCTTTAAAAAAAACAAATTACTTTTGTGTCAACGGTCTGTTAACAGAATTATTCTACTGAGTTGGTCGTAAAAATCAGATAATGCACTTTTATCTTTTAAAAATTGTTGTAATTTGTGTGTGTGTCTATGGACGATTGAACCACACCGTGAAGCCCCTTTGATAATATTTCTGTTGGTTTGATGAGGGAAACTATGGCTTAATTTGATAACTAAATAGCTTTTAGCGATTTCTGTGTTCGGAATAGAGATCAAATAGGTTGGAATTTGCTTATGGGATGACTGACAACATGGAATTAATTCTTGTGTGTTCTTGCATTCTTTTCATGTTTCTGGTGTGAAAGGTGAAAAATTGGCTGAGTATGTATACAAATGAAGTGGGGGTTTTAATGTCCTACTCTTTTTTTCCATCTTAGCTGGGGGGTTGGGATGGCCTAGTGGTCTAGAGTGCCGCGCTTCGACCTCTAGCTGGCCGGTCACCTCTGGCTTGCGGCTGTGGTTTCGATCCCTGGTGTGAGTGTATGTGGCATGGAGATAGGGGTGCCTTCTCAACCTCGTGGGTTTCCTCCGGGCACTCCGGTTTCCTTCCACTGCTAAAGACCCCTACGCGCATGCGAATTATTGAAATAAAAAAATTGAAACCATATGTTAGTCCCAAAATGACCTAGTTTGTGTCGAGTGGATGTTAAATCCCATCTCTCTCTCTCTATCCCTCTCCATTCTAGCTGGGGGGTTGGATGGCCGAATGGTTAATGCATGCATATTGCACTGTCAGGTCTGTCTTTGAGTCTGGTGGCGTGATTTTGATTCCTTGCTTGTACATGAAAAGGAGTAGCGCTTAAAAGTTTGCCTCTTTCCCTGCCCCTTATCATACAGGTTACAAATGAAATGAAATGAAATGAAATGGAGTTTAACGTCCTACTGTTCTGCTACAAACTGGGCCAATTGAAGACGGGCATATGGCATACTATTAGGGAATTTTGCCCAAGACAGCAGCACTAAGGTCTACTTTTATATCGAATTCCAACTGTCAAGGGATCTTTCAAGTGCACATCAATATCTACATGTGACCTCGGTTTTGCCCCATCTGAATGACTAGACAGCTGTCCTTGTCTGGTCCTCTGTCCTGTACCACTGACAAGGGGGAACCACCCCCGACCTCCAGGCGAACCAGCCTCTTATCAACTTCGCCACCGTGATTCCCCTCATACAGGATTACAGGTCACAGTGATCTATAGAAACCTTTACACACGTTTCTGCATATGATTAACATTTAACATTGAAATTATTCTCCAGATAAATGATCAAACTTTACATAGATATCATATAACTCATGGACTGTACGACCATTATATCAGTCGTCACCATTCCTTTAAATATTATATAACTCATGGGCTGTAGGACCATTATATCAGTCTTCACCATTCCTTTATCACAAGTAACAACAAAACACATACTTATGGAAAACAGCTACTGTGTATTTTAGGCGACGTTTCCTAGAGTATTCTCTCAACGTTATCAAGCTAATACGTGGCCTAAAATACACAGTAGCTGTTTTCCATAAGTATGTGTTTTGTTGTTACTCTACCCACTTACTAAATGCCATTTAAACAAGACCTTTATCACAAGGTTGAATCGTTATTATAAACTAGTGTTGTATAACGAGGATGTACATACATGCACTCAAAAGTTTGCCCCCTCCCCTGCTCCCCCCTCCTTATCATTCCAATCACAGTGATTTATATAACTCATGAACTGTAAATCTATTATATCAGTCACCATTCCTTTATCACACAGTTGATGTGATAATTGAATCATTATTATAAAATAGTGTTGTGTAACTAGGATGTAGGTGGGGATTAAACACTGTCGCGATAAGATGATGTTACAGATCTCGTCAAATGTAAACATTCGGTCTGTACACCCTTTACAATCCGGTGTTAACCCAAAATACTGGATGTAATTCATCGTAAGGGGCTATTAAGTACAATGGGTGGATTTATCAACTTTGATTAAGAGAGTTAATAAACGTATTCTATCAACATGGGGGAAGGTGGGCCGAATGATTAACACATGTGCATTAATTTTAACATTGAATTTTGTGTCTAGCCTGGATCATCAATACTAAAGTCAGTACAATAAAAAACATAGTCTTGATTATCAGCAGATCGGGTTCTAATCCTGTAAATAACACAGGCTAGCGATGATATCAAGAGTTTATTATGGTCTGGATAAGTTAATTGATATCCTATTAATTATTTAAAAAACATTTCAGGCCTAAAGAAAGACCTTCTGTAGGCAGATTTAGCTCTTGTATAAAATATTTTTAATTTAGATGTCTTACCAACATTCCAGGTTTGACAGTAGATTAAACATGAATATGAACATGCTTTACTTGCCAAAATTTCTCAAATTCTTCTAGAATCGTTTATCCTCATTATTTTACGAGTTTTATTTTTTTGTTACTTTCTTCAAATTGTTAAGTATTTTGTAAAATCGTTTAGGTTTTTGTTTTTCTTGGCTTAATTTTTGCATTTTGCACTACTAGAATGGAGATAAATATTTACACATCTTAGTGTAAAAACTGATGGATAATTTGGTGGTATATCTCTGTGAAGGAGATACTTTAATCTGCGGTTTGGGTGTTAACTCTGAATACACACTGTTTTCATTTGAAGCATTGTAAAGAAATGAAGATACCGTCTGTGAGGTCTGAAAACACGATATATTTATATCTGGAAATACACGTTAACACGTCGCAAATTAGATTTATTATGAAATATGATTTGCATAAGAACTCATCTCTAAACGTTTACAGATGTGAGTTTCCTGTCGGTTCATGTCGAATACGTGTTGATGTAAATAAGGAAAATGGACGGATATGTTTGGCGAAGTCCTGTCTGTGTAAAGGGGTTTAACGTCAGTTCAAACTAATTTTGAAAACGCATGTTATATGCATTTACTATGAAGGAAATTTTGCCAGGACAGTAGCGTTTCCCCCCAATATTCACTGAATTCTAGCGGTTATGTTATATGTTTACCAACGAATATATTGGTGGAGCATATTTTTTTTGTCCCATTAGAATGACTAGAAGCCTTTGCTTGCGAGCCCCTTCATCCTGCCCCACTGACAAGTGAAAACCAGGCTGGAAAACCTTATGGAAGCACTTGGGGTGTTGGGTGGCTGAATGTTTTATGTTTAAGGTGACATGGAGTAGGGTCACCTGTCAAACCTAATGGGTTTCCTCTGAGTCCCCCAATTTCCTCCTACTGCTAAAGACCCCTATGCGCAATGAATCATTGAAATAAAATTGAACCATATGTTAGCCCCGAAATGACCTAGTTTGTGTCGAGTGGACGTTAAGCCTTCTCTCTCTTTGTTGGGGCAACACCTGGATAAACCCAGGATCGTTTTGGTTAGAGAGCCAGCAGTGGCATTCTCGCAGAACCACAGTGGCACCAGTCTATGTAGAACTAAAATGTATCATTCTTGCCAATCCTTCCTCGCTTGAAATAATCAAATTTCTATCCTTCATATTCAATGACAAGTAAAAAGGCAGAAGTATACTAGTGTCAACAGACAGACCACCAAAAGTTGATCGAACCACATGTAGATTAGGCAGGTTACAAAAACACTCCATTGAAACGAAAGACGTAAAACGAAACATGAACCTATACATTTACAATCTATCCAGTCTTTGTATGTTATGGTTGAAACACGTTTAGAATTCTCCGTACTTCTATACCAACATTATTTGAATATCGGACATGTTAAAATGTCTAATTATATGATAAATTGACAAATTATGTTTATTGTTTTAATCTGGCTAACTATAAATAGTTTAAATTGATTTTTCTGATAAAGCACTTCAACCCAGGAAGATCTGGAAAAATTCGGTGTTTTTCTATGTAAGTCAATCTTCAGACTTCAGTATACTGAATTTGTTTTGGTTTTTTTAGAAAAGTAATCCATCATAGAAATAGAAAGCTATTCTAAATACAGCCAATGATTGTGAGAGAGAGAAATGGGATTTAATGTCCACTCGACACAATTATTTCAATAATTCGCTTGCGCGTAGAGGTCTTTAGCAGTGGGTGGAAACCGGAGTGCCCGGAGGAAACCCACGAGGTTGAGAAGGCGCCCCTATCTCCATGCCACATACGCTCACACCAGGGATCGAAACCACAGCCGCAAGCCAGAGGTGACCGGCCAGCTAGAGGTCGAAGCGCGGCACTCTAAACCACTAGGCCATCCCAACCCCCCTGCCAATGATTGTTTTGAGTCGTTAAAATGGTGGGCTCTTGTTTCAGTGGTATTTGGCAGTCGAGATTGAAAGAACCTACCTGTGAGCCACTTTATATGGAATTAAATTAAAATTTCATAGTGATTAACCTTAATTGAAACATGATAACTTAGAAAAACACAGTTAAACATTTTAAAACACAATTATGCCAAAAGTGGTCATTGACAAGGAGTAGGATCACCTGTCCAATCTCTTTGTTTTTCTCCGTTTCCTCCGGTTTCCTCCCACTGCTAAAGACCCTCCCTAAGCCCAAAGGAATTATTGTAATAAAATTTAGACCATATGTTAGTTTGCAAAATGACCTAGTTTGTGTTTAGTGGATGTTAAACCCCTCTTTCTCTCTCTCTTTCTCTCTCTCTCTCATTTGATCCCTGAAAAGAGATAGTTTTGATGAGTGGACTTTACACCTCTTTCTCTTGTGGCTTTATATTCCCATGGTTTTGTGGTGATATTTTATCTCAGGTTTTTTGTTTGAAGCTGTCAACAAGTTAGTAAAATATCTTTTGTGTCAAATACAGGTATCTGTGTGGGGAAAGAAAAAGTTTATCAGGTTGTAAATAAAAAATTGGGCCGTATGAGATTATATTAATGACCACCAGGTGGCTATTTAACAGAAATATTAATCACGGATGTGTGCCGAATAGTGTTTGAGGATAATAATCCCTTGTTATGGCTGGTTTATGGCCGATAATACAGCCCTTTTACAAAGAAATACCCTTAATTGACATGGCTATATATCATAAATAATATCGACAACCCCCTTTACTGTCATACAGCGCACACAACTTCAGTTTAACCAACAAAAACTGAGATTAACTTGAAAGCTACTTTTATCCCCTGGCCTATAGATACTTAGGAATCTAATTTAGATACGCTGTCCCGAGTCAAATAAATGCAAGATAAAATAAAGTCAAGTTATCTTCCGCGCTATATTTAATTAGAACATCAAAGCTATGTACGTTTAAAACTATATTTTATTTTCAATAAAAGAACATTTTTATACGCCCACATTGAAATGTGGTCGTATATTGTCGTCGCCCCCGTCCGTCCGTCCGTCCGTCGGTCCGTCGGTCCGTCGGTCCGTCGGTCCGTCCGTCGGTCCGGCGTCCACAATTGCTTGTGGACGCTCTAGAGGCTAAAGTTAATATCCGATTGACTTTAAATTTATACACAGTGTTTAAGGTCATGAGACGAAGAAGCCTATTGTTTTTCAGCGATTTCCGATAATAATTACCAGAGTTATGGCCCTTGACGACTTCAAAAAATCTTGTGGACGCTCTAGAGGCTAAAATTAATATCCGACTGGCTTTAAATTTATACACAACGTTTAAGGTCATAAGACGAAGAAGCCTATTGATTTTCAGCGATTTCCGATAATTAGTGCCAGAGTTATGGCCCTTGATCACTTCAAAAAATCTTGTGGACGCTCTAGAGGCTAAAGTTAATATTCGATTGGCTTTAAATTTACACACAGTGTTTAAGGTCATAAGACGAAGAAGCCTATTGATTTTCAGGGATTTCCGATAATTAGTGCCAGAGTTATGGCCCTTGATCACTTCAAAAAATCTTGTGGACGCTCTAAAAGCCAAAGTTAATATCCAATTGACTTTAAATTTATACACAGTGTTTAAGGTCCTAAGACGAAGAAGCCTTTTGATTTTCAGCGATTTCCAATAATTAGTGCCAGAGTTATGGCCCTTGATCACTTCAAAAAATCTTGTGAATGCCCTAAAAGCCAAAGTTAATATCCGATTGACTTTAAATTTATACACAGTGTTTAAGGTCATAAGACGAAGAAGCTTATTGATTTTCAGCAATTTCCGATAGTTAGTGCCAGAGTTATGGCCCTTGATCACTTCAAAAAATCTTGTGGACGCTCTAAAAGTCAAAGTTAATATCCGATTGACTTTAAATTTATACACAGTGTTTAAGGTCATAAGACGAAGAAGCCTATTGATTTTCAGCGATTTCCGATAATTAGTGTCAGAGTTAAGGCCCTTGATCACTTCAAAAAATCTTCTGGACGCTCTTAGAGCCAAAGTTAATATCCGATTGACTTTAAATTGATGCACAGTGTTTAAGGTCATAAGACGAAGAAGCCTATTGATTTTCAGCAATTTCCGATAATTAGTGCCAGAGTTATCTCCCTTGATCACTTCAAAATATCTTGTGGACGCTCTAAAAGCCAAAGTTAATATCCGATTGACTTTAAATTTATACACAGTGTTTAAGGTCATAAGACGAAGAAGCCTGCTGATTTTCATTGATTCCAAATAACTTCCAGAGTTGTCTCCCTTGATCACTTAAAAAAACCTTGTGGCACTGTAGATGCCAAACTTATCATCCGATTGACTTCAGATTGATACACAGAGTTTAAGGTGTTGAAACGAACAAGTATTTTGATTTTCAGTGAATTTTGATAACTGAACAGCTAAATCCATGATGTTAAATGTTTCCTATACTAATTTGTTAGCTTGGGGCAAAACTTTATAAAAAGCAAACAAATTCTAATGATTTTCAGATAATTACACAATGAGTTGTTACTCAGATTTTAGTGTATTACAAATGTTTCATTTCCCCAAAATAGTAAAAATATGCGACAACCCTTGTTGACTGCCCGGACGATTTAGCTGCTGTGGGCGTATGTTTCGTTGCCTGGCAACCTATCTTTTAAAATGCGAGTAAGTATGACTTGGCTCTAATTGATTTCCTTCATTATGCCTAATTATTGTCAATAGATTTTACTATGTTGCAGAAGTGTAAATTATCGGGATTGTTGTTGGCTGATAATTTAATTATTTCTTGGGTTATTCTAGATTATATCTGTAAAAAAAAAAGCCTGTCTTCATTAACCCAGTTCGTCATTTCATTCTATATCTGTAAAAAAAATCATGGAAGGTTTTTCGTTCGTAATTTGTACATTAGTAAAACAGTATTTGTTACCTTACTAGCTTGCGTGCAGCAGTAATTTAAAGCACTCAGAACAAACAGGTTTGATGTGAAATTACATATAAAAGTCAATTTTGTTAAATTTGATGTCTAACCAAAACCTTAGGGTGTCTATTCTTTTGATTTTGATGTTTTTAAGTGTTTTGGGTAAAATATAAGATATGCTACAAGTATTTTTTTTTTTTTTTTTTTTTTTACACAAGAAATGTTTTTAAAACATGATGGATGGTGCTTACAGATTGACATCAAAACATTTCAAAAACGATATCAAATTTTTCTCCCTTTTCTTATTTATCATTTCTGAGAGGATTAGGATCATCTTTCACAAGCACTAGCTATGAAAAACTAAAATATGAACTTTCTCTCAACTCTAGTTTTCCTTTGCTTTCTGATTCAGAAACTTTTCTATGAATCTAAACTTAGTAAACAGATTGTCTTCAGCTTTCTCCAGTCTTAACTATGCATATGAGAAAGAGTAGGCATACTCTGCCTTACGCAGAGCACCTGCCATTAATACTGTTAACTGGGCCTAGGATACAATCTGATAATGAGAAGTGATATGAGGTCTTCTAGAAAGAGTAATCATACCCTGCCTTACACAGGGGACCTGCCATTGATTTATATATTTTGCTTGGGCTATATATATTATAGGAAGCAACTATAAACTCTGCGAATGAGAAGTTTTATAAAGAGTAAGCATATTCCGTTTTGCACGAAGTACATCATTGGTTTATCCTAACTCAAGCAATAATTGAAATAACTAAAATTTGAAACTAAATCAAGTCGTTCGTTCTGATGCTTTTAACTCAAACTGTTACCTGGTTTTATGAAGAATATTTGGCAGTGTTTGGTTTTCAACAGTTGGAATGTGTAATATATATAGATACAGACTTTCTGATATAAAAATAACCCATGCATTTCCTTAATCTATGTATTTATACCCAAATACCTCGTTTACAAGTTTAAAATGATGTCTCGACATATGATGCATCCTTTAATAATTTGTAATGCTTTTGTTGTACGTGTTTGTTCTGCTTTTGTTGTTGGCACGGGTACATCTAATTTGTGATCTATTAACTACAGGATTCTCATGTCTCTGTCTCGAGCAGCCAGCTTGAAGTGTAAAACCTGTGAGTCTGTTTCCTATTTGTCAGCAATAATTGTTGTGTGGCTGGCAAGGATATCTATCTAGTTTTTGGAAATGAATTGAAATGGGGTTTAATGTCCTACTGTTCTGCTCCGACTGGCTAATAAAGACGAGCATAGGCTAAGGGAATTCTGCCTGGACAATGGCACTATTTCCTAATCTTATTTCCCATTCCAACTGTCAAGGGTTCTTTTACATGCACACCAATGTGTACATGGGACCTCGTTTTTTGCCCCATATGAACGACTATATGTTGTTCCTTGTCAAGCCCTCCGTCCTACACCACTGACAAGGAGGAAACCACACCACAAATCCAGATGAACCCTATCGACCAATGCAGAGATCGAACACAGGACCTCCAGTTTAGGGAGCCAACTTGGTTCCTTTTACTACCTCCAGGTTAGAGAACCGAAATCTTATTCTCATAGCGACCATGTCTCCTCTTGTTCTTCTAGAGGTTTGACATTGCACATATAGGATCCCTTGGAGTTGGAATTTAAAAGAATTTATAGAAATGCCACATACTGTTGAAAAATTACCGAATCATTGTAATGCAACATGAAACGACTGTTCTTTCCTTGCCTTTATTCATTTAAATTGGCTATATAATATTGTCGCCAGCTTGGGTTTTTAAACTGGTTTGTCTGCCCCATATGGTTTGACGATCTCCAGTTAAACCAGTTTTACTTAGGCATCTGAACGGGCTATTAATTTGTTGCCAAATGACCAAATCAATGCACTGTAATAAGACATTAGACGCTGTTCCTTTTCTCGCCTTTAACAATATATGATACAGTTTTTGTGAAACAGTTTAAGAAAACTTTAAAATGTTGATAACTTCTATTGTCTTATCGTGTGTAATTTATACTCAAAATAATAGACAAGAATTGTCTTCAGCTTATTTGAATCGTGACAATCTAGAATTTGAAACAATAAAATACAGATATAAAATCGTTTGAACTATGTTCGTCTGCGTGTGGTATAGGAATTACAATATTTAATCGTAGAGCCAATCTAACCTCTTCACATACTCACTTGATTGTTCTGAAGTTAGAAGTTTGTTTTATTTCAATGTTTTAGTTTTTTCTCCCATTTTTTTTCCTGAAAAGATCTGATATGTAGCTGGTTATATTGTTACTTACAGACAAGCCACATAAAGTTTGGGATATAAATTTTAAATGACATTTAGATCAGAATGTCTGAAAGATTTTTATCATGAGGTGTCTAAGTATTTTACATTTTTACGTGATGATAGGGTATTAAAACCAATAGATCTAGCTTTTTCGTATTGACCTGTCTCATTTAAATTGTGGGTTCATAATGGCTAAGTGGGTAAGGTGCTGCCTCGCTAGCGTGGAGGTCGGGGCTTTCGATCCCTGCATTGGCCAATAAAAGTTCATTCTTATTTTCCGGCTTGGTATCTCCTTGTCAGTGATGCCACACGGAGGGCCCGACAAGGACAGCTGTCTAGTCTTTTGGATTGGACAAAAAGATCGCTTGACAGTAGAAATTTGATATAAGCGTTGACCATATTGCCATTGCCCTGGCTGCATTTCAAATTTCCCTCATAGCACACTGTATGGTGTATGGCCGTGGTCATGTGGCCGAGAACAGTTTTGTTTTTGGAAACAGCCCACTAGTAAATGTATACAAATACATCGATGTAATACGATATTGACTTTAAAAAAGAAATCCCTTCAGATTAGATAGCTCTAATTGTTTGTGAATAGAGCGATGATTTTAAAAAAAAAAACCAGAGTAGAAGTTTTTTTATTTATTTGAAATAGCCTACAAGTATACAAAATACCAGCATGTATTGATTGAACTTAAAAAAAAAATTCTAAAGATTAGAAAGTTCTAATTGTTGTGTGAGCAATACAAGTAACATATCAGTGTGTTTTTTATGATGTGGTGTGTAGATATTGGCAAGGTTAAACACATATACACAGATTAAACCATAAAAAACTTTCACATACAACACGAACTGGTTGTAATAATTGGTATTAGATAACTCTACACATCTGTAATGTTGCCAACATCATCTTATATTCGATTTACCCGCTGAAAGATGGCGATTATCTATTTTATTACATACATGTGTACTCAGGGTATATTTAGACTTGAGCAATTTGGAAACGTGTGTTAAATGTTTTATGTGTTAGGGACTCGTTATTATTTGTACGTGAGTATGTTCAAGAGTTTCTGTTTCTGAGCAAGACGTTATGACATTTCTTTCCTATTTATTATTAACGAATCATGATCATTATGTGAGCTAAAAGCGTTTTTAAGTTTAATGGTGAGTTTAATTTAAGAGTGTGCTTGAATTAAACGTTAAGCCTACGCTATGTACACGTCACAATTTTACAGAACACATTATACTGCTTATTACTGAGCGATGTTTCGACTAGGCTTCTCTTGTAATTATTTTGGTTCTTCAAAAATACCTGATAAAATTTTGCTTCTTACTATGTCGGGGAAAAAAAAAAAATTTAGACAAAAAAGTACATTGTTCGCCAGATTCTTTTGGCTATTTATTTGTCAAGAGTCTGAAAAATTAAAAATTGAATTGGTTCAGCTTAATCATGATCAGTCTGAAATCCAGTGTTTTGTTGTCACTCAGGATCTTATTTTGTCTTAATGATTGTTTTTAAATTGTATTATATTTTGGTCGTAAGTGATAAAATCTTCCATTTCTTTTATGTTATTGCTGTTTTAATGATTGTAATTCAAATGGCAGTTTATCAGTCTTATTCATTTTTTTAAAAATATATTTTTCAGGAACCACGTATATTCTCTAGGCTTAACTGATATCAGTGATAAATTAAAGGTAAGAACATTTATAAAATCATTTATAAAATCTAGGATGGCTACTCGCCACTGGTAGATTTCTGATCTTATCTAAAAAAGTAAATGAAGGTGACAACTGATTATTTCAATAAAGTGACACGAAGTTCAAACTAATCAGGTTTTCTCCGGGACCTCCGGTTTCCTCCCACTGCTAAAGACCCTAAAACGCAAACGAATTGTTGAAATAAAAATTAAATCATATGTTAGTCCCAAAATGACCTAGTTTGTGTCTTTCTCTCTGTATTTCCTTAATCAGTCGGCACATGATTCCCTTCCAGAACATTCAGTCATGTATCTTCCATGAAAATGGTGGCCATTTAGCAAGAGGTCCACTAGAAATTTTTCCCAATGTCCGGAGTAATTTTGGTGGGCCACAATTTTACAGTTCTCCCTATCTTAGATGTCCCTGTACAAGACAAGTTAACTGTAGTGTTCTCAGAGTTTTACTGTTATTCCTATTTTATTTTACATTATTTTTCAGATTAAAAAACAAGATCTGAGTCCAAAAAGTAAAGATGTTCGAAGATGTTATATACAGGGGAAAAATGAGGTAAGTCTAGGTACAAAAGAGTTGTCTCCCATGTGCTAAGCTTGTACCTCCACTGTTACAGCCAGTGAACATAAATCTCTGGTTGTAATTCACAAGGAGTCAAAGATCAGGCCCTGGCTTCATAAAGCATTATCAGATTTAAGTTATATTCTTATAAACAGTGATTGAAAGTTGAGTAAATTCTTAACTCAAGTCTGAGAATGCTTTGTGAACTCGGGGCCTTGTTATTTATATATTCACTCATAATGGTTACTAATTTTTTTTATCAGATGCCTGATTGCCAAAGTCATGTTAAATTTATAGCTACTAACATCAGTGCTCCGAATACATTATTTGTCTGTGCAACTGGAGCTTACCATCCGAAGAGTTACCAAATAAATGTAAGTATTAAGATGTCTATATTACTTTCATATCATACAATATTCAAAATAATCTCATGACTTGTCTGGTTACCATGACAATTATACTGTGGTGTCACAGTTCTGCTGTTGGACACTGATCTCTCATGATGGAGAATGTCTTGGGTTTGAAGACCCATCAGGATTTTTGTGCCAGGTTCCCCACTCAGGAGTGTACCTAGTCATTATGATTGTATGAAGACCCAAGGTCAACCATCCACATATTGGCTTTATTACTTCAGTGGAAGCGCATGCTATTTCACAGATTGGAATTTGAAAATGATTGTGGCTTTTATCACCTTGATTGTCACTGACGTTTAATAAATAGAAACATCCTAAACCAGTCAATAACGGAGGCTAGCGATGAGATCAAGAGTAACTTATGGTCTGGATAAGTTAATTAATGTCTTGTTAATAACATTTAGCTCTTGCATTATGTTAATGTTTAATCATATTATCTCTCTCTATGTTTTACTAGATCCAGTATAATTGTCTATCTATACAGTCTGAATCAAGTTAAATTAATCATATTATCTCTCTCTATGTTTTGCTAGATCCAGTATAATAGATTATCTATACAGTCTGAATCAAGTGGTATCGGCATGTGTCCATATGATCCATTCGATAATGCTACAGCAGTATTAGTAGGCAAGTATTAACAAGAAAAAAATTTACAAATAATAATAATGATAATTTTCTATATATTTCTAAACCGACGTCGCCTGTATACATTGGCGTGCATGTAAAGGTCCATAGTGCCTCTGTCGGGGCAAAATTCCCCTTGGAGCAGAACAGTAGGACGTTAAACTTCATTTCATTTCCATAGAATTGTGACCTGTTTATTTCCAATACAGATAATACTTTTATCTGTGATTTAATAAATTATTTTGTATATTTATAGAGAGTGATAATCCAGGAAATGTACCAGCTTTATATTCTGGTACTGTCACCGATTTTATTAAAGCTGATCCTGTTATATTTAGACCGGCGTTATATCATAGAAATAGAACCCAGTCAGCAGCATACGTCAGAACTTTACGGAATGATCATAAGTGGTTAAATGGTAAGGTTAAAGCCTTGTAGGCCTAATTATTAAATCATGTATGGAGGGGGGTAGGTGGCCAAATGATTAACGCATGTATCGCAAGGTCTGTCATTGATTCATGTGGCGTGGTTTCGATTTCCCGCTTTAAGGTGACAAGGAGTAGCATCGCCTGTCCAACCTCGTGGGTTTTCTCTAGGCCCTCTGGTTTCCTACCACAGCTAAAGACCCTTACACGCAATTAAATTATTGAAATACATTGAACTATATGTTAGTCCCGAAATGACCTAGTTGTGTCGAGTGGATGTTAAACATAAATTCTCACTCTCTCATTTGAATTATTAGGTTGAATCAGTTCTTTGCACTAATTGCCATATTAGTTGTCATGTTAATGTCTGATTAATGTGCATGAATGAAAATCGTATTCCTAATATTTTTCACATTAATCTTACAGAACCTCAGTTTGTCGGATCATTTGATGTTGGTAGCCAGGTTTATTTCTTTCTGCGTGAAGTGGCGTTAGAATATCAGAATTGTGGAAAGAAAATATACTCCAGGATAGCTCGTGTCTGCAAGGTAAGATCTTCTTCATTCACTTAATTAAAAGTTGACAGCAATGAAGATATTATTTGTCCTAGAACTGCAAGTATTTCAAGAAAAGAGGGGGTGGATGGCTGAACGGTTAGCATGTGTGTACTGTATCATAAAGTGGTAAAGCTGTATGGACAAACATCATATGTGACTCGCTCCCACAAAACAAGGCTCTTGGTCAGGTTTATAAAAATAGAGCTAGCAGCATATTGAATAGTCCCCAGCCTAAGCTTTCCAAAAATGCAATTCTTTCTAACTTTGTTGTTTCATCTGGAGTTGAGTTCGGCTCATTCACAGCAACAATAGGCATACAGTTTATGCTTTTGTGCCTGTAGTACAAATGAAGTTGTGCAACAAGCACCTGGTTTCATGGGATCGGATCATTTAATTAGAATATTATTTTAAAACATAATAAACTGTTTATCTTATAGAATGATCGAGGTGGTAAAGCTGTATTAAACAGTGTATGGACATCATATCAAAAAGCCAGATTAAACTGTTCTATACCAGGAGAATATCCATATTACTTTGATGAAATACGTAAGTTTTACCCACTTTCATATTTATATGTGAAGCATCTAGCAATATTCAAAGACATTCAGTGATATTTAGAGAAGAATTTGATGGAAAGAATATCTAAATTAAAGTTACTCATCTTTAACATAAACCATGTGCATCATAATTAGAAATTTTGGATGGGGCTTGACAAGGACATCGGTCTGGTCGTTCGGATGGGACAGAAAAACAATTGATATATTGGTTTTGTATTCTTAATTAAATGTTAAAGAATCAATTTGAGTACAGTTTACGTGGAATGAACCATAAAAATGTAATTTATTTATAAGATAATTATTTATTACAGAGGATGTGTATACTGTGGATGGCCAGACATTTTATGGTTTATTTACTACTAACATGTAAGTATACCAGGGTTTTTTAACTCACGCCTCTTGATTCAACAACAGACTTTATGATCTAGACTGCACACGTTACACCACAGGACCACCCAACTCCCACCATGCCCTCAAACAATTTTGATTTAATAAATTGACATCCTACTTTGTTTTAATATCAGATTCTTACATTTCACCATTGTGTAAAATGACTGAAGCGTTGGGTAAGCTTACTCTTCCTGACACATGTTACCTTTGTTTGTCTAATGGTTTGGATTGTTCGTACTTGGTTGTATTTTATTTAAGATTGGTTAATATTTTTTATATTTTAGCAATGGATTAACAGCCTCTGCAATCTGTGCCTTCTCGGTACAAGACATAGAAATCGCCTTTAATGGACCATTTAAAGATCAGTCCCACAGTAAAGCTAATTGGTTACCTGTACCTGAATCAGATGTACCTTACCCTAGACCAGGCAATGTATGTACATAGTTATTTTGATAAACTAAGCTCCACAGTTGTTTTATAGAATGAATAGGATGAATTTGTTGTACTGAGCTCTAAAGTTGTTTTATAGAGTGAATGTATGTTGCTAAGCTCTGCAGTTGTTTTGTAGAATGAATTTGTTATACTAAGCTCTGAAGTTGTTTACTAGAGTGAATGTATGATACTAAGTTCTACAATTGTTTTATAGAGTGAATTTGTTATACTAAGGTCTATGGTTGTTTAATAGAGTGAATCGAATATGCTAAGTTCTGCATGTCATAATATGTCGAATATAAAACAGCATATGAAATAGAAAACAAACACAAAAATTATCATAATGACCGTTTTGCATAATCAAATTTAGCGAACAACTGGCCATGTTATTTTAGTATATTGTCCAATAATAGTATTATTTTTGTTTATTTCTATGTAATATTTATTTCCAGTGTTCAATAGAGGATTCTAGATCTCTACCTGATACCGTTGTTAATTTTGTCAAAGATCGACCATTAATGGATAAAGCTGTGTCCCAACAATTTGGTCGTCCACTCTTCTATAAAGGAAATTGTTTAATGCAGAGATTGGCTGTAGAAGCTAATGTATCTGGGAATGGAGAACTTGTCTTCTATACTGCTAGTAGTAAGTTTTATTAAACATACATTATGTAAGAGCTAAATCTGCCTATTTCAGGTCTTTCTTTAGGCCTGAATTGTTATCTAAATTATTAATTAGACATTAATTAACTTATCCAGACCATAATCAACTCTCGTCTGATTTGCTGTTCAACTTTCATCCATGATTAACAGGGCTGGCCACGAATAAATTGATGGCGAGCAGATGACTGCTCTCGCAAATTTAGGTTTGGGCGAGCAGGGCGAGCAATAAAAATTGCTCAACTAAAATGTTGCTTGCGTGAGCAAACATTTTCTAAGATTGTTTCAATTTGTTGCATGGATACTTGTGTTTAAATAAATAATGACAAAGCTGTTTAAAGTTTGTAATATTTTTTTTTTTTTTCAATTCTTTATCTACATAGTAATAGTACTATGAGTTGTCAGTGGTATAACAAAACAACAAAATTTGGCACTAGTATAACAAAACAACAAAATAACGATTGAGCAACAAAATTGCTATTCCTGACACAGAGTTTGCAGTAAACATGTGTGACCATCGCTTTTCTGTTTTTGACAGTCATACTCTTTTCTATAACCAATTTCCATATGGATTTTTTCATCCCACGACATAAATGTGGATAGGTAGGGCAATCGGGTTTTACTTGGCCATTATTCCGCTTAGATTGAAAATTATACGACTGCACAATGGAATAAAAACCGAGTTCTGATAAAATAAGAAATACCGATAAATATAAGTTTGAAACATGTTCATTTAGCGTGAAATGACAAATCATCCGGATGTAAACATTCTTTACTTTAGACTCGATTTTCACGCGTTTGTTACTGGTGTTCGTAGGAGAACCAGACATGATGTTCGGGTATAAAGTGTATTTTTAGTAACACGACTTGTGACTTCTAACTTCATTAGCCAATCAAATTTATGGACGAAATGCCGCGTGCAGCTTGAAGAATCTCAGTTTGACAGACGAATTTATGACGTTATTGATGTTGTTGGATTAGTTTCGGCAATAAACTTGTCAATATTTTGATTGTTTTTACAGGTTTCTCTTAAAATTTTGCGCGAGCAACGAGCAGCTCGCGTAAATGTAGATTTACGCGAGCACAGCGCGAGCAACTGCTCGCGTCTTGTGGCAAGCCCTGATTAAAGCATGAAATGGATAATTGTTTTTTATCGTACCGACTTTAGTAATGATGATCGAGGCTAGGTCGAAAATTCAATCACCAAATTCTCTGTTCAGCGTGTATCGATTTGACTAAAATTTTCAGCAAATTCCCTTTACATTATCTATTTTGTAACTTTAATAGAGAGAGCTGCCAGCTCTTTATCTAATCTTCCATAATTTATCTTTAATGTTTCGAACTGACATAGATATAACATTTTACATGAACACAGACTAAGAGTAGTTAGAAATATAGGCAATATTATGTATCTGGATTATTCAGTTGATATAAAAAGCACTGCGAGAAAAATATCTTTCTGAGAATTAAGGGGTACCAAAAGTTTACGTTAAATTAGAAGATTATAAAAGATGAAATATGAATTGGAAAAAGAAGAAATACATACCCATTCTGAGGGAAATAGATAAGAGTTGTCCCCCTTTAGTCTTCAGATTACTTTAAATTAATTCTATAACATAACTTTCAGATACTGGATTAGTTTACAAGATATTTGCTAGACCATCGAAATCTGTGTTAGAGGCACCCAGATCTATCCTATCAACAACATATAAACCATTTGATAATCCTAGGCCCATCTGGAGTATGGTCTTACATGTAAGTTCCACAATTTAGTCTCAAAATCTGCTGTACGTTTAAATCTCTCACTTGTTCAATGTTCGCTTGCCATCATGTTTACCAACATATACAGTAGAATTGTTTTCTCTGCAGACGTCTTTCTCTACTGTATTTTGTATTTAACAGTTGTCCACTCCGTAGTTGTCCTTGTCTATTCTACGACTGTTCGATCTCTGCATTGGCCGAGAAAGTTCATTGGAATTTTGCACGTAAAAGATCCCTTGGCAGTTGGAATTCTCTATAAGTGTAGGCCACAGTGGGGCTGCCTGGGCAAAATTTCCCTAATAGCAAACTGTATGCCTGTCTTCATTAGCCCAGTCGGAGCAGAACAGTAGGACGTTAAACCCCATTTCATTTCATTTGTCCACTCTGTAGCTGTTCATTATTCTATTATCTATTGTATTGAATTATAATAAAACTGGTGTTATTACAGGATAAATATGTGTATCTTGGAACTGATTCATCAGTAATACAACTAAATGTAATGACGTGTGATAAATATAAGAAGATAGATCTGTGTGTGTTTGATCCATATTGTGGGTGGAGTAAAGCAGCTGGTGAATGTATACCTATACAAGATAAAAATACTAACAAGTAAGAACCAAATCTATATCCTTTAACTATTCATTATGCACAAGCTAAATCTGTTGATTGCAAGTCTTTTGTTAAGGCTTGAAATGTTATCTAAATTATTATTAGGCATTTATTAACTTATCCAGACCATAATCAACTGTTGATGGACGAATGGTTAGCGCTTGCACATTGTATCATCCGATCTGTCATTGAGTCAAATGGCGTGGTTTCAATTATACGTGACAAGGAGTATGTTAGTCCTGAAAATGACATTGTTTGTGTTGAGTGGATGTTAAACTCATTTTTCTCTCTCTCCTCTCAAAATGACCAAAGATTTATGTAGGTGAGGCTTGAAATTTCATTCCATTCCCTGTTTCGAGTTCATTATGACTTAAAGAACATTTGCTACATCAGTTCCTTCGACTTCAATCTTTGTAAATATGACAATCTGTTTATTTTACAGCTTGATTACATATAAAGATATTGATATGGTTATACCGTTAGAAAATGCTGTAGAAAATGCTTTAAATGAACCTCTTTTTGGTAAGTATTAAAGTTTCTAGACTAGTTAAGTTTTGTAACCGGTATGTCATTTGATGGAGGTTATCGAAACTAACAAAAAAACGAAATGAAATAATAGTGAGTTCTTTTATTGCGAACAGATCCACGTTATTAAACAACTTAAAAAAAATACAGACACTTGCATGTGCTTTGCAATGAAATATGCCACATGGATCCAAAATTTTAACTAGTATAAATAATGTACTCTTGGCACATTCACCTTACCATTATGCAGGCATGGAAATAACGGTTTTAGATATAATTGACAAAATATCAGGCACTTATGAAATTGTACCTGACTTTTTCAAGTTAGTGCTGGAAATGTATTAATAATATCATTAAAAACTACAAATCAGTGCCAGACACAATGACCGGCAGCAGAGATTTTGTGCCTGACAAAGTCAGAATCTGTGTCTGACATTGTCAGTGACAGGTGCCGTATTTCCAGGCTTGCCATTATGTGAAATAAATGGTACACCATCATCAAAGGAAGACATCACATCTATATTTTAAATGTATATATTTTATATTTTCAGAAACAAAAGAATTAAGAAGATCAGCAGGTCACTCTTTATCATTAAAAGTTGATTTTAAACTACATATTAGTGGAACAGTCATTTGGACTAAAAATGATTCCAAATTATCAAGTCCAAGACATATTATAGCGCAAGATAATTCTCTAATTATTCCGGAATTGATGTCATCGGATCAAGGAACATATAAAGCTATTGATGATCAAGATAGACTTGTAGCCGAATATTCTGTCATGGTTGATACTTGTGAGTTTAAAATCAAATACCTCATATTTACAATATCACTTAAACATACATTATGCAAGAGCTAAATCAACCTGTTTCAGGTCTTCCTTTAGGCCTGAAATGTTATCTACATTATTAATTAGATATTTATTAACATGACAAGAACTTAATTAACTCTTGATGTCATTGCTAACCTGCGATATTTACTGGATTTGAATCCCATCTGCTACTCTACACTCATTCATGAATAAATCAAAAAATAGAAAAATCAAGACTTTGTTTTTTATCGTACCGACTTTAGTAATAATGAATGGTTCAGAGTGGATCAATTTGACTGAAATTTTCAAGCAAATTCCCTTTACATTATCAAGTTTTTAACTATTATGTTGAGAACTGTCAGCTCTTTATCTAATCTCCCATGATGTACCTTTAACTGTGGTTGTAGACATTAAATAAAGCTTTTTTTACACACAAGGTTGGAGCCTTGAAGCATGTCATCGAAATGAACTGAAATGTTGTTTAATGTACTGCTTTTCTATTGGGCCTGTCATTGCTAAGTCAGCGTTTTCAAATTTCAGATTGTAGTTATAAAATAGATATTTATTAGCAATCCATAAAAATTTACTGTTAACCAATTTTAATTTTCACGTTATTTATCTTGTAAAACCACTTGGTGTGTAGAATAGAAATAATGTTTGTAAAGATGTTTGCTGGCCCAGTTAATACCCACACTTCCATTTTAGTACAAATCATCAAGTGTAAACATTTGTTTTATTTATTACAGCTAAAGAAGATATAGAACAGCGATGGATACAGAAGTTTGATGAATGGTGTCAAGAGTTTGAACGTTATCAAAGTGATATAAGAACTTGGGTAAATAAACATATTATATATGTATATATACCTTGAACTTTGACCCTTGTTCCATAGATTTAACTTTATGTCCTGTTAACTTTAACTGTTAATATCTACCTTGAAGGTTCAAATTATATAACTGTGGATTGTAGACCCTATCAAAATGAGATGAAATATGGTTTAATGTCTTACTGTTCTGCTCTGAACGGGGCTAATGGAGATGGGCACTGTATCATAAAGTCTGGCATTGCGTCAACTGGCGTGGTTTCGTGACAAGGTGTAGGGTTGTCTGTCCAACCTCGTAGGTTTTCTCCGGGTCCTCCGGTTTCCTCCCACTGCTAAAGACCCCTACGTACAAGCGAATTATTGAGATAAAATTAAACCATGTGTTAGTCCTGAAATGACCTAGTTTCTCACTCTCCATTGCTGTACATTGTTTTGTACTTTATTCTTACAGGAGAAGAAATGTAGCAACTGTTGTGAAGATCCTTCGAATGCCATTTCATCTTTTGGTGGAAAGTGAAATACCCTATCGTAATAAACTATTTTAAGTCTTGATCATCATGCTCACTGTAAAACCACGGTAACTGTGATACGAATACATCGTAATGTGATTCCAATATTATATATGTAAACAGTTTGAAATACGAGAAAATAGACGTGATGATTATTGATACAGATTCTTAGGGAATGTGTTGGGAGTTTCTTTAATTGGAATTCTTCCCAAAAAACTTTAAAATGTGGATTGGCAAGTGTAAGGAAGGGGATCGTCAATTGAAAATTCTCCAAAACATTAATAAGCAGAAAGAGTTTGAGATTGAACAAATAATTTTGATAAATTGACAAATGGCAAACTATAAAAAAAATAAAATGTTCGAACTCTAAACAGTGAATGTTCGAACTATGAACTGTGGATTTTAAACTATGAACAATATTTGTTCAAACTGTTCTAACTATGAACATTGAATGTTCAATCTATTCTAACTATGAATAGTGAATGTTCAAACAGTGAATGTGCAAGTTCTGAACACTAAATGTTAAAGTTCTAAACAGTAAATGTTCAAGTTCTAAACACAGAATGTTCAAGTTATGAACACTAAATGTTCGAATTTGGAACAAAGGATGTTCAAACTACCAAATGCTGAAAATAAAACGAACTACGCAACAGAAGTTTTAAACTCTTATCAACGTGCATTTATATACCAGACATAATATAACAGAAGTTCTGACCATATATGGTAGAATATATATGTGTGTGTGACGACTAAATGACTTAATGGTGCTGTGCAGTATTTGAAATAAATTCAATGGAGTTTGAGTTTTCTTTTTTTCATCAATGGATCTTTTTGTTGGTGGAACTTCTTAATGACTTCAAGCATAAAGAGTGAATTACAAACTTTTTTTATATAAAATTATATAATGGAATGTAGATATGAATTTTTGTCACTGATTGAACCAGAAACACGGATAAAATGTACATATATTTATAGTATAAATTCTAAACAGAACTTTAGATATATATTTGTGGTATGACTGTAAATATTTAATGTGCCGCCGTTTTTAATTTGTGAAGAGTTAGATTTAAATATTTTGTAGTTATGGGAACGGTTCATAGATACACTGGAACTTCACTGTCGCATAATTCACAATAAGGTGGATTTCTCTGTATGTTTGGGATCAAAATAACTTTTAGCAGTGTTAAAGTGATTCCTTTCTGTATAGCTATAGGTATATCAGGATTTCGCTATAACGTGAGTATAGTTGATTGACCTCAACAACAGCGTTATAGTGAAACCATGGTATGTGTCTCGCTATAACACAGGTACAGTCAATTCACCTCGAACAACAGCGTTATAGTGAAACCATGATGTGTGTCTCGCTATAACACGGGTACAGTCAGTTGACCTCAACAACAGTGTTATAGTGAAACCACAGTGTGTCTCGCTATAACATGGTATAGTCAGTTGACCCTAACAACAGTGTTATAGTGAAACTCTGTGTGCAGCATGGTCTCACTATAATGTTATTGTAGTCACCATGGTAACGAGGATCTAGAGTATGTATTTTCCAGGAATTATTATTAGAAACTCCCAGCAGAGTTCTCATAGATTTGAAGCAGTTGGAAGTGAATCTGTTTTTGTTACAAGATGTGTTCCTTTTATATTGTAATGGTAATATTAGTTTAAAATCAACTCTTGTTTTGGGGGGCTGGGGATGGGGGTTGGGTGGTCAATTGGTTTAACGTGTGTGTGCTGTTGATCATAAGGTCTGTCATTGAGTCAGGTGGTGTGGTTTAGATTCCCTGGTTGTGTGGGGGGTGGGGTGGGATGGTCTAGAGTGCCACGCTTCGACCTCTAGCTGGCCGGTCACCTCTGGCTTGCGGCTGTGGTTTCGATCCCTGGTGTGAGCGTATGTGGCATGGAGATAGGGGCGCCTTCTCAACCTCGTGGGTTTCCTCCGGGCACTCCGGTTTCCTCCCACTGCTAAAGATCCCTACGTGCAAGCGAATTATTGAAATAAAATTAAACCATATGTTAGTCCCGAAATGACCTAGTTTGTGTCGAGTGGACGTTAAACCCCATTTCTCTCTCTCTCTCCCCTGCTTGTGTGTGACAAGGAGTAGGGTTGCCTGTTTAAGCCCTTGGGTTTTCTCTCGGTTTTTTCACTGCTAAAGATCCCAATGCCCAAACGAATTATTAAAATAAAATTTAACTATGTGTTAGTCCTGAAATGACCTAGCTTGTGTTGAGTGTATGTTAAACCCCATTTCTCACTCGTTTGTTTCAAATCATGAAATAAAAATTGGCGGACTTCACAGTCCTTGATATCAATAGAGGGTTGCAACTTCACATCGAATCTGTAGGTCGAAATTCGTATTGGAGGGGCCTGTCGGCATCAAAATTGGGCCCTCTGGTCATGTTCCTGGGACCATTTTGAAATTATTGGCTTCTGATGGCCCAGATTGAGTCATAAACCTCCCTACCGTCAAGTGGCCATGGTTTACAATAACTGTACATCAAGTAGGCCCTTGCCCTGAATGTTTGATATTAGAGTTATCCCTACTGTCAAGTGGTTCTGGGCCTGACCCTCAATGTTTGATACAAGAGTTTTATCATATTATCAGATGTGTATGATTAAGTTGAATGAATGCTGCTATATGTTAGTATTAATACTGTATTGTCAACTAGTTTATATATGTACAAGGGTTCAGGTTTTGGAGTCCATAGTTTTATTATCTGTTCAATATTGTTCACATTACTCACGGTAATTTTGGAAGAATTTTAAACAGGTGTTTGTTCAATATCGTGCATACTCACATTTAACACAACCGTGCCGATTTTTGTTTTTGTGTGTAACGAAAAAACACCAAAATATACTGGAGTGCACCAAGGCAAGCCCAAATTAGACCCATGGGGACTATAAGAATTGTTCAAACGCAAATCTAAAGTTTAATTTTGCATTAAAAAAACTGAAACTCTTCTAGGACCCAGTTGTACGTAACAAGGACTAGGGTCTCCTGTCCAACCTCGTGGGTTTTCTCCGGGTCCTCCGGTTTCCTCCCTCTGCTAAAGACCCCTACGCACAAGCGAATTATTGAAATAAAATTTAACCATATGTTAGTCCCGGAATGACCTAGTTTGTGTTGAGTGGACGTTAAACCCTATTTCTCTCTCTCCCAGGATATTTTCTGATTCCTTGAGATTTTATACCACGGCTGCCAGCAGGACCCACACACTATAAACTGGTTGACATGATTAGTTATCTATATAGATCTATATACATGTACACATATGTAGATATTATCTCTTTCAGGGAAAAATATTTTTATTTGTTTTTGAGCTCTTAGTGTAATATTTGGTGCAACTTAATTTTGTGTATATTTTTGCCATGTATGTAGCACAGATCATCTTAGGGAATTCTCATAGATTTCATACGTATATATCCCTCCATTAAATTATTTGTAAAGCCCTTTTAAAATGCAGTGATTTTTTAAGAACCCCACTGAACAAAACGGCTGTCCTGATGATCAAAACTTTTTATAAAAATTATAATGTTATTAAAATTCAGAAGAAGAATATCCACACAAGTGTTTTATTTTGTGAAATCTATTTCTATGTCTTATAAGGATTAAAATCATTATTATTTATGATTTTACATGTAATTGTTCCGTTAGAGAAATGACCAGTCAGTGTTACAAGTATTGATGATAATGGGACTTCAATATACATCAGGAACTGTCAATCAAGAAAGGGGGTGTCAGTCAACCTTTAAAAGTCATGATCATCAAAGATACATTATGTGAGAATCAGATAAAGAGCTAGCCATTCATGCTATAATAGTTCAAAAATAGATAATGTAAAATGAATATATTGAAAATTTCATTCAAAGTATTTTATTGTAAGCCAAGTTATCACTCGTAGTTTTGACAAGATATTTACATTGTTCATTATTGTTATAATCAGCGTTTGATATATATTCTGAACATGAGAGGTGAGGCTATAATAAAGGCTTTGTCTTACTCATATCGTGAGAAGTTTATATGTAAAAACAGACAAAAAGAGGTTTGAATAATTTTTAGTATACAAATGAAATGAATAATACAACTAACATTAATGAATTAACAATTTGGATGAATTTGTTAATAGCTTATAGCTTATTCTATCACCAACAATTTATAATTATATAATTAATCAAAATAGTAATCACATACATATACCATTTATTTTGAATTAAATCTAAAATGTGCACTTAAATCCAATCTCTCTCTCTCTACTAAATTAAATGTAGGATGTTCTGCTTTTTTAATCCACAAGAATATGTAGTATTTAAATCCCATCTCTCTATCTCTCCCCAAAATTTAATCCCCAAGAATATTGAGGGCATCTAAACCCCACTTGTCCAAAATTAAATATAAGATGTGCTGTTTTTTGAATCCACAAGAATATGTAGTATTTAAATGATAACAGTTGTAATTTATGGAGTATTTTGCGGAGATTGTAATTTATTGTAAATATTGTATTTGTAGATGTAAGTATTCTGTGATGGAAGATATTTTAGTGTTATACAATTTGCCATTTTGTTGTGTACATGTGAGTTATTATGACATTGAGTGTTGTCCATCCAAATAATAAAAAAACTTGTGTAAATAAAATCATAAAATGACACATTTTTTTGTTGATTGTTTATTTCTCTTTATGGTATGCAGTAGTGAATCTAGAAGCTGTGAATAGGGTGTGGTTCCAAATCTAGAGAGCCATCCACAATCCCACTCCACAATGAATGTCTGTAACGCTTTCTGAGCCCTGGTTGTATTGCCTATGTAGTTGTTCACCGAAAAGCAGTTTTATTCAAGTTGACATAAAGTTCATGTCATAGTATCATTGTTATTGATTTTTTGTCTACCTTAGAGACTATTGAAGGGGGGAGTTGATAGAATGTTGATAAATGGAATCAAGTGCTATAGAATAAAAAAATAATTCAGACAGCTACGTTCAACCCTCTCTAATTCCGAGCCTGATTGTATGTGTGGAGAGCTACAGGTGATTGGACTTATGATGAATTATATAACCCAGGTTGGAATCCATTTGAACGTTTGGGGGACCGTGGTGGTCATGCTGTAGGGAACTGGCGGATGGTTGAATGGATGGAGCGTGCGTATTGTATCATTAAGTCGACTGGCGTGGTTTCAATTTCCCGGTTTGTACATGACAAGAAGAAAGGTCACCTGTCGAACATCATGGTTTTTCTCTAGGTCCTGCGGTTTCTTCCCACCGCTAAAGACCCTACGTGCAAGCAAATTATTTAATTAAATTTAAACCATATGTTAGTCCCGAAATGACATAGTTTGGGGTGAGTGGATGTTAAAGCCTCTCTCTCTCTCTCATTTCTATAAACCTTACTTATGTGAACCAGTACAAATTAATTCTATTTGGTGTACCCTAGCTGTATTCTGTTAGTTATTTTTACTTGGTTGATTTTTGATAATCGTTAAAAATCCATAGGATTAATTTGTAGCTTCCATATGTAGGCATATAAAAATGTGAATCTGATGTCATAAGTTTTTAAAAGATTGAGACATTTGTCATGTTGACCTTAGGTCAATATGTTTTTAAAGATAAGAAAGTCAAACTGGCTATATTTGGGGATAAAAGATTTAAAGGTGCAACCCCATTGGAGAATAAAATAGGTGAATATATAATACCACAAACAACCTGATTATAACACAGATCCTATTTCGTTTTGTTTTTTACAGTCCAAAATTTCCTTTTACTTGTCTATACTACACTAGGATCTGGAAGAGTTGTTATCATTGATGTGTTCTGAATAATGTGAGGCATATTAGCCAATGAAACATTCTGTTATTGCGAGCTTTTGGCATGTTTTGCACAGAACTGTGGGTAATCCACTAATAACACCAATGCTAATTGGTTAATCATATGTCTATAGTCATAGGTCAAAAGCTGCTAATATGACCTTTGACACGACCAATCGCTACAATTAGTCAGATCTTTATGTATTGTAGGCCATCCAAGTAACAAAAGAGAAATAAAATATAAATCCGTATTTTAATTGGATTGCGCATCACAGTGTACATATTCGCTGCCTGCATCTCCCCAGGTCCCATAAACAGCCAGGTACAAGGGGAGGGTCTGCACCCAGCCAGGGAAAATGATTTCCCCCCCCCCCCCCCCAAAAGAAAAAAAAGTTGCCAAACATAGTTGTTTTTAATTCACCATTTTAATTGATGTTAAAAATGCTACTACAGGGGAAAAATGCCCATCTCTGAACCCCTAAAAAGTTCACTGGCCCAGCTCCTCCGCAGCACACAATGTGCAATGTGCATCCATTCATTTAGTGTGCGTGGGAAAATTTAATGTGCGTGTACAAAATTATTTGCAGTTATAAGTAATTGATTGCCGTTTCACTTTTTCAATTAAAGTGCGATATTAATTTTTTGGAGTGAATGTATTGTCTCTTTAAACACCTGCTCTACTAATTGACTAACCGAGATTTCAATTTTTGACACACCTCCAAATTCAGAGTTATCTCCCTTAGGTGACGCGATATTGATATTAATTTTTTTATATATTTTACAATTATCGCTTTGTAAGGACTTGTCATCGCTACGTTAGAAAAGTTTTCATTTCTCAATACATCAATTGGACAATTATGAGTGCTGACTTCATCAGTCCTTTATTGAAAGAAAAGTTTTCTGTAATATTTACTTATTTACCGACATCATGATGTTCAAGACTACGGTTTATAAACCGAGTCGACCCTCTTAGATTTTCTTTCTGTGTCATTTCATCATACACGCAACATCATGGAATTAAACGGATTTAAACCTTTTCCTAAATTTGCCACTGACGCACTTCATGTTGGTCAGGAACCGGAACAATGGAAGTCTATGGCAGTTGTTCCACCAATATCAATGTCTTCGACTTTCAAACAGTTTGCACCAGCCGAACATGCGGTAATATTAATAATTTATTGTTTTACTGTCTGTATGGGGTCAGTAAGCAGTCGGTGATAATAATACGTAGGCCTACATGTATCTTATCTTATCTTATATCTATGATGATTTTTTAATAAAAATGGCTATAAATAGTATACTATATATATTCCAGTGATGTCCTGGAAAGATGTGTCTGAAATTTGTGCATAGGCCTACAATCTAATTGATTATTGAATAGGCCTCCTATGTCATAATCAAATATATAGGTATTGTGAAGATGACAATATATATAAAAACAATTTTACTTGCTACATTCAAGATTAACATCTGTGGGCTTTGTCCCAAATCTAGACCTACTTGATATGGCAACATATGTTGTTGAATTCTGCTAAGTCATGTTGGAAAGGGATAGGTTAATAAGTACATGTATCATTAAATGTACTTGCAGAACGGGGCAATGCACAAAAATGCCTCACTGCTTTAATTTTTAAAGTATTAAAGTAGCAGCAGGGCAATATGCCGAGGATGTCAAGTGAAAATCACGAAGTTTGATTGACTGCTATTTTGCTGATGGAAAGTATTGTAGCATATATAGGTAAATATCACACTATATACTCCAAGGTGTTCACATCCCAAAAGTCATCTAAGGTGTGCCAAAATAAAATTTATTTCCTTCTGCCCAGGGATAGACAACCTGATCCTAGACCTCCCTGTGCCCTGGTGCTGATGGAAAGTATTGTAGCATATATAGGTAAACATCACACTATTAGGGTGCCCCACGTGCCAACTGAAAAGTTGTTCTTGACACGTTGATCCTGCACGTTTTAGTTGAATAACTTACTACTGATTTCTAACAGTCTCGCACACTCGTTGAGGCTATAAATAGCAACAGCATGCGGAAATGTTCAAAACACCAAACACTACTACAGCCGTAAAAAATCTATTGTTGACGATTCTGAATAGCAATAATATTTAACTTTTTGGTTATTACGGCATCTTTAGAAATTACGCTCGTTTTATTTTTTAAATTGCCTTATAATTAGCTGTACCATTAGAAGCTGCATATTTTGGTTTAGTACAAATAATATATCTGACTCCATGTCGTACAGCAAGAATATGATACTAGCAGTAGTTTCATTTTACTTTTACAAGGTTCTTAAAAATATTGTTGAGTTGCCTGATGTTGGTGCTTCTAAATTCAATTTCTTGTTCCATGTTTCGTAAAAAAAGTAGTCTTGATTATCCCGACCCGACAATTAAACGTAGAATGATCGGTAGACTAGTTAAGCGAGACTAATTTCAAAACAAGGGCACGTAACCTATCTTTTACTCAAAAGTGTCTGGATGTTATGGACGCCACTCCAAACCATTTTTCAGTATTACCCATGTATGGTTTAATGATCATAGCTTATGAAGTACAGCATGGTCGTTTATTTAGTGACTATAAATGTGTGAAACAGATTTAAGGCTTTCTAAATATATTAGTATTGTGGTGTAATTGTCGAGATATTTGGAGATATTCATTTAGGGTGGGGCACCCTAACACTATATACTCCAAGGTGTTCACATCCCAAAAGTCATCTAAGGTGTGCCGAAATAAAATTTATTTCCTTGTGCCCAGGGATAGACAACCTGATCCTAGACCTCCCTGTGCCCTGGTGCTTCAGATTCTGTTAAAAATGCTCTCCAGACGATTTAAGCAGAAACATAAATACTAAATACAAAATTCAGTGCAATGGTAATTTAGAATTTTATGCAGACATGGAAACCAGCACATCAGTAGAAATATCATGCTCCATGCTGTTCAATGAAAATTATAATGTGAAACAAGTGGCCATATATAGCAATTCGGGGGCTGGATGGCTGAATGGTTAGCATGTGTGCGCTGTATCATAAGGTCTGTCATTGAGTCAATTGGCATGGTTTCCATTGCCAGGTTGTACATGACGAGGAGTAGGGTCACCTGTCCAATCTGATTAAAACACAGATCCAATTTCGTTTCGTTTTTTATAGTTCAAAATTTCATTTTTACTTGTCTTCACTACTCTTGGATCTGGAGGACTTGTTATTTAACTGGTGTTCTGGCTGAAATGAGGGGTCAGCCAATCGAATAGTCTGTCGAATCGACCGTTTGACCTTTTTATGCGTGGAACTGTGGGTAGATATTACCAGCCAACGACGTCTATACTATAAACACCAGCGGATAGAAATCATAACAAAACAAAAGTGGATTTTGAAAAGCGTGGCAGTCGCTAATTGGTTAATCGAATGACTGACGTTATCGGGTCAAATGTCCCGTGCTTGATACCTGACGTCATAGAACGTGAGCTTCCACTATAACTAGTTAGATCTACATGAGTGTAGGCCATCGAAAGTATAAAAAACGAAACGAAATATAGATCTATATTTTAATTAGATTGGTCACCTGTCTAACCTCGGAGTAGGGTCACCTGTCTAACCTCGTGGGTTTTCTCAGGGCCCTCCTGTTTCCTCCCACTGCTAAAGACCCATAAACGCAAGCAAAGTATTGAAATGAAGTAGAGCCATGTGTTAGTCCCGAAATGACCTACATGTAGTTTGTGTTAACTGGATGTTAAACCCCATTTCTCTCTCTCTGTCTGGTCTGGTCTGGTACGTTTAACGTCCGCTTCCACTAATGTGATATCTCTCTGTCTCTGCATCTCTCTCTTATATAGCAAATCCAATTGATTTACAGTATACTATATATCATTTGAAATGATGAAGGATTTCAGTAAATTATTCAAAAATTAAGTTAAGAAATTGTTTAACTCAACTCCGACTTATAGAATTAAGCATCCATGATATATGGTAAAATAGTTTGCATAGTGTTTCATATAGGCCCTATATGGTATAGATAATAGTTAACGTGTAGCTCGGTATTCCAAAATTATAAATCATTATAAAATATGGTAAAATAGTTTGATCAAAACAGCAGGTCCTACATGGTATAAATAATATTTTATGCATAGAACTGATTATTCCAGAATTATAGATGTATGTAAATTAACTGCCACCTGCTGTTGCTCAGATATAGATATATTATTTATCAATTGTTTCAATGACATTTATTATTTGAACTGGAATATATACAAGTCACAGTTCTATGGAATACAATTACTGCTTATTACTTCAATTTAGTTAAGTTTCCTTTAAAGATAAATTATGGGAGATTAGATAAAGAGTCTCACTATAATAGTTCAAAACTAGATAGTGTAACGGTAATGTGCTGAAAATTTCAGTCAAATTGATCCACTATGAGCCGAGAACGTAGAGAGTGAAATATTTGCTTAGGCTCGGTCATCATTATTAAAATCATTCATATAAACAGCATAGTCTCGATTATCCCCTTTTTTATTCAATTATCAATGGCCGATAAGCGGCATATAGGAGTTTAATCCAGCCAACATCGAAGGCTAGCCTGGACATCGAGAGTTTATTATGGTCTGGATAAGTTAATTAATGTCTAATTGATAATTTAGAAAATATTTCAGGCCTAAAGAAAGACTTGTAATAAGCAGATTTTTCTCTTGCATAATGTATGTTTAAGGTAGTGTAATCAGAAGGGGTCTCTGGTTGGCCAGGTCATTATATTTAATATTTTATCAATGATTGATAATGACTAGAGAAGCCTAGTCGAAACCTTGCTCAGTAATAAGCAGTAATAAGTGGAAGTCTTGATGTATAAATAATATTACACATAGCACTGGACAATGTATAATGATTGTAACAATTTGCTTGACCAAATGGGCTTTACTATATACTGGAAAACTACCGGAAAACACCATGTTATACTGAATACCGGAAAATGGACAAACCAGAAAACACACTATGTACTAAATAGGTAACCTGGAGGCAGGCTATACTATATACCGGAAAATAACCCTAACCCTAATATTTAGGGCGTTTTTGGTATTAAGTGTGTTTTCCGGTATTTAGAGCTTTTTACGGTATTCAGTATAAAATGGTGTTTTCCAGGTTTTTCTGGAGTTTTTCTTTGTTTTCCGGTATGGCAAGATAGCAATGTTATCAACTGTCTAGCAAAACATCGAACAAACAGTACATGAACACTGATTTGAAAATAAATTGTTAAGTCACGAAGTGACTGCACAGATCATGGTGTTAGCTGTGTGTATGAATCTGCCAAAAAGATAACATAACATCCTGCATGTACAATGTATTAGAGGGGGGGGGGGTAGATGACCGAACGGTTAGCACATAAACGCTGTATGATAAGGTCTGTCATTGAGTCAACTAGCGTGGTTTGGAATCCCCGGTTGTGCATGACAAGGAGTAGGGTCGTCTGTCCAACGTCGTGGGTTTTCTCTGGATTTTCCGGTTTCGTCCTGCTGCTAAAGACCTCTATGCGCAAGAGAAATATTGAATTGAAATTGAGCCATATGTTAGTCCCGAAATGGCCTAGTTTGTGTCGCAAGGTTAAAACACATGTCCTCTCTCTTTTTCTCCCTCACACACACAATGTATATGATGACAGTAGCAAGTGTAGGTTGTAACAATTCCCCACCAAGTCTTTTTATTATACATGTATTTGTGAAATGGGTATTGTATGAGTTTGATTTGGGAATGAAATCGGGTTTCACATCGTATTGTTCTACTCCAACTAGGGTAATGAAGACGGGGATTTATGCATAGGCTGATATCTGTCAAACATTTAAAGGGGTTTAACGTTGTGCTGTTCTGCTCCGATTGGTTTAATTATGGCAGGGATTTGGGCATGGACTGATATCTGTCAAGTATTTAAAGGGCCATTACACTATGATTATAAAATCTGTAAGGGTCAAGGTTAATTCTTAAACTTGAATTTAAAGAGACAATATGCCAAGGTTCCATTATTGATGGAGTTTGCCTGTTCTATATCAATACTGTTTCAAAGCCCTTATGATTGTGGTTTGACTTACAAATTTATATTCAGGTCGAACAATCAATTCAGATAAAAATTAACAAAATAAAAAGGGGGGCGGGGGAGCTCTTTTTAAAAATGCTTCACACTACACTCTCCCAATATCTTGGCAGAATGTTAGAAAAATTATTTTAATTTTCTATGAATTAAATGCAGGAATTAAATGTTTTTTGATGTCTTCAACTATAGTCAGGTTGCAAACAAATAAGAGACTTAGAAAATTTGTTATTATTACATGTATTATGCCTTTTTAAGGTCTTCAGTCAATTTATTTTTGCTATTTCAGGGTTTTGAATATTCAAGAAGTGGAAATCCAACTAGAAATTGTCTGGAGAAATGTCTAGCAGCTATGGAAGGTGGAAAACACGGTATTTATACAAATTTTCAGTATTTTGGTATGGTAACCTTGTTAGATTTAAATTCAGACAAGTAATTCCATTAAGTAAATCTAATGACATCATTATAATCATTAATTCAGTTGTTTACCTACTGATTTTATGTTTTTGGAGGAATCCACAGGTTTAATATTGATAAGATTGTAAATTTATTTACACAAGGTTTTTGAGTCAACTGTTACAGAAATTCCATTCTTTCAGTAAAAGCTTCATAACACACTCCATTTTTCAACTGCCTACTATCCTGGGGCATGTTTCACGAAATTTTAACTAAGATAAAATCGAAATTTTAGTAATTTGATTGGATAATATTAGATTGAATTTAGTGCTTAGCCAATCACAATTGAAATATCTACTAAAATTTGGATTTTATCTTCAGTTAAGATTTCGAGAAATAGGGCCCTGGAGCGGGATAAATCAAGTGTTTAGTACCCTGGACTCTTGACGGAAATATCCTGCATTTGAATCATGTCTTGGGCTGAGAAGAAGCCAAGTTTTTTAAAGCTAGTGCCAGCTCATCCTCTATATCCTCAGGGGTCTCATTCTGTTCTCTACTCAACTTCTCAAAGGTATGTTAGCCTTAAAATCAGAGGCGGATCAAGGCTCTGAGGGGCCCTAGGCAGCCCGACCAGCTGGGTTCTCTGCGAAACTTTTTTCAGAAGATTCGTCGGAAGCGTTATCCAGAGAATTAAATAATGTAAAACATCAAATTTAAAAAAGCCATTAAAAATTGTATGGGCCCTATTTTTTCTTGGGCTCTAGGTAGCTGCCTACACTTCCTATGGGGTAATCCGCCTCTGCTTAAAATGTAATCAGTTTTGTGTTGGCGGGACATCGATCTTAATTCCACTTGTCAAGTTATACCTGGTTGTGGTCCTGTTAATAACATTGTAACAGTGGACCCTGTGAATTGTCTCTACAATGATAATATTTATAAATGTAAAATGTTTTTTTTACAGGCATGTGTTTTTCATCAGGATTGGCTACTACAATGACTGTGACACATTTATTGAGTGCTGGAGACCATATTATCAGTATGGATGACGTGTATGGTGGTAGGTATAATAACTCATTATTCATCACAAATATTGTTTTTTATTACACTTAAATCAAAATAGAAATAAGGCTTAACTAAACACATATGTGACCAGCTCTGGCTAAAGGATCTTTATGGGTTAAAAAATGACCCATTTGTTCTTGGATATTGTACTTGTGTTATTTCTCCAGTTGCTGAATAGAGCTGGGCTATATCCCTGGAACCGATTATAGCAATATTTATTATGGACTTGGGGCCACGGTGGCTAAGCAGGTAAGGTGTTGACTCCTTAGTCTGGAGGTCGATTGTCCAATCCCTGCACTGGAGGAGAAAGTTCATCCAGATTTTCCAGAGTGGTTCCCCATTTGTCAGTGATGCAGAACGGAGGGCCTGACTAGGACAGCTGTCCAGTTGTTAGGATGGGAGGAAAAACTAAGGTCATGTGTACACATTGGCATGCATGTAAAAGATCCCATGACCATTGGAATTTGATATAAGAGTAGGCCATAGTGGCGCTGTCCTGGCAAAAAAATCCCTCATAGCACACTGTATGGCGTATGCCTGTCTTCATAGCCCAGTTGGAGTAGGACGTTACACCATTTTCTGAGCAAATTAGGTTTTCAGGACATGATTATACTTTATTATACTTGTTCTATGTTTCAGGTACAAACAGATATTTCAGTAAATGTGCTGCTAAATTTGGTCTAGATATATCCTTTATTGATTGTACAGTGATAGAAAATGTACAAAATGCTGTCAAAGATACAACGAAGGTACCGTTACTTAAACATATATTATGGGAGATCAGATAAATCTGTCTATTGCAGGCCTTTCTTTAGGCCTGAAATGGTATCTAAATTATTAATTAGACATTAATTAACTTATCCAGACCATAATAAACTCTCGATATCAATGTCAAAGCTAGCCTGCAATATATACTGGATTAGGATCTGATTAAATCATGAATGGATAATCGAGACTATGTTTATTTTCGTATCGACTTTAATAATGATGATCGAGGCTGTTCCGAAAATTCAATTGATAAATTCTCGGTTCAAATGGAGAGGGTTAGGATGGGCGAGTGGTTCAATAAGTGTGTGTGAAATCATAAGGACTTAATTCATTTAGACTGAAGATCAAAAGAAACTAATGCAAAATATTATACTGAAAAAAACAAGATGGTAGACAAGGGAATTAAACTATGTTGCCGACACTGTAAAACTTTCGACCAAGTATAGTTGTATAATTTTATGGTTTTTTTTACAGTTGGTATGGATTGAAACCCCAACTAATCCAACTATGAAGTTAGTAGATATAGCAGCAGTTGTCAAAGTAGTTAAAGCCAAAAATAAAAACATTATTGTCGTTGTTGACAATACTTTTATGTCTTCATATTTCCAAGTAAGTCATCAAATTTCTATTTTGTAACAATTATAAATACGACGGATGGTCAGCGATTATCGATACTCCAAAACGTATCGATTGCCAGCCCCAATGTAGACTTATGATCTATGTAATAATTTAGACTATGGTATATGTAATAATATAGACTATGATATATGTAATAATACAGAGTTATGATCTATGTAATACTATAGAGTTATGATCTTTGTAATACTATAGAGTTATGATCTATGTAATACTATGTAATAATATAGATGTCATAATGTAGACTCAAGATATATGTAATAATATAGATTTCTGTAATGATGTAGATTTCTTTAATAACATAGACTGTGTAATAATAGATGTATGATCTTTGTAATGATATGGACTATGTAATAATATAGACTAATTGTGTAATTTTAGAGACCTTTATCTCTTGGTGCTGATGCTGTAATGCATTCGTTAACTAAATATATGAATGGTAGGTTCTTAATACTAATACTATCTGATACCCCCAACCGCATTGCGCTGCTATGGCAAAGGAAAATTGTCTCTGAGCACTTCAAGATTGTCATAAGCGTTGTAAAAGCTGGGTCTCTATGGTCTCCATGGTTATCAATGATTGCCGAGTCACTGCGTTTGTTTTGAGCATGTGAGGACGCCATCCAGTCTGACGGGGGCCTTAACAAAGTAAAGTGTGTTAAATATTCTTATTAACTGTTGTTGCCTATTGTGTAGTTGTTCTCTGTGGTTTTATTTACACTGCAGTCAACAGATACTAGATCATTTTGAGATTAACATAAATATTGCTTGTGTTCAAGTGTTTTCGGCTGCGGGAGAAAACCTGACTCACTGAGGTGGGTTGGATTAGCGAATGGTTAGGGCTGTCATTGAGGGCTGTCATTGAGTCAACTCGTGGGTTTTCTCTCGGTCCTCCGGTTTCCTCTCACTGAAATAAAATTGTGCCATTTGTTAGTCCCAAAATGACCTTGTTTGTGTTGAGTTGATGTTACCCTGTCTCTTTCTTTCTCTCTCTCCTTGAGCAACCAAAACAAATCCTGCATATTGTCTACCTTGTTTTGCATTGAAGTTATATGCTTTGATGCTATATGCAAAAGTACCAATCTAAGCAAAAGTAATTAATTAAAATCATTTAATTTTGAAACTTTCAATTGAGGATGATCTTTCCACATTATCTATATTCCTATATTATTGAGGGAATCATATAGGAGTCCATAAAAAGGTATAAATATGTTTTTTGTTGCAGGTCAGAGTGATGTTGTTATGTTTGTATGTTTTTGTTACAGGTCAGAGTGATGTTGTTATGTTTGTATGTTTATGTTACAGGTCACAGTGATGTTGTTATGGGTTGTCTAGTTGTTAATTGTGATGATTTAGCTGATAAACTCAGGTTTTATCAAAATGGTAAGATAAAACAATGATACGATGATAATTACCTTGAATAGGGTGCCCCACGTGCCAACTGAAAAGTTGTTCTTGACACGTTGATACTGCACGTTTTAGTTCAATGACTTACTACTGATTTCTAACAGTCTCGCACAGTCATTGAGGCTATAAATAGCAACAGCATGCGGAAATGTTCAAAACACCAAACACTACTACAGCCGTAAAAAATCTATTGTTGACGATTCTGAATAGCAATAATATTTAACTTTTTGGGTATTACGGCATCTTTAGAAATTACGCTCGCTCGTTTTATTTTTTAAATTGCCTTATAATTAGCTGTACCATTAGAAGCTGCATATTTTGGTTAAGTACAAATAATATCTCTGACTCAACCTCCGTATGGAAGAATAATGATCAAAGCAGTAGTTTCATTTTACTTTTACAAGGTTCTTAAAAATATTGTTGAGATGCCTGATGTTGGTGCTTCTAAATTCAATTTCTTGTTCCATGTTTCGTAAAAAAAGTAGTCTTGATTATCCCGACCCGTCAATTAGACGTAGAATGATCGGTAGACTAGTTAAGCGAGACTAATTTCAAAACAAGGGCACGTAACCTATCTTTTACTCAAAAGTGTCTGGATGTTATGGACGCCACTCCAAACCATTTTTCAGTATTATTTATGTATGGTTTAATGATCATAGCTTATGAAGTACAGCATGGTCGTTTATTTAGTGACTATAAATGTGTGAAACAGATTTAAGGCTTTCTAAATATATAAGTATTGTGGTGTAATTGTCGAGATATTTGGAGATATTCATTTAGGGTGGGGCACCCTACCTTGAATTATGTGATCTATATTAAAAACCGAACTGATAGATATGTATTTTCATATCAGAGCACCTATATAGTTCTGAATGATTTTGGGGTTTCACAGAACATAATTAATAGAAATTACAATATTAATATGTGCTTTTAGAACCAATTTTGTCCATTTGAAGGTTCAAAAAAATAGTGCGGTACGCCCTTTGAGCCCAGTAAAGTTTGACACATGTATCCAAGGTGATTCCCTGCCACTGAAGCCTCCCATCTTTCCAAGGCCCCCACAAAACTACTGTTTGAAAACCTGAAATCTAGGACAAAGCTCATTAATTGATTCTATTTCAGCACTTGGTCCAGTACCGTCACCTTTTGATTGTTTTCTTGTTAATCGTGGTTTGAAGACTCTACATGTTAGAATGAAGGAGCATATGGTCAATGGTCTAGCTGTCGCTAAATTTCTGGAGGCTAATTCAAGAGTAGAAAGAGTCATACATCCTGGTAAAGACCAGACATTTTGATACAAATTATTCAGCGATCTGTGACGTTCCGTTCCTCATGAAAGCGATAGAGGGTACAGAATGAGCCCTATTGATTTTCCCAGTGGGCTTACCCCTTGTTTAATCTGTCTATTGCAGGTTTTTCTGTAGGCCTTTATCTAAATTATTAATTAGACATAATTAACATATCCAGACCATAATAAACTCTCGATGCCGTTGTCAGCTCTTAATCATTACTTACCTAATGCCCATTAAAGCCAGGTACTCAGTCATACGTTGGCAAGTCTAATCCATTTGGACAAATGTCTGAGTTTCTGTGTACTAGTTGATCAAACAAGGACCCTTGGCAAATTGAACTTGAAGAAAACTAAATTAAAGTGCTTCTGCTCTAACAATATTCTCCCTATGGCATTGCACCTTTAAGTGGGTTATTGAAATCGTGCCATTTGACGAAGGACCTTGAGAAAACCCACAAGGTTTGACAGACGTCCCTATTCCTTGTCACGTTCAAGTGGGTAATTGAAACCACGCCATTAGACCACCAAAACCTCCACATACACCCCTAGCAGAAATTATAGAGATATGTTAATTCATATCGTGTTTATCTATATTATAGGTTTAGAAAGTCACCCTCAGTATGAAATTATAGAGATATGTTAATTAATATCGTGTTAATCTATATTATAGGGTTAGAAAGTCATCCTCAGTATGAAATTATAGTGATATGTTAATTAATATCTTTGTTTATCTATATTATAGGTTTAGCAAGTCATCCTCAGTATTAATTAAAGGGATATCTTAATTCGTATTGTGTTTATCTATGTGATAGGTTTAGAAAGTCACCCGCGGTATGAAATTATTGAGATATCTTAATATCATTGTTTATCTATAGGTTTAGAAAGTCACCCTCAGTATGAAATTGGTAAAAAACAGATGATAGGATATAGCGGAATGGTGACGTTCTTTATTAAAGGTGGAGCTAAAGAAGCTGGGGATTTCCTTAAAGCAGTAAAGGTTTGTAAAACAAGCAATTAATGCGATGACTATTATCATAGAATACACTGTTTAAAGTTGTACAGTATTCAGCATTGGTTAGAGGTGTTAAGTATATTGTGTGTTACTATATTAGAGAGTCTATGTGTATTAGAGGTGTAATGTATATTAAAGTCTATGTATTAGAGCGTCTATGTGTATTAGAGAGTCTATGTGTATTAGAGGTGTAATGTATATTAAAGTCTATGTGTACAAGGGGTGTAATGTATATGTGTATTAGAGAGTATATGTGTGTTAGAGGTGTAAAGTAGATTAGAGAGTCTGTGTATTAGAGGTGTAAAGTATATTATGGGTTCTGTGTGTATTATAATATATATTTATATTAGACTATATGTGTATTAGAGGTGTAAAGTATAGTGTGTATTATTGTATGGAGTAATGTATTAGAGAGTCTATGTGTATTATAGTATATTTGTGTATTAGAGGTGAAAAGTAGATTGTGTATTATAGTATAGAGGCATGCAATATTAAAGAGACTATTTGTATTAGAAGTGTAAAGTGTATTATGGTATATGGGTATGTATTAGAGTCTATGTGTATTAGAGGTGTAATGAATATTGTGTATTATGAGTAAAGATATGTGTGATATAAAGTATATCAGAGAGTTGATGTGTATTAGAGTTTATGTGTATTAGAGGTGTAAAATATAATGTGTATTATGGTATGGAAGAGAAGAGCGTGTATTAATTATACTTGAGTGTTATTATAGACGTTCGTTCGTTACTGGGAGTTTAACGTCCACTTCCACCTAAGGTGATATCGTAGACTAGTTATTATAGACATTGAATTGATCCTTAAAAAGTCTGTGTATTAGAGGTGTAAAATACATTGTGTATTATAGTATAGAGGTGTGTATTAGAGCCTGTGTATTAGAGGTATATGGGTGTATGATATAAAGTATATTAGAGAGTCTTTGTGTATTAGAGGTGTCAAATATATTGTGTATTATAGGATAGAGATGTGTAATATAAAGTATATTAGAAAATCTTATGGCATTAGGGGTGCATTGTGCATTATTATAGTATATCGGCATATGATTTAAAGTGTATTAGACAGTCTATGTGTATTAGAGGTATAAAGTATATTGTGTTATATAGTATATGTGTATAAGAGATGTAATGTATATTGTGTATTATTATAGTATATGACATTTGATACAAAGTATATTAGAGAGTCTATTGGTATCAGAGGTGTATTAAAGTATAGGGATATAAAGTTAGAGATATAATGTGTATTATGGTCAAGAAGTGTACTGAATGTTATAATAGATGTTGAATTGATCCTTAAAAAGAAATAATATATCTAGATGTAAACATCTTTTTTATTTTGTTACAGATCTTTACATTGGCAGAAAGTTTGGGAGGATTTGAAAGTTTGTGTGAATTACCGTAAGTAGAATACGTCTATTGCTATTTATAAACATGCACGAAAACTTTACACAGGCAATGCTATTAAATAAACATGCAGGAAAGCTTCACACAAGCAATGCTATTAAATACTGTTAAAATGCTTAACAGTACCTAAAAATGAATTCACACAGGCAATGCTATTAAATACTGTTAAAATGCTTAAAAGTACCTGAAAATGCTTTCATATTTCGTTAGCTGTCTGATCCCAAAATGTTTTTAGCTCCACTCAATTTAAAATATTGCATGTAGTGTGAATGTAGTGTCATTATTTTTATGTTGACATCACATGAGACCAAACAACAAATATCTTATTCAATTTTAGACTAATTCAAATAAAATTCTTAATTTTGGTAAAAAGATTTATGTTTCCTGGTTGGTTATTGTATTTCCTAATGTCTTATAACCATGAATATAAATTATTTATTTAATCAAGGTCTGTTCAAACTCATGCGTCTGTACCAGCTGATCAGCGTGTTAAACTAGGGATTACAGATAATCTTATTCGTCTATCTGTGGGTATAGAAGATTTAACTGATCTAATTGCTGATATCGATCAGGCCTTGAAGATAGCTGTAAGTATAAATTAATCAAATTAAATAAAATAAGTTTTAACTTCCTCCTGGTTTAAGCACTGACTTGGTTAATGAAGAAGGGCATACACCATACAGTGTGCTGAGAGAAATTTTTGCCTGGACAGTGGCACTACGGCCTACTCTTATATCAAATTCCAAATGCCACAGGACCTTGGTTTTTTGTCCATCCGATCGACTAGAAAGCTGTCTTTGTCAAGCCCTAAGTCCTGTATCACCGACAAGGGGAAACAATGCCACAAAGTCTGGATGAACTTCCTCGACCAATGCAGGGATCGAACACGGGACCTCCAGAATAGAGAGCCAGCGTCTTACCCACATAGCCACCGTGACATTTAAATGATGGATCAGATTAAGGCATGGTCTCAATTTTTATACGCCCACATTTTTATACGTATTATATCGTCGCCCCTGTCCGTCCCCTTCATCACTAACAAGGGGAAACCACGCCAGAAAATCTAGATGAACTTTGTCACCCAATGCAGGGATCAAACACCTAACCTCAAGGCTACCGAGCCAGCATCTTACCCACTTAGCAACATGATCCCCAGTCGAATTTGAAGCCTACTGAAATAAACCTTTATAACCCAAAAGATCTTAATTCATTTCGATATTTGCACATATCAAATTCTAACTTAATGATGTAGGAAAAATCACTTTCGGTATTGCTTGTTCTCTATCCATCTCTCGAAAATGTGGGTGTATCCTGTCTGGCAGTGCCAGCCTATCTTTTTGAATATAATTGTTGCTTATTATTGAGCGACGTGTCGACCAGTCTTCAACAAACTAGAAAAGCCTCTTGTATTTCAATGTTCTGTTGCTAAATGCCATAAAATTAGCAAAGGTTGATGGCCGAATGGTTAGTGGGTGCGTGCGCCTTGTATCATAATGTCTGTCATTGAGTCAACTGGCGTGGGTTCTCTGGTTTCCTCCCACAGCGAAAGACCCTACATGCAAGTGAATTATTGAAATGAAATTTAGCCATAAGTTAGTCCTGAAATGACCTAGTTTGTATCGAGTGGATGTTGTATCCATGTTGTATCCACTGGTATAGTTGTATGAGTGGATGTTAATCCCTCTCTTTCTCTCTCTCTCTCTCTCCATTAAAATAACTGATCTAAAGGATGGTGGCAAAATAATCTGCAGGGAAAGAATCAGAGACATCAATATTTTTACAGTCTAAAAATTTGTTTGTCACATTTTTTCTTTTTATTACAGATCCCTTAAGAAGAAGACAAGTTGCTGTAAAATACAAGGGACTTGGTAAATCAGTTAAATAAATTGTCTAATACATTGTGTGATTTATTCCGTTAATCTATTCTAATATCAACTTACCCAGTGAAATAATCACGTAAAATCATATCAAATTAAAACGTAAAACGAAAAATTATTATGGATCAGAGAACGCCTATTGTTATTTCACTGCTAATTCCTCAATATAACAATAACAAAGTGATTTTAGAATCTGTCCTACAATTCTTTCTACAGCCTGGGACAAACGAGCATACTTTTTTGTCAGATCACACAAATTTTTAAAATTGCTCAAAAAAAATCATCTGTGTGCCTGTATCTTGCATTTTAGATGTGCCTATATCGGGCCTTCATTCACTACACATGCTATCAGGCTCTAGTTGCAACATAGAATTCCAAAAACTTATTTCCTCTCTTTTTTAAGCGACTATAAAATTATTTCTATTTTGATTTGTAGGACAGATTAAATCTATAATATTTTCACTAATTTAGGAATTTTAATTGATTTTAAAATTCAACTTGTTTTTTCTTCTCATATGTAAAACTATTCACTTAGAATCTCCGCTATTATGTTATATTGAAATATTATCTTGTCAGTTGTCAATAAGGTCTTCAGGATTCCACAATTTTATAATTCACAAAAAATATATAAGTTCTTTGGAAACTTACATTGGTATGTCCTTTTTTTCAGTTATTAAATGTTGCTTCGTCTCTTTGCTTCCAATTTGTCTCTTTGAACAGAAATAAAAGGCCTATGTAATTCGAAATGATTGGCCTATTTAATTTGAGAGTTTATCTAGCAGTGATAGGATTTCGTCCGTATATTCCGGGCATGTCCGACGCTATTTTCCAAACGTCCTAAATTGTCCGACCAGGAATATGCCATATCAGGCATCAAGACATGGTGAATAATAACCCAACCCGATTATTGTTAATAGTAGGCTTGATTGATTAGGTAATTAAGTGATTGGCGTATTTATCATGTTATACAGTCTATACACCTACCTTAATTAATTACTTAATCTGCCTTGATTGGCTGACTTAATTCTAGCATTGGTATTTTGATTCTGCTTTTTTAATTGTTCAATCATAATGGTAGATTCATTATCCTCAGGTACATTATAGTTGAATTTCATTACACAAGATCTGAAGCAACAGTTAGCATATATACAGGGCACTTGTTTCAGTAATATTGACCAGTTCTGACCAGTGGTGGGAACTTGAGTCCTGCCGTGACCGGACTTGTAACTCGACTTGAAATAATTATTGCGATTTAAGACTTGACTCGGCAGTCATGATGACTTATGACTCTAGTCGCGGCGAGGAGGCATAAATAACACTAACTTTATTCGCCATGAATTGCTGACTTGTTTGATGAATTGGAGACTTGAACAGGACTCAGACTTTGTGAAGACATGGAACTCGACTCGGAAATAAAATCATCGACTTGGGTCTTGAATCATTTGATGAACTGGCGACGTGAACGGGACTCAGGCTTTGTGAAGACTTGGGACTCAACTCAGTACTAAAATCAGCGACTTGGGACTTGACTCGTTTGATGAATTGGCAACTTGAACAGGACTGGGACTTTATGAAGATTTGAAACTTGACTCGGTACTAAAGTAAAAGACTTGGGACTTGACTAAAGGTGCAGCAAACTGGGGCTGGACTTATTCCCATCTCTGGTCTTAATTACCTGGCAGTAAAATTGACCAGATGAAGAACTTTTATCAAAAACTTAGAATCTCAAAGGATTTTACCCAGAAGACACAATAATTAATGTTTAATTGATCTTTTTTAGGATGATGCAAAAAATTATCATTTTCTTTGGAAAAAATATTTTGCAAATCTGAGGCAAATTTTTTATAAAGTGAAAGCCCTTGATATATGTAACCTGTTGCTAGCTAGTCTTCTCGTTTCAATATAAATTCTTTGGAACCAATGATTGTTATTTTAGTTTTCGTTATTTTCTCAATTTGTGTTCATTAAATTATGAGGTGTAAATTTACAGAAAAACAAGATTTTTATGTTATGTAATTGGTGATATATTATCGCAAATTATATTGGTATAATATTATCATATTCAACCTTTAATGTTAGTGCTCCGTTGTATAACTCATGGTATAAAACGAATAAAAAGATTACCACAACGATAATGTATTTCTTCAAGTACAATTTTTTCGACATTTTAAGACTAATTGTGGTATTTTTCATTTCAGTGTCCTTGTCAGGCCCTCCGTCCTGCACCATTGACAAGTGGGAGTCACTCCCCAAGTTCACAAAAAGCACCAATAAGAAATATTGTGCAAAATATTGTGTTTCTAGATCAAAGATATTTCTTAGAACCAGTGATTGAAAGTTGCATAAATTTTCAACTAAAATCTAAGAAAGCATTGTGAACTCGGGGCCTAATCTTTTACAAGTCTCGTTGCAGCATCCCAAACCATTACTGGTTTAATTTTGTTTTATTTCCATGTTTAATTTAGAGAAAAAAATCCCAACAAACTAATAAATTGATAAGCGTTGTGAACTCGGGGCCTAATCTTTTACAAGTCTTGTTGCAGCATCCCAAACCATTACTGGTTTAATTTTGTGTTATTGCCATATTTAATTTAGAGAAAAAAATCCCAACAAACTAATAAATTGATAATAAAATTTATTCTTGCTCCATACATATATGTATATATATGGCAGTCCGTCAACATGACAAAACACAGAAAGCCGCAGCAGAAAGAAAAGAAACAAGTTTAGTAAATATCATACACCGTGATCAAAGTTTACTTACAATATCCAGTGTCAGTTATAAAACACTGATATACATTAGGTAATGAGCCACAAGCAGATAAGAGGCTAGAGATACCGAGAGAGAAAAATGGGATATAATGTCCACTGGACACAAACCAAGTCACCTCGAGACAAACACATGGTTTAATTTTATTTCAATAATTCGCTTGCGCGTAGAGGTCTTTAGCATTAGAGGAAACCAGGGGACCCAGAGAAAACCCACGAGCTTGGATAAAAACCTTGCCGGTTGACTCAATGACAGACCACGTGATATAAAGCACGTGTGATAACCATTCGGCCAGCCAACCCACCCTTGGAGATACGGAAGATCTCCCTGTGATTTTTAATTTGTTCATTTGTTGCAATGACATGTGGGATGGAATTACTGTCTTGTTTATTCGAAACCGAAACACTCACGTTATTTTCTAATGAAATACAAGCAAGTCATTAATGTCTCTCTAACACTCAAGGAGAGAGAGAAAATTGGGATTTGACGTCAACTCAACACAACCAGGTCATTTCGGGCCTAACATATGGTTTCAATTTTATTTCAATAATTCGCTTGCGCGTAGGGGTCTTTAGCCGTGGGAGGAAACCGGAGTGCCCGGAGGAAACCCACGAGGTTGAGAAGGCACCCCTATATCCATGCCACATACGCTCACACCAGGGATCGAAACCACAGCCGCAAGCCAGAGGTGATCGGCCAGCTAGAGGTCGAAGCGCGGCACTCTAGACCACTAGGCCATCCCAACCCCCCAGACAGAGACAGAAAATTGGGGTTTAACGTCAACACGACACAAAGTAGGATATTGCGGGACTAACATGGTTCAATTTTACTTCATTGATTCGCTTGCTCATAGGATTCTTTAGCAGTTGGAGGAAACCCTGAGGACCAAGAGAAAACTCATGAGGTTGGACAGACAACGAAACCCCTTGTCACGTTCAAGCGGGGAATCGAAACCACGCCACTTGACCCGATGACAGACTTAATGATGCAACGCGCATGCGTTAACCATTCAGAAGTGTAAAGTAAACTTGCATCAACTGATCACCCGCTTTTACAGACCAGTAAAATTCTACAATATTCTGGATTTATCATTTTAAGAACTGCAGTCGAATAAAATTCTACGATCTGCTTGTGGCCAAAATCTAAATTATATCTACTGCTTATTGCTTAAACTGAACATTCTCTGACATTAAGGATAATTGCTATTACAAGTGATTTAAAAAGTTAGAAGACATAGAAGAAAGAGAATTTTAGATAACAAGTTACAGAACAGAACAGAAGAATGCCATTTTGTTTTGGTAGCAAACCAAATTTATATAAACAATTCAATAAAATTCTTTAATCTTGATTTTAGGAAAATTTAACTTTAAGATAATATTAATATACAAATTCAATTCTTCTGTCCCTTAAATTCTTGAATATATACAAATAATTACGTGCAAACATATAATACATGTGAAAAACACGCTAGTGCTAACAACATTTCACAACCCAAATATAAAAGATCTAACCAAAAAATTTTCTGATACAAAAAATTAAGGAGATGACAGAAATAACTTAGCAATGTACAAAATTTTTCCTTTAAAACAAAACTTTTCAATTAAATGTAATTATGAAATTTTAGCAATGTACAAATTCTCCCTTAAAAACAAACTTTTTTTCAATTAACCATAATTATGGAAGAAGTGGCATTTTTCAGTATATCTTATTTGTAAGTAAAAACATATTTGTAAGTCGTTTGGAATTAGATACACTGAATAATAAATTTATAGAAACTCTTTAAAATTAAAACATATCAGGTCCAAATTGACAGGATTGAAAGGTTCGTTTACTACGTGCTGGAGTCTGTTTCACGAAATCTTGACAAAAACAAAATCCAAATTTTAGCAATTTAATTGGATAATATTAAATTGATTTTAGAGGCTAGCCAATCAAAATTGAAGTATTTACTAAAATCTGGGTTTTATCTTTAGTTAAGATTTTGAGAAACAGGGCCCTGAAATATTAGGAAGGAACTGTGGGCCATGTGGTGTGGTTTGAAAGATAAACTTTGGTTGTTTTTCTTACAATATAAGAGCAACTCAAAAAGATTTAATAGCTCAAAATATTTATACAAGTTGACAGTGCTAAGAATAATAAACCTATGAAAAGTTGGATTGTTATTATTACCATGGTTTCAAGCGAATCTAAATAAACAATGAATTGAGACTCAATACAAACAGTACTTAAAAAAAAAAAAAGTTAAAAATTACAAAACAATAAACAAAAATGGAATTCTCATGTTGGTTCTATAATTCAAAATAAGAAAACTATAGTTCTGATGAGACTAATGAATATGTATTTTTACAAATTACAACCAAATATGGACGAAAAATGGGGCATGTGAAAATCTCAGAAGATATTTATTTTATCTGAGAAATTACAAATATCTAAGTGGTTTTTAAGGGTCAAGGGGGAGACAATAAGTATTATATTGATGTTTGAAGAGGGCGTTGGCCTGAATGTTGTATCAGTTATCTAGATCAAGACCATTACCCAACACAGATTATACTAAACAAGCTACTGTATTGATGGGTTATGTTTGGAACAGTATTCTAGTGTGATGTCTAGTCACCTGATATGGGTTCTGTTTGTCTGGGAAGTAACTGTCACAAATGAAATAAGCTAGTCAAGTGTGATGAAACCTTCTTTTAAAAACTTGGCCAGACCCTGCTACAAAAGTGCATAACTTGTACCCTATATATAAAGAGAGAGAGAAATGGGGTTTAACGTCCACTCAACAAAAACTAGGTAATTTTGGGATTAACATATGGTTCAATTATATTTCATTAATTTGCTTGTGCATACAGGTCTTTAGCAGTGGGAGGAAACCGGAGAAAACCCGCAAGGATTTCGTTACATACAACTGGGGAATCAAAACCATGCTAGTTAACTGTATACAGAATTGATGTGTATGTTAAGATATGCAGGCTTTAAGAAACGGGTGACAGAATGATCAAACTCTGGGTATAAAGATTAGTAAATCAATTGGGCATATGAATAAGTTGTATTAAATGGCTATAATATTAGACAAATAACTTGAAACATGGTTCAGTTCCATAATAAACATAATGTTAGACAAATCATTTTAAAACTTAAAAATGTCTGAGTTTGATACTAAATGACAGGTCATACATTTTATATAACAATCAATGCTGTTGGCTAGTCTGACTTAGATTCTAAAACAAAATAAATAAAATAAGAAAAAAATAAAATAATTCATGAAAAATGATTCTACTGATTTATAAAGGGGTACTAATGTCAAAACTAAAATGTCTACAGATTTGCATTTTGAAGTGATGAAGCAAAAATGCCCATACATCAAACTGTCTTCGTTTGTTCGTCAGGCTCTGCCATGGGTGATATCCCAGACAAGACATTGATCATGATTGGTCAAAATGGCGATTCCTAGATATGGTGGAATTAACCCTATCTGATTAAAATACAGATCTATATTTCGTTTCGTTGTACTTTAGATAGCCTCTACTCCATGAAGATCTGAAGGTTGTGTCAAGGGTCGTACAAGTGGCTTTTGACCCTATGATGTTCATACATTGATTAATCAATCAATATTGATGTTTCTATAGGTTTACCCACAGTTCCATGCAAGGCACACCAAGAACTCACTGTAACAGACCGTTTCATTGGTTAATCCCTCATTTCACCCACAACATTGGTTATATAACAACTCTTCAAGATCCTAGTGTAGTAAAGACAAGTAAAACAAAATTTTGAACTTTGAAAAATGAAAGGAAATAGGATCTGTGTTTTAATTAGATTGATTTCTATTTTTACAAAAAATATTCTATGTGTGTTCTATCGATTAATAAATATAAAATAACTAAAGTTAATATACATATAAATTGTCTAAGTGGTATTTAATAACTGGATGAAACACATGACACAATTATACAGAATACAAGTTACCTAATAGGATTTTTTACTAGTGACGTTTCGACGAGGCTTCTCCCATCTTTATCAAGCAATATAATATACATTTTTTGATAATTGGGCCCAGAGTTCACAAAGCATTCTCCGACCTAAGGTTAAGAATTTACTCAACTTTCAATAACTGTTTATAAGAATTATCTTTGATCCAGAAACACAAAATTTTGCTCATAGTTTCTTATTGATGTATTCGATACATTAAAACAACAAAAGTTTTATAAAGGGCTATATTATAGTTAAAATAAGGCAAACCATTTTTGAGTAAATCGTTAACTTAAGTCTGGGGCCCGATTGTACATTAACTTCTGTCTTATAGCACTAAAATAACCAATCACATTTAAATACACAAAATACATTAATTATTATATATTGGAGGGGTGGAAATATAAACTCGCGGAACTAGCAAAACATGAAATTGAGAAATGCCCTTTAACAAAACTAGACTGAAACTTAAAATTTCAATTTCGAGATTCTTCTTCATTTTAAAGAGTACCGGTGTGTTTATTTGCAGTGGGACACACGAGTCTGATTTTACACTAGCAAGTACCGATATGTTTTTTTTTTAAAAGGGACTAATCTAAATATGAACTTTACTTGTTTAGTACGTATGTGGAATATAAATAGACCAAATGTTCGCATTGGCTGAAGGCATGGCGAATATTAATCTATATTGAACAAGAACTAAACTACCACATATATTACAGCGGACTACATACCTTATATACATCAATGGAAATCTTTTAAAAGAATAATTTTATCACAGCATTTTCTTTACTTAAATTCAGCAGGCTTTTCATTATAACACATAATAGCTTTATATATAATCACATAGTTAAAATAGGATAGGTTGCCATGCAACGAAATGTATGTGCATAGCAGCTTAGTCGTCTGAGCAGTTCATAAAGGCTGTCACATTTTTATTTTTGAATAAGTAATGAGACTGGGACGATTTAAAAAAAAAAATTGAATTAGATTAAGGGGAACAACCCATGTAGTACAGTACAAGGCTTTACTAAGTGACTCCGACAGCAAAGTTTGGAAACTGTTGAAAATCAATATGCTTCTTCATCTCATAAAGGTCATATCAATAAAGTTCAAAGTCAATCAAATTATAAAGGTCTTGCCAAGAAGAAAATGATGGCGAGCTAGAAGTTAAATTTACTCATGCAAAAGATAAATATTGCCCCAAGGAAAAACGAGTTTGATAACAACTATCCATTAAACAAAGTGCACGAGCAGCTTTCTACTTGCGCAATAACTAATCCGCGTGTGTTTTGTGTGCGCGCGTGGCAATTTTGAATAACGGATCTTGAGACGGACGGACAACATTATACATGTACAACCAAATTCTAATGTGTACAATAAAATTCGATCACAAATAATGGACTAACTGTTTATCAAATGGACTATGAAATTTACTAGAAATGGCTAGTTTCCATCGAGTTTTTAAGTGTTTGCAATCAAGTTATCTTAGACACAAAAAATGTGAGCTCTGATCAAGAAGTCTGTCTTGATCTTACGCTATTAGCAGAATATTCTGCTAAATGGGCACTGGATTGCAGAAACCCTTTCTCTACTGACTCAATCATTTAAACATACATTATGCAAGAGCTAAATCTGTCTATTAAAAGTCTTTCTTTAGGCCTGAAAGACCATGATCAACTCTCCATGTCATCGCTAGCCTGCAGTATTTACTGGATAAGGATCCGACTTGCTGCTCAACTTTCATTAATTTTTAAATCATGAAATGATAATCGAGACTATAATCTTCCATTATGCGTATTTAATGAATGAATAAATGAAATCTGGATTAATGTCCTACGCCATCTTGGCTAATGGAAGACGAGACCAATAATACCATTACAAACACTTGTAGACTGTATGGAAACTTGTCCCAATAAAAACTATCAACAGTCCCAGTTACTTTCAACTTGTTGAGCTACATACCAGAATAAATAAAGGCCAAATTCGTAAAATATATTAAATTATTCATTGCTTTATGATTCACCTGGCATTAATTTATACACAGCACAAAAACAACACAAGACGGATAAATTTCAAACATAATTAACTCAATAAATGGGTAAATAAAAATTGCGGATGTGTAAATATGAACTTGTAATAAAGTATTTCTAGAGGTATCATTACCTGTACCAAGATTCAGAACAATTTACATAAAGCCAGTCTGATTGTTATACAGATCTATATTTCGTTTCGTATTTTTATACTTTCAATGGCCTACACTACTTGAAGATCGGGGGTGGGGGGGTGTCACGTCCAGGGTCAAACAAGCAGATTATTGACCCTATGACATCAAACATTGATTAATCAATCAGCGTTGACGTTTCTAGTGGTTTACTCAGAGTTTCGTGCATCAAAAGGCCAAGAACGAGCTGTAACAGATCGTTTCATTGGCTAATCCCTCACACCATCCAGAGCACGGCAAAGATAACAACTCTTCCCGATCCTAGTGTAGTAAAGACAAGTAAAATCGAATTTTTGACTATAAAACCGAAACGAAATAGGATCCGTGTTTGAATCAGATGGACATAAAGCAACCTAAATGGCAAAAAATCTGAAAATCACCACAGATATAAGAGTCATCATTAATGCTAGATTCCCACTGTAACGATTCGCACTATGATTAAAATCGTGGTTTTATCGTGGAGTAATCGTGGTGATACTATCAGGTCTTATCATATATTGAGTTCAGTCGTAGCGATTGTGTTGATCATAACGAAACGTATCAGATCTGAACTCAATAAGGACAATCACACGACAGTCGGACCTAGTACTATCAATTTACTAGAAACTTCTTATCTTAAAACATGGATTGCTGAATAAATCTCAAATTAAACACACAATTCAATATTCACGTCCAATCTAACTGCATAGTTACTAATGACAGTACCTCTTTAAAAACAGCATATAGAACACTTTTCAATTTGTAATAAATTTTACAACATCGCAATTGAGACTGATATATGTTGGTTTTTATAAATGCATCATGTCCAGTTTGTAATAATTCAATGATAAAGAACGAGGAGAATTTATCTTCAGGACAGTTAAGAAAAAACATAATAATTTACCTATGAAACATGACATAAATAAACTCTTTACAAATTTGCATATTCTCTTAAAACAAGTGCCCAACATGGATGAATATCGTCTAATAATTTAGATGCTACACGAACAAGATTTAAACATCATATTTCTAAAGAGAACAAACAAGTGATAAAGTCTGCTGTTTGGCAAGTTGTTGTATTCAGGATAACAATGGGACTGCCTAAAATAAGCTATGACCAAAATATAATAATAATAATTGTTGCCAACTAAAAGTTTGGGGATTTATCTGGGTGGTTTCCTAGCCTTTATATTTCGACTTAAAGTCTCCTCTTCTTGAAGCTCTCTTCTAAACGTTGCAACTTTCTCTATAAATAAAATAGCCATTTTGTTATAAAATGATAATAACAATCCATGGAGTTAACATGTCTTATAAACCTACAACGGTAAATCTCTTTGATCTTTGGGGTATATTCTATGCCCGGAATAATATGCGGTCTGCATCATAACAGACCTGGGACTGTACAGCGCAGTGAACGCTTACGGCTGGCCCTCAGATCCATTCACTTGATTTGCTATTTTTTGCAAGGTCTACTTTCTGTCATGTAAACATAGACAGTTAATAAGCAAGATAATGGCTGCTCAGTATTCTAGCCATTTTTTAGGGTGATGGTGTCCTTGGGGTTGTAATATTTCAAACAAAAACAATTTGGGTCCATTTTTACCCCGGGAGGCTAGTATATAGGTCTAATGTAGTTCATGACGTTGGGTGTCCAAGGGGTTAACAATAAATTTGCGTACATATTAGACTGGATTAAGCTGTGAAACTGCTTTAATAAGTCTGTTGTCATCTTCTGTCAATAGACGTAATAATCACTAAACAGTTAAATGTCAACTTTCATCAACACTCTGTCAGCGGTGTGAGGGTTAAATAAGGTCATAGGTCAAGTCAATAAGGTCATAGGTCAAGTTTGTAATATAGTAGTAAATATATAACTTACCTCTCATCGATGTTAACATCTGTATTCTTTTCACTAAACTAACATCCAACTGTTTAGCATATGCTACAAAAATATTATAAATATATTTATACAACTATAACACAGGTTTTAGTGTAGGCCTAATTGTTTAGCATAGGCTACAAAATATTATCAATATATTTATACAACTTTAAAACATGTTTTACTGTACTTGTCCGACTCAATCAACTACTGTGTTGACAATCTCATTAAAACACAGATCCAATCTGGTTTCGTTTTTTATAGTTCAAAATATTGTTTTACTTGTCTTTACAACACTAGGATCTGGAAGAGTTGTTATGTAACCTGCATTCTGGTTGATGTGCAAGATTATCCAATGAAACGGTCTGTCATGGTGAGGTCTTGCCCTCCCCAGTTGACTCAATGACAGATCTTATGATAAAACGTGAACATGCTAACACTGGGCCACCCAACCCCTAATTTTTTCACAAATTGTTGTGCATTTAAATAAGATAATTAAATAAAATAACTGACCTTCTGTGTCATAATCAACACTTTCTGTTATTTTTAACAATCGTTTATCTTCTGATAACCACTTCTGATTTTGCTGTAATAAAAAATAAAGTATGAATCTCACCCTACAGTTATTGTTAACTTTCACACGATCACACTTGATGCTTTAAGCACAGTTCATATTCACTGATGTAATCTAGACATGATAGCTTGTCCACAACAGGGAATGTTTCAGCTTGGGCTGAGAAAAATCATTGGTATTTTTCAACAGCCTAGTCTTTCGATTTGCACGAAGAGAGAGAGAGAGAGAGAGAGAGAGAGTGTGAGAGAGAGAGAGAGAGTTTAACATCCACTCAACGCAATGGTCATTTCAGGACCAACATATGGTTCAATATATTTCATTATTTCACTTGTGCGTAGGGGTCTTTAGCAGTGGGAGGAAACCGGAGAAATCTCACGAGGTTGGACAGGCGACCCTACTTGTCTCGTACAAGTGGGGAATCGAAACCACACAACTTGACCCTATGTAACGCACACACGTCCGATTAAAAGATAGAGAGAGAGAAATGGGATTTAACGTCCACTCGACACAAACTAGGTCATTTTGGGACTAACATATGGTTTCAATTCTATTTCAATAATTCGCATGCGCATAGGGGTCTTTAGAAGGAAACCCACGAGGTTGAGAAGGCGCCCCTATCTTCATGCCGCATCCATGCCACATAGGTTCACACCAGGGATCGAAACTACAGCTGCAAGCCAGAGGTGACCGGCCAGCCAGAGGTCGAAGCGCGGCACTCTAGACCACTAGGCCATCCCCCCACCCCCACCCGATTAAAATAAATGAACTATAATGATATTAGCCACACTATTTTGTGTTGACAAGACATTAATCCCTATTCCGGTATTAATCCAGAGATTACAATGGTCGAGTTTAAGAAATGTTTACCTCTGCTAATGATTTATGGTCTTCGATTACTTCTTCTTCCATTTCTTGCATCTTATTCATTGCTTGATGGAATGATAATAATTCTTCTGATACCTCTTCTTGCTACAATATATAAACAATAATATACAATATACGTCTACTGGTATATAAAATTCATAATTTGTTATCCATTTCAAAAATAGGTGCAAACAATATATTGCATTATTACTGTATTTTAATGATTAAAAATTTTTTTGTCAAGATGGTGATATATTGGATGAAAATGTTGTCTAACTCTAAACACAAAACTCATGAATTAATAAAGCCATGTAGATTCATTAAGTATGAATTCTTATGAATGATCAAACTGATTTACACTAAGTTTCAATAAAATACAATCATATCATTGAAGAAATGGCTATAATCTTGGGTCAAACGTAACATTGGATTATTGCACTATTTTAACGGTTAAAACATTTTTGTCAACAAATTTGAATATTCCAATAAATCATAGTAAGTTAAATTATATTATAACATCACACAAAATAATTACTATACCATTTCTTTTTCCATTTTTCTTGATAAGTAAAATTTCTAGACAAGTTAATAAACTTATAAAGATTTTATTGTTTTTAACATTGAGGATATCCTGTCTTTATTTCACTGACATTTAATAGTTTAGTAGGAAAACAACAGGGATGTATAATTAAGGGAGTAGAGAGAGAGTAATGGTGTTTAACTTCCAATCGACGCAAACTAGGTCATTTCGGGACTAACATATGGTTCAATTTCATTTCAGCAATTCGCTTGCAAATAGGGGTCTTTAGCAGTGGGAGGAAATTGGAGTACCGGTATCTGGGGAAAACTTATGAGGTTGGACAGGCGATCCTACTCCTTGTCACAGACTACCGGGGAATCAAAACCACTCCAGTTGACTCAATGACAAGACTTTATGATACAGTATGCACATGCTAACCTTTTGGCCATCCCCCCCCCCCCCCCCGTCGTGTACAAACGGGCAATCTAAACTACACCAGTCGACTCAATGATAGACCTTATGATACAGCATGCATGTGCTGACCATTTTGCCACAGCACCCCCCTTCTTTAACATTCTACTGGATTAAATAAAAAATGAGAAGAAAATGATCATACAAAGTTTCTTCTAATCCCTTCATTTATTTATCATTAAATAAAAATCTAACAGGAAGTCAACATCAAGCTACATAATACATAGTTTTACATGTTTCCATTTTGTTGATGTTCCTTATAAGAGTATGTTGGGTCACACATTACACAACTAGACTTGATGTTAGTCAGGTCATACACTACAAAGCAACTACACTTCATGTTAGACAGGTGACACACACACTACAAAGCAACTACACTTCATGAGATCATAGCATTACTGCATTAGGTACTTGAATTGAAAAGACAATGGTTGACTTGACATCTAAAACTTTGTTTTTTGATCGACGAAAGATTCTAAGGAATGTGACTTCCCTTTTGCACTGAAATATTGGATCTAGTGTTGTATTGAAGTATTGGGTCTAGAGTTGTCTTTTGCGAGAGACAGAGAGAAAAATCGGATTGAACTTCCACTCTAGACAGACTAGGTTATTTCAGAAATAATATTGGGTTCAATTTCATTTAAAAAATTTGCTTGTGCGTAGGGGTCTTTACCATGGGAGGAAACCAGTGGACCTTGAGAAAAGCCACAAGGTTTGAAAATGACCCTACTAAATGAACAAAATGAAAACTTCAAAATTTGTACACAAATCACTAGCCAGAATGCTTTTGAGCGTCATTTGTAATGAAGCAACTTGATGAATGAGGCTAAATATACCCCACATAGGAGAATACTACTGGTATAGACTGAAATAACCAGATGCCAAAGACAGTCATTCAATTTGAACAATACAGCCAAACATAACTGATTAGAAATTATGTGATAGGAATTAGATTAAAAAAAAGAGAAGATTGAATTTAAATCATTTTATATACACTCATATTACAGTATTATATGCAGTGAAACCCATTTGTGTCAATTTTAGGTACCAAAGAATAGTGATTAAGCTCTCTCTATCTATATGAAATGAAATGTGGTTTAACGTTCTACTCCGACTGGGCTAATGAAATCAAGCATAGGTAATACAGTGTGCTATGAGGTAAATTTGCCTGAGACCTTGGTTTTTCGTCCCATCCAAACAACTAGACAACTGTTTTTGTTGAAGAGATACTTACATTAGAAGTTTTCAGCATATGTAGATCACTGTTCTGTGGTGACATGGTACCTAATGGTAGATTATCTGATGGCGAGACCTCAGCAGGTTTACCTTCTACTTTACCACCTGGTCCTAGTTCCTTCACTCTATATCAAATATACAACAATTTCATCATAATATAAATCAAACTTTCTGTCTCGTAATTCTAACAATTCAAAAAGCAAATGAGAATCTTTGTTAAAACCACAAAATCAATGTTAATCATAATAGGGTTTAACGTCCACTTGACACAAACTAGGTCATTTCGGGACTAACATATGGTTCAATCTTATTTTATTAATTCCCTAGCGCGTAGGGATCTTTAGCAGTGGGAGGAAATCAGAGGACATAGTGAAAACCCATGAGGTTGGATAGACGACTCTACTCCTCGTGAGTGAGAGAGAAATGGGTTAAATGCCAGGCACTACGGCCTACTCTTATGTACTGAATTCCATCTGCCAAGGATCTTTTACGTGCATGCCTATGTATAACGGGACCTTGGTTTTTTCATTTCACCTGGGCCCTGTTTCACGAAATTTTAACTTAAGAAAAAATCCAATTTTAGTAGATACTTCAATTTTGATTGGCTAAGCACTAAAATCAATCTAATATTATCCAATCAAATTACTAAAATTGGGATCTTATCTTAGTTAAAATTTCGTGAAATAGGCCCCTGAACAACAAGATAGCTGTCCTTGTCAGGCCCTCCGTCCAGCACCACTGGCAAGGGGAAACCACGTCGGAAAAAGTATATCATGTCATACTGCTTTGAGTATTAAAGTCTTACCTGTCAGCGTAGCGTAAAGTATTTAGAGTATTTTCAACACAGCTCATCCCGGGTGATATCATAGCAATCTATAAATAAATATCATCAAATGTCTATAGGAACAGCAAATGTCTAAAGGAACAGATTTTGCAAATTATTACTGATTATCTAGAAAGCCTGTTGCTTTCTTTTGCTTTTCATGAAGGACAATAAGAAATGAAAAACCTCCAAAGCACGATTTTATGAAAATCAGACTAGTTTTTTCTCAAGTGTCCTAACCTTTAGTGTAATTTAATTCGTAATAAAAGACAGTAAAATTTTGTTTCATATTCCAAAAATCTGTCAATTATTTAGCAAGAATTCTTATCTGTTTCCATGGATCAGCAAGAATCAAATTCTAAGAATTTGTAGACTTCTATCAACACAAGTGAATGTACAGGTATATGATTCAAGGTGAAACTTACCATGCACGTTCTCGAACCTTCCTTTATAAAAGAATCACGTAGAACCTGCGTTAATTTACTAGCACGGAATGGTGTATGAGCTCCCCTTCTACCTAAAGCTCGTATACACTCCTAAAAAAAAATAAAAAAAAAAAAAAATTTTTTAATCATAACATTAACTTTTATATTCTTCATTATTAGATTACTTAAAGCTGAACTCCGATTACAAAACTACAGAAATGATCAAATAAAAAAAATTACTGCCAAACATAATCGCCATACTTGTTTTCAATTTGCAGAAGAAGTATGGCCGCTGTACGGTGTACGAAAACAGAGGCAGGCCACGCCCACATCCAGTATACACTTTGGCCACCACACTGTCCACATCCGGCTAGCAATATTTCAACTACCAATTACCAGCTACTGACTGGGCGGTTTTTCTCTATAAATTGACTGAAAATATTATTGCTACACAATTATTATGTCTGATCAGGTACATATTATTTTACAAATTAGAAGAAATAAGTAAAGTCCGGTGTACCTTTGCTCTAAAAATGAAAGAAAACTACTCCAAACAACAACAAATCTATGTTGTTGACATAACATCAAGGGACATAACCACCTATGTCCCTTGATCGTCATAAATAACAACAAGATGAAAAGTATTTTGAAGTGAAGACATACTTCTTCGATGGAGAGAACAGTTGTTTTATTGCTGCTTTGGATATATTTTGGAACGATAGTACTGAACTTTATAATACTAGAAATCATTTGGTGTTTCTAACATGTTGTGCAAAGCCTTTCAAGAAATAAGAATAAACATGGTTGGATGATGTCGGTAGATTTGTTGATTGTTTGGGGTAAAACAATTTTTCCCATACTTTTAGAGCAAAAATATACCGTAGGTTACTTATTTCGTACAATTAGTAAAATAATATGTACCTGATCAGACATAATAATTGTGTAGCAATAATATTTTCAGTAAACTTATAGAGAAAAAACCGCTCACTCAGTAGGTAATTGGTAGTTGAAATATTGCTAGCCGGATGTGGACAGTGTGGTGGCCAAAGTGTATACTGGATGTGGGCGTGGCCTGCCTCTGTTTTCATACACCGTACAGCGGCCATACTTCTTCTGCAAATTGAAAACAAGTATGGCGATTATGTTTGGCAGTAATTTTTTTTTATTTGATCATTTCTGTAGTTTTGTAATCGGAGTTCAGCTTTAATAATTAGGATTTCTTTATGTCCAAACTATGATACACAGAAATTTACACATGAAATTTTTGAAAGTTCAGTAAAAAAAGGGGCTAATTGTAAAAGCTGTTGTCTTTTGTTATATACATCTGAATATGCATTTAACTACACATATAAATTGAGTACAGAAAACGGCAGAAAATGAAATTAGATGTTCAATGTTGTTTAAGAGAATATTAATAATACCTTTAAAGCTAGTAAACTTTTGTTGATTTCAGCCCCTTCCATTCTCGTTTGTCTATCAGCACTTGACGTATCAGCCCCTCTTTCATTACCTGTAAAATACTCAGAGGATTGAACACTTGATAACACTTCTCAATCAATCTGATTAAACCACAGATCCTATTTCGTCTTGTTTTTTATTGTTCAAAATTTCGTTTTACTTGTCTTTACTACACTAGGATCTGGTTGAAAAGAGGGATTAGCCAATGAAAAGGTCTGTCAGGGCGAGCTTTTGGTGTTTGTTCATGGAACTGTGGGCTATCCATTAGAAACATCAATGGAATTTCTCTCAAGTATCAATAAATATCACCACAAACATGTGACTTACCTGCTAAATCAATAAGAGAAAACTTTCCAAATAATTTATTCGTATTTCTGGAAAAAAAGAAAAGAGACAAATTGTGAGAAAATTGAATAATCCTGAAATATTACACCAAAGCCAGAAAGTTTATTCAGTTGGTCAATTCAGAAACATATCTTAATTAATTGTCTTACAAGTAAGAGTAAAGATAGTTAAGTCACAATGTTTCGGTGAGTAAAGTAGGAAAGGCGATGGATCACTAGCCTGGATGTCGGGCGTTGGATCCCTGCATTGGCCAAGAAAGTACATCCAGATTTTCCGGTGTGGTTTCCACTTGAGAATAATGGAGGATGGAAGGCCTGACAAGGACAGCTGTCTAGTCGTTTGGATGGGACAAAAAGCCGAGGTCCTGTGTACACATTGGCATGCATGTAAAAGATCAAGGCAAAATTTCACACATAACAGAGTGTATGGCGAATTCCCGTCTTTATTAGTCCAGTTCAAAGTACAACAGTAGCACGTTAAACCCAATTTCATTTCATTTCATTTCTGAAACATGTTGGCAGAAACACTGCTGTCCAAGCACATTTCACTCAAAGCAAATTGCATAACATATGCCTGTCTTCATTTCTGCATAAAAGTCGTTAACACTCATTTCATGTGTAATAAAAATAAGACTAACCTTTTTCTGAGAATGATTTGAAATACTGCATGAGAACGTGATGAATGTTGGTTAGCAGATGTAGTACCAGAGGTCCTGAAACATAAATTCAAACAATATAAAATACTCCTGCTTTTCTTTATCTAGATATATTGAGAGAGAGAAAGAGAGAGAGAGAGAGAGAGAGAAAGAGAGAGAGAGAGAGAGCTTGAGCTCTGGGGGAAAATACATAGTGGACCTGGAGAAGGTGAAAAATCACTGCAGTTGGACACACGACCCTACTACACACAGACAAGGAATAGCCACCATGCCACTGACTCAATGACAGACCTTATGGTTCAACCTATCCCCCAAACCAAAGACTAAGAAGTAGGAGAGATGTATTTATTTACCTGACGTTATTTCCATGTTGTATAAGATGTAAGACATCATCAGCATTATTAACACTTTCTTCACGTAATCCGACAATCTGTACTTGTTGTTTAGCATCTTCTAAAACTCGTAACTTGGTTTTATTATTTAATAAATCAAACACCTAAAAAACACATTAATAAATCTCATCAACACGAAAAATATAATGTGAATTTTGCCATGTCAGAGACATTTCCGGCTACTCTTCATAAAATTTCAAATGTTAAGGGTTCTTTAACATGCACAATAATAGGCACACAGATAGTCTTCATTTTTTTTTACTAATACTATATTTACAAAGAATATCACTTTAATTCAAAGGTCAAAGGTTTCATTTTGTCATTGAAAAAATTAGGATTTAATTCCACTCGACACAAACTAGGTCATTACGGGAGTAACATATGGTGTAATTTTATTTCAATAACATGATTATAAAAGCATAAGGGTCTTTAGCTATGAAAGAAAACCAAAGGAATCCCATGAGGTTGGGCCAGGCGACCCTATCCCTTATAAGCTGGAAATTGAAAACATGACACTTGAATCAAAAACCAAGTTTACGATCTAACATGTACATGTTAAACCATTTGGATACCCCACCCATCTTGTTATTCAAAAAGGTCATAAAGCATGAATAAAACTACTTACTTTACCACTATAAATCTCGAAGAAACTTGCTCCAACCACTAGATCTGATTTTTTATATTTCGAATGTAATAATTTAAATACATCTTTTGCTGCAACAAAATTATAAAATAAATAAAGTTTTAAAAAAGACAATGATACTGAGATGCTTATTTCAAACCTCAAAACCTAACAATTATTGAGCCCAAGCAAAAAAATCAGACTATCTACTACATTTGTGTCATTGCTATAATGCAGCAATACTTAGTCACTTTCAAAAGTTAATAAAGCGAATGCAGATATGGCATCAAGCTTGGAAATAAGGCACCTGTCACTGACAATGTCCGGCACAGATTCAGGCTTTGTCAGGCACAAAACCTCTGGTGCCTGTCATTTTGTCAGGCACTGATTTGTCTTTTTTCAATATTATCGTCAATACATGTCCGGCACTAAATTGAAAATGTCAGGTACTTTTTTGTTAGTGCCTGACATTTTGTCAGGTACATCTAAAACCATTATTTCCAGGCCTGTATGGCATTTCAATATCTTTGGTAATTTTATTCTTGTTATCCCTAGAGTAATAAATTAAACCAGAAACATATTCTTGGATACCAATCGTCTTTGTACCTTAGTAGAAATCATTTGGAATTTAATAGATTACCTGCTAAGCAATATATTCCTTTAGAACAATCTTGTTGGCCCTTTGCTGAAAAATTACCTCCCATCGTCTGTTGTGAAAAAATACATTAAGTAATGGAAAAAGATGATTTTAAATGTCAAAAATCCATATAAAAAAAGAAACTATTTCAATTATCATATTTGTAATGACTTTTTTTTGACATTTGTTGTTGGTATTTTAGTGCCAAAATCAGAAATTTTTAATTATTTGTCAATATTTAGCAGTATAAAAAGAATGTGACGAAAACTATAAATAAATAAATAACTTACATGGGTTTTACCACTTCCTGTTTGACCATAAGCAAAACATGTAGCCATACTTCCTTCAAATATACACTCAACTAATGGCTTTGCTGTATATCTGTCAAAAAAAACAAATTTTGAAAACTAGGTCATTTTGGAACTAACATATTTCAATAAAAACTGTCAGAATTATGGCTCTTGATCAGTATGAAAGATCGTGTTATTGCTCTAGAGGCTGAAGTTGAAATCTCATTGTTTCCAAGAGTTACGGCCCTTGATATAAAATGTTTTGTATATTAAATGTGTGGTGCAGTTACCCTGTACTTACTATTAGTGTAGGGCAGAACTATTAGAAGCCAATAGTAACTCATTAAGCCATAATTACTTAATGAGTTACCCAGAATCACATTTTAGTGTCTTGTAAATGTTTTCATTACTGGCAAAAGATAAAAAAAAAATATTTGTGACAACCCTTGTTGAGTGCTAGGATGACTTAGCTGATGTATGTTTCGTTGCCTGGCAACTGATGTTAGAAAACAGAAATAAAATTAACATACCTGTAAATTACATCATTTGTGGAACTTTCATCAAAAGCATAATCAAATCGAAAACTCTGGTTTTCTAAATACTTTGTGAGGTCAACTTTTAACTTTGGTTCATGAATTATCACATTTTCTTTATTAGGGACAGTTGTTACATCAGGTTCACCTTTACCTATTTCTGTACAAATACAAAAAAATACCATTTCAAATATGGACATTGTCTGGGAATGTCTAACAATTTCTACAGGCTACCTGCATCCAGTATAGTGGCAGCATTACTATTGCACTGGTGGTTGGGTGACCAAATGGTTAATGTGTGCACATTGCATGATAAGGTCTGTCATCGACCCAAGTGGTATGGCTTCGATTTCCTGCTTGTACGTGACAAGGAGTAGGGTTGCCTGTCCAACCTTGTGGGTTTTCTCTGGGTCCTCCAATTGTTGAAGACTTCAACACAGAAGCTAATTATTGAAATAAAGTTGAACCGTGTTAGTCCCAAAATGACTAGTGTTGAGAGGATGCTAAACCCCATTTCGCAGTCTCTATCAACACCATGTTCCATAACATACTGTTACTGTGCATGACCTAAAATAGTGCCATATACCTGGATGATCTGGGATGACTATGATGTTTAGTAGTGTACTGTGATGTCAAAGGCAAATATTCAGAATTTCTGTGATCTTTATAAAATTTTATCAAAGCAAACAAAACTTTGGAATATTAGCAATTATACTAATTATAGTGTTGGCGGAAGGGTATTATTCTGCAAAATTTGAGAAATACATTACAGGTTGGCCACAGTCCTTAGAATAATCAGAAGACTTGGAACTAGAACTTTCATTCTGACAGATCAAGATCACATGGCCAGGAGACGTAATTACCTTTTTTCGTTAGAGGTCTCTTCCGTAAACAAACACATATTTGATGATCTTCGATAGGATCCGAGGATGTGATTGGTCGATATTCTAACGATTCCTGATAATCTCTACAATAAATAATACATTTATTTATCAAATACTGCATCTAAAGGGACAATAACATTCTTGCTGGCTTGGAAGCTCCAGAAAATAAATAATACCCTTATTCTATGTACTAGATGTGTAAGTGTCCTACCTGTTGTGTAAATTATCCATTACAACCTATTTTACTTGTCCAGAGGGTTCAAAAATATTTTAAAATCCAAGTCACATTTGAAAAGGTTTACGTTAGACTTTTCAAATCAATTGGTTGAATTTTTCCAATTTTTTAAAACAGGTGTGTTAAGATGAAATTTATATCATCAATTAATTGGAATATTGTAAAATAATACAATTTTTTGACCAGAATGAAGATTGGGACATATTATTCAGTTACAACAAGAGTGTTATTGGGGCTTTAAATCTTCAAATTATAGCAATGCTCTGTGTGTTCACTATAACCAGGGCCCTCACAAGCCTACTTTGCGCCCCAGGATATTTTTCTCGGACAGTGGCACTACGGCCTACTCTCATATTATATCGAGAACGGCCAGCTCTTTATCAAAATTTTTAATAGGCATTGCATATTCAACATTTAGAATGGTTTATAAGACAAGTTATTCTAGCTTGCATTAACTTATAACATCTTGAAACAAGTGTAAACAATCATGGTCATGTGAACTCACACAGTGGCATATTTACACAAGATTATTTCATCATTCAATATTTGTCTGTCAAAATATTAGACACAAACTGCACTCAATAATACTCAACTTTTAATCTTTTTATTTTTCCCTATTTGACTTAAAAACCAAAGCACATTTTGGCATGAAAATATCAAATAACAATGTCCACTCGACATAAACTTGGTCATTTCGGGACAAACACATGATTCTGGGTCATAAATGAAATGGGGTTTAACATCCTACTATTCTGCTCCGTATGGGCTAATGAAGACGGTCATATGCCATAATGTTTGTTATAATAATAATAATAATGTTTATTGTTTTAAGCCTATTCCATCTATATGTGATCTCAACAGGCTGTACAGTTATTATTATCCCGGTCTCTAGGATACAGGTAAAGCCTGATTACCTCCCTTTACCACTGAACTCTTAGAAAGAGCCCCAACATATGCTGCTTCAAGGAGCGCAACAGTTTTTTGTGTAATACATACACCATCCTACCGGTACCCATTTTCAGTTATGAGGGAAATTATGCCCGGGCAGCGGAACTATGTCCTACTGTTATATCAAATTTCAACTGCCATGAGATCTGTTGTGGACACCAATGTGTACACGGGACCTCTGGTTTTTTTTTTATCTCATTCGAACAGCTTGACAGCTGTTCTTCTCAGGCCCTAAAGTAGGGGAAACCACATCGCAATATCACAATAAATTATCTCAGCCAATGAAGGGAGCAAACCTGCTACCCAATAGGCTAGCATCTTACTCACTTAGCCACCGTGACTCTCAAAACAACTTTAAATACAGAAACTCTCTAACACATTCATTTCATGTGAAATTGTTACCCCAATCTAGTAATGTATAAATAATGTACGATTGGCAAGTTTTACATTATTTTAAATAATAGTACACCAACATCAAAGGATGATGTCTGATCTGTGTTTTAAATGGTGTTATTAGTTCATGACTGGATTTACTTACTTGACGATTTTAAGGAATTACAAATTAAGATCACCGGGGATTGGATAATATAGAATCTTATTAGTTAATAACAGGGTCGACTTACTTGATCATTTTAAGGAATTCCCAATTCGGATCACTGGTATCATACTTAGTTTCGTTGACTTCTTTAATAGCATTATGAGCCGCTCTTCTCTCCTCTCGCCTCTGTTTTATTAATTCAACCTCTTTAACACAATTTGATTTCCGCCGAGCTACAAAACAAATTATGGTACACATAAACAATGTTCAGGTCATTTTGTGACTAAAATATGATACAATTTTATTTCATTAATTTACTTGTGCATAGAATGGACTTTTGCAGTGGGAGGAAACAGGAGAACCGGGGAAAACTCATGAGGATGGACAGGTGACCCTACTCCTTGATACGTTCGGAAATCTCAGAATCTAATACATGGGAGATTCAGGGGATTCAGGCAATTTGAAATGAAGAAAATACAAACCTGCAGCATTAGCAGCAGCTGTAGCAGCAGCAGTATTCTGTTGTTTCTTGGCATCTTCTTGTTTTATATCTGTAGCAGAAACAGACTGTCCATTCTGTTGAGCCATGGCTGGTCGTGCAAAACTTCTTCTCGATCCTGCTGATGGAACTGAAACAGAAGTTACATTCCTTAACCCAGACAGGATCAAATATTCTTTTCCACAATTTTACTATTTCCAGGTCTATATTTCGTTTCATTTTTTTTATACTTTCCATGGCCTACACTACATGAAGATCTGACAAGTTATAGTCATGAGCGGCTTTTGATCTTATGACGTCAGACATTGATTACTGAAACAGCGTTGTCGTTTCTAGGGGTTTACCCAAAGTTCTGTACAGAGAAAGCCGAGAGGTCACCGTAACAAACCCTTTCATTGGCTAATTCTCACATCAACAAGAACGCCTATTATATAACAGCTCTTACATATCTTAGTGTAGTAAAGACAAGTAGCTCTTCCAGATCCTATTGTAGTATAGACAAGTATAACAAAATTTTTGAACTATAAAAACAAAACAAAATAGGATCTGTGTTTTATTCAGATTGTGTTAATCTGTGGTTAATAATTCGTCTTCGATTAACAAGCTCTATAATTATGATCTTTTCATATGTCAAATTCTGCACTTGACCTCAGATTTTATCAACATTTTAATTAAATTATAATAAGATTTAAACTTACGTTTACTTGGTTGACGGGCGTTGTTCACACTCTTATTGCTCTGTTAAAACAAACAAAAAAAATCCAAATAAATTCAAATCAAAATATATGCTGGCATTCAACCCTTTTCTGATTAAAGTCTTTTCTTCATTATGAAACTTTATGCCCCAAAAAGTATGCAATTTTCAAATTACATTATGGTGAATAATTTGATTTACAACATAATATTAATCAATTCAAATAATCAAATAACAAAAAAAAACCCCTTTCCGGTTATTTTTCAAACTGCTTTTCATGCATCATTGAACATGAAATAAAGAAACTTTACCTAAGACAATGTATAAATTATTATTAAAAAAAACTGAAACTAGTATGTTATAAACAGCCAAATATTGCTGTATATTATAAACACTGGATAAATCTATACAACAATAACTACCTAATTAATATGAGTCACTATCCTAAAATAACTATTACACCTTATAAAAGTTATAATATTTCATAACAAACAGAACAATAGCACAGTAGAAACAATCTAGCAAGCTGATATTTTCTTTAGTATATAATAACCCCTTAATATAATATAAGTATAATGAATTACTTACAAGCATAGGTCACATGTTATTCTATATTGTTTTATTAATTCATAAACGCCAGCCTATAGTGTTTGATACACCTACATGTAATTAACACATATCGATCCCAGTATTATACCTATATAGTGTAACTAAGTAAAAATAGGTGTATAATGTATTATAAAATGCCTGTGGTTTAATCAAATGTGTGCTATTTCATTAAGGTAAAAAGTGCTCAATAACTTCAATGATATAATGAGTATAAGTGGGTTTTGGTGTACGCATGTGTATTAGCAGACGCATGTGTATTAGCAGAAGTAATAAAGCAACTAATTAAGCTTATTTTAATCCTATTAACATAAAACCGGTCTATAATAAACAACATTTAAAGCTAAATCCCATTTTGAGTAGCCCCAGGTAGGGTTTACATTTTGATCTTATACCACACCCACAAACCATAATGATACGCAAATAGACAAGTGGCGGAATGGGCCTGGTAGGGTAATATATATATGTAATTCTAATAAACTAATGATTTTAAAGGCATTATACGGCATTAATCATTTTTAGGCCCTTTGTTAGGCAACAAAATCACATTTTTCCGTAGCTTCAGCTAGGCGATTGGAACAGAAACATCCTGCATTCTCAGACTTAGGTTAAGAATTTACTCAACTTTCAATCATTGTTTATGAAAGTATCTTGATCCAGAAAGACAAAAATTTGCACAGTATCTTTTTGATGCATTTTAAAAAGCAACATACGTTTTATAAAGGGCTATATTTTAGTTCAAATAAGGGAAACACTTTTGAATAAATTTTTAACTTAAGTCTGAGAATGCTGTGTGAACTTGGGACCAGGGCTACAAACATTAACCCACTTTAACTAGACTAGGGCATGACATTAAAAATCCAAGATGTTTAACTACATGTATCATGTTTCTTTTCCAAATTGTTTTTCTTCTAAAATTTAAAGTTCTATTGTTTGTAATAGACCTCAGTATTTAACTAGGTTGCTGATCAAGTTTGAAGTGAATTGTCGAATGTTTAAATTAATAATGTGGATGGTCGTAGGTAGCTTAACAACCGTCATAAAACCAATCAATCAACACAACAAGGGTTAACACAATTCTACATATAATCATTAATAATATAACACAGCGGTTGGATACACTTTATGACACATAATGAATACAGTCAGAGTAATGGACAATCAAAGACAAAAGAAGTATACAATTACCGAAGATTTTAATTCATCTTGTTGCTCCTGGATCACGATAATAAATCAAAAGGGCAAAAATTAAATATGCAGCAAAAAAAAAAGAAAAAGAATAATGTCAATCTTGCATAAAAAAAGGTGTAGCCATTCTCAGCTTGTGTTTCATAATTCTAAATTTCTTTATTGTCAATGTTAATTGGCAGTTGTTTGCGAATTCTTTCACATGCTCGCAAGTGGGTTTTTTTTATTTAAAGAAGCTTAAAAGAATAAACTTTTGATTGGACAAGAACATAGTATTTCCGAAAGTATGCTTTACAGGTCTGGAAGTAATATTGTACCTGACCAATTCTGCGAGAGAGGGAAATGGAATTTAACGTCCACTCGACACAAGCTGGGTCATTTTGGGACTAACATATGCTTTAATTTTATTTTGATAATTTGCTTACGTGTAATCGAGGATTCACCAATTTTGCAGCACTAGCACAAAATGAAATGGGGTTTAACGTCCTACTGTTCTGCTCCAACTGAGCTAATGAAGTCGGGCGTACGCCATACAGTGTGCTATGAAGGAAATTTTGTCTGAACCGTGGTACTATGTTCTACTCTTATATCAAAATCCCTATGTACTTTCTCGGCCACACCTGGTTCGAACCTGCGACTTCCAACTTAGTGAGGCACTAGCTAGAATACATGTACTTAGTATCTTGAATTTTGAATTTAGTGCCAAACATTTTTATTATAAACTTAAATCTGTTCTGGACAGTATGGCAGGCACCAGAGGAAATCTTGCATAACAATGTCTGAGACATGCACCATATTACCAAACTTGCTTTAAAAATAATTTTCTTTTTAATAACAAAATTCAAATAAAAGACAATGCTAGAAACCATGCAAGATGTTTTCATGCAAAGAAACAAATCCTAGTTTTATGTTAATCTGACACTTTGACAAATAACTCGTTATGTTATAGAGACGTAGTTTGAATAATAAGTAAACCATTCAATGATATAATGGTAGATTTGTATCCAATTATTCTCTCAATCTAGTTTGAACATGTCTAATTTAAAGTTCTAGATACAAATAATTGTGTATTTTTGGGATAATATCTCATTTATTACAGCTTAAACATACATTATGCAACAGCTAAATCTGCCTATTGCACGACTTTCTTTAGGCCTGAAATGTTATCTAAATTATTAACTAGACATTAAACATACATTATGGAAGAGCAAAAACTGACTTTTGTCGGTCTTCCTTTGAGCCTCAGATGTCATAGAAATTATAAATTAGATCTTTATTTAAACAACAAGCCCAAACTGAACACTGTAGACCCACGGATGGCTTGGATTGGGTTCGGATTAAAACAGGATTTCGTCGACTGATTTAATCACTATGGCGTCGTGGGTGGGGTTTCTCCGTGACGTTGACGTCATCAATTTACTTCCGGAAATTATTCATAAAAGACAGTGATGACCGAGGCTATACACAAGCTTCACTAGATACCGTTTAAACATTACTTGATGATCGAGACTATGTAGGTGGAGTTAACGCCTGTCAATCATCAATCGGCCACAGTGGGAAAAGGGTGTCGATGAATTTTAACTACCATTTCTAGTAAAAAATTATAGTGGTAACAACTTTGTTCAGGATAAAGTTATTTGACTGAAATTTTCAATATATTCTTGTTTCAACATCTATTTTTGAACTTTTATAGCAAGAATGGCTAACTCCTTGTCAAAATCTCCCATAATGTATCTTTAATTAACGTATCCAGACCATAATCAACTCCCGATGGCATCGCTAGCGTGCGATCTTTAGTGGATTATGAACTGATTTTCTGCATAACTTTCCTTCACGATTTAATCATGAAATTGATAATCAAGACTATGCTTTTTATCGTATTGACTTTTCTTTAGTAAGATGATCGAGGCTAGGCCGAAATTTCAAACGTCTAATTCTCTTTTCATAGTGGATCAATTTGACTGAAATTTTTAGCAAATTACCTTTACATTAGCTAGTTTTAAACTATTATAGTGAGAACTGACATCTCTTTATCTAATCTCCCATAATGTATCTTTAATCAATACATTGATTACTTAACATTCAACTAAAACTGGCATTATCTAAGATTTAGATATAGGGCTGACCATTGTCGCTATAATATTTAAAAAAAATAGATAATGCAAAATGAATACATTAAAAATTTCATTCAAGTTACTTTATTTCAAAGTTTGAGCGAAGTTATCAGAAGCTGTAGTTTTGACAAGATGTGTGCATTGACTGTAACCACTTCACTGGTCCTTCAAGTTTTAGCCTCACTTCTCCATTTTTAAATTAAATCATTAAATTGCCAAACCATTCTAATCTAATTAAAATCAGAGTCACAAGATGTCATGGAGAGTTGATTATGGTCTTGTCATGTTTTAATAAATGTCTAATTTATAATTTATATAACTCTTAAGGCACAAAGAGTTACATAATGCCTGTTCTATACATAATTAACATTCCCGCAAAACTTATTTATATAGGGTAGTCAATATTTCCAATCAAAGTATGGGATATAAGTAGAGACAATCCATCTTACTAGAAAAATACTGGGTTCCCTGCTAAACACCCATGGGCACCCAAAGGACAAAAATGCAAAGTCAATATTTATATAGGTAGCACAGGCTTGTTTATACTGTTTCTGGAAAATGGCGAAAATTGTGAAATTTTCAATTCATCATCACTTCTTGAAAATACTGATTACAATTTAGCCATTTCGGGAATGATATTACATTTAGAGAACAAACTTTCAATCAATCACATCTTGAAAATACTGAATACAATTTAATATTTAGCCATTTTGGGATGATATTACACGAGAACAATCTTTCACAATATTGACACAACGATATTAAAATTTATTTAAATGACTAGTAGTATTAGCAGTTTTAAGTTTATAGTAGGAACTGATCCATTCCATAATCATGCTCCAAAAAATGATAGCACCCCTATTATTCAATGTCTGTACCTTACAAAACAAGACAACACAAGATACTGAAATAACCCAAAACAATACATTTGTATTACAAACAAACAACAATAGATATGCACCTGTACCAATATTAGAGCATGCTTACGTTCTTTAACAATATATCGATTTTAAGTTCAATTTAGAGTAAAATATTGTGCTGTAATGAAATTAATTTACTTCAACAATTTATCAGTTTTAAGTTCAATTTAGAATAAAATATTGTGCTGTAATGAAATAAAGTCATTTGCTTGGTGTGCAGGAATAAAGTTAAAGTCAGAAATTAAAAGCCATAATGGCTCAATCGGTGTAAGTAAGTATCTTTGAGATGGTTTAAAACATGACGCAGCATAATCGTATAAGATATCCTCGTCTAGAGATACTAACACCATGTTCATCTCTTGGTGCTTGGTGAAATCAAATGACTGAGCATATGTTGTCACAGAATTGTAACTTGTTCATTTTATGAGAACATTTATAACTATCTCTCAAATATTAAATCTTCATTTTGGTCCTAAATTAAATTTAAACTACATTTAAGTTAATTTTAAGTTTTAAATAAACCTACATTTGGTCCTGAAATTAAATCTGCTTTTCTGTATAAAATCTACACATATCAAATTTCTGTTTTACTGTTGTTAGGTCTAAATTTCATTCGATTCTAAATTCAAAATCTACATTTTTGCTTTCAAAATCTATATTTTTGCTTCCAATTTTTGCTTTCAAAATCTACATTTATTCTTAAATCTATTTTTACCTTTTAAAATGAAATCTACATAATTTTAAGATCAAATCTGCTAGATGATGGTGATATGATCTATTTAAAGTTAAATGTTAGCCAAATATGCATTAAAAAAAACTAAACTAAATTAACTAACAACATAAAACGTGAGCATGTCCTAGTAAAAATAATACCGGTACCTTAGCTACCGTGCGCTTTTGATTAGAATTAACACGAGATGTGGCAGGTCCACCTTGAATAGCGCCTTTACGATCATCGTGATTGTAAGTTTCTGTGGTACTCTCATCTTCCTCCTCGCCATCGTCATCCCCATCCATCTTGAGGGTGACAAAATTATCAAACTTTTAGATTTTATTTTATCTCTATATAATGCTTTGTTAATTCTATTTGGATCATTATAAGCTTACAGGGTTCGAAATTAAATTTTTTTTTTTTTTTTGGGGGGGGGGGGGAGCTGACAGATTCCCCTAAGCATCATTTCGACAGGATAATATATATTTCTCGAAAAAAGTTTCCGATATCCTATTCCATAAACTATAAATAAGTCTTCAATTTGAAATTCCATTTCATAAATAAGATGTCAAATTTCTGACTAACTAACTAACGATTTCTGCTATGGACTAATGATAATAAGTATCATATGTTGGACTAGGGGCTAGTCTTGGAAAATGTTAATTTCAAACCCTTAGCTTATCTCTTTTCAACAAGAATATGAAAAGTATCAAAATGCAAACTGCAATTGCATTAATATTAATTCTAATAAAAAAAACCCTCAAAACATTCGACCCCTAAAAAAAACACTGCACACACTGTATAAGTACTTGTTAAACGAATAATCAGGGATACAGAGCAAAAATCACGCAAAATAGTAAAGAAAACAAAATTCAAAATAGAGAAGTATTTTCTGAGACCTGCAAATTGACATTAATGTCAAGTACTAAAATATATCTTATCTTGTTATTATTCTACTTTGACACTTTTTTTTAGAAAATAGAACATGGGAAAGAAAAAGTGTCCAAAAATAAAAGCCCAAAGAAAAAAGCTGAAATATTCACCTTGGCTGACACCGAAACTCTATTTTTGTTGAATGCTGGTTCTGACACATGGGGATTCAAGCTTAAAATAGCTTCCATTTCAATCTGTAAAAATAAATATTGTAAAATAAAAAATTTAGTGTGTGCCATGACATGAATAATAAAGAATTGTAGTACTCAGAGTACTGGTACAAACTTTTAGACTGCTGAATTATAACATTATCGCATAAGGTACAAAAAGCATGAACCATTGTGTTGTGCATTGACATTCTTGTAATACACCTCAGACTGGACCATACCAATTTGGAGAGAGACAAATAGGAATAAACGTCCATTTGACACACACTAGGTCATTTTGGGACTAATATATGGTTCAATTTTATTTCAATAATTCGCTTGTGCTAATGATTTTTTCAGCAGTGGCAGGAAAACAAAGGACTGTAGAAAACCGACGAGATTAGTCAGGCAGGCCTACTCCTTGTCAGGTACTACAACTAGGGAATCAAAACCATGCCAGTTGACTCAATGACAGACCTTATGAAGTTATGATGCCATGCCACGCGTACATTGAAACCCATTTCTCTCTTTCTTCCCCTCCCACTTCCTCAGACTAGTTTTTAAATTTTAGTAATTCATTAATACTCACTTCTTTCCCTTTGGTTTCTCCCTTCTCAAACCACTCAACTGTGACACTACGAGATTCTAAGTTAACACCGCTAATGACAGCAGAATGTATTCTCCCTGGAAAAGAAATTTACAACCTAACATGACAGTGGGTCTCGTACATGTTACAAACATTGCTTGACTCAATGATAATAGTTTTACAGTTGTGCACAAGTTTTGACACTGACAGTACACTTCAGTGGGAACATTTAATTAGTCATTCTTTTAATTGCACTTTCATAAAAAGTATTACCCGATATTTGTAAAGAAGTGACTCAACGAACCATCCAATGCCATGGGAGAATACTACCGATGTAGACGGGAATAACCAGATGCCAAAGACTACCATTTAATTTGGACTCCTGTATTTCGTCTCATATAACGGATTAGAAAATTAGGGCCTACAGTAAAAATTACATAATTATGGGATTTGCGACCCATTTGTGTCAATTTCTAATTCTAGCCGCTTGCAGCCCGCTAGGTACTAGGTGCCAAAAATTAATTTTAAATAATAGCGATTTAGCTCCTTTTTTAATAAGAGTTTTCGAATGAAATACTGGCAAAACCAAACACCACATTTATCTCAGAGAGTAAACAACATTTTTAACCACGTTTTTATAGGTACCGGTAGCTAATCTAATCTAGCCTAGTCTGGAAAACTGAGTCACCGACTCAAAAGTCAAAAACTTGAAAAGTCAGTTCAGTCTGAATCTGACATGAAAAACAGGTGTTCACAGAGACTCTCAACTATAACATATTTGTAGAAATCGCAGATTTTACCCCAAATTATCCATAATTAAATAATTTTTAATGAGTATCTATTGAAAATAACGTTGTTTATTTATATTAGCAACCTGTTTACAATCAAGGCCAGGAAAATCAGAAAAGTGGTTTGGCTGCCGTTGCAAATATTCCAGCATTACCTACCGTCAGTGCGTTGTATATCGACATTAACGCCGATTTTCATACCGCCGTCGTCTGCCATAATTCTAGTTGGTAATCAGTTCCAAAATATTCAAATAAATAGTTCAAATAATTTGATTAAAATCGTTATTCATTCCAATAACTTGACATCATCCGTTAAAATTTCAATAAATCGAAGTGCGCATGCGCGGTAATTATTTGAACATGACATTTATCTTGATAGACACGTTTGCGTATTCATAGCGATAGGGTCAACTTGAACTTAAAAATAAGTTAAAAATAAAATGACGCGGGAGACGTTGAGGATAGAAATCAACAGAGTGAAAGTTCTTCTACTCTTGTCAGCGATAAATCAGCATGTTTCGCAAGCATATTTATAAATATTTAAGTGCTTCATAATTGAATGTTTCTTGTCCATCCATATTATTATAGATCTATGTCATCAGTTTCCCTGTACATATATTTTGTATAATACTATTCATATCTATTTTTGACCATGTACTATTCATACCTCTCATAGTGTAAATAATTTTCACATTTATCAAACATCACATCTATTACGTTTATTATCATTATGTAAAACGGTTGTTCCGGATTTTTTGCATGCTTGTTGTTGTTATAAGGGCAAAATGTAAGAAAGGCCTAAGGCCTAATTTTCTACCCTTTTGAAATAAAGTGATTATTATTATTATTATTATTATTATTATTATTGTAGAACTGGACGTTAAATAAAGTTATTACATATATTATCACACATTCAATTTCAATAATCATCCATTCCATCATAGAACTCTATGATTCCATAATATGATCCATATCTTGATCAGGGGCGGATCTAGGAATTTTGAAAAGGTGAAAGGGGGGGGGGCGCCGCAAAATGAGGGCACTTACAGCGGAAACGGGGCACGCCGCTGCGAGGGGGTTGAGGGGTGGGGGTGGGGGGGGGCAAGACAATTATCCGCCATTTTTCCTTGCATCTGTAGACCTTCCAAGAGCTATTTGGCTGGTATTTTCGTCTAAGTAAACGTTCGGAGAGGACATATTTGGCAGGCCCGGTGGAGTATGGGGGTTAGGGGGGGGGGGACTTTAGCCCCCCCCCCCTTAATTTGGCCGCAAGTAGCCTACTCTTTTCTTCAGGTTATTGCAGCCCCTGGACCCTCGCCTATAAGGACCTAGGATGGAAGCCCCCCCCCCCAATCAAGAATTGCTTCCGCCGGCCCTGTTTGGGTCTTAAAAAAGGCACTTTCAGCAGTAAAAAAGGGCACTGTCGAAAATTGGGGGGGGGGGGGCGTTCCTCACTTCCCACTGGATCCGCCTCTGTTGATCTAGTCGCGGGGGGGGGGGGGGTCACGGACTTAAGTGGGTAAGACGCTGGAGTCCCTAGCCTGGAGGAAGGGTGTTCCATCCCTACATCGGTCAAGAAAGTTCATCCAGATTTTTCGGCGTGATTCCTCCTTGTCAGTGATGCAAGACAGAGACGTCAAAGAGTCTAACAAGGACAGAGCTGTCTAGTCCTTCGATGGGTTGGAAAAAGAGGTTCCGTGTAGGAATACACATTGATGTGCATGTAAAAGATCCCTTGACAGTTGGGAATTTTATAGATAAAAGTAGGCCGCTGTCCGGGCGTGATTCACCTTGTCAGTGATGCAGCTGACAGAGAGTCTGACAAGGACAGCTGTTTAGTCCTTCGGATGGGTTGACAAAAGAGGTTCCGTGTAGGCCTACCCATTGATGTACCCGTAAAATATCCCCTGACAGTTGGAATTCGATATATGCCTACGAGTAGGCCGTAATGCTGCTGTCCGGGCAAAATTTCCCTCCTCGCACACTGTATGGCGTAGGTCTATGTAGTTCGGAGCAGAACATTGTGGCGGTATAGCCCAACCCCATTTCATAATCTAATCTGCGCCATCACCCTTGCTTGATTTTGGTGGAAGTGGGCGAAACTCTAGTAACGTATTAGTAAAAAAGAAGAAAAAATTCTTTATCTTTATATTCAATACTCAAAATCACATTGAACTGGGTCCTGTTTCTCCAAATCTTAACTAAAGATAAACTCCAAATTTTAATAGATACTTCGATTTTGATTGGCTAAGCACTAAAATCAATCTAATATTATCCAATCAAATTAATAAAATTTGATTTTTATCTTAGTTAAAATTTTGTGAAATAGGGTCCAGGGCCCTGGACTCAATCGGGAGGTAATGGTTGCGCCAAGGATTTGTGATACGTTTCGGTAAACAATACCTTCTACGGTGATTAAATTCCACACCCCTACTCAATCATTGTATATGTCCGCATAGAGGTATTATTGTAGCCATTCGTTATTTCTAAATTCCGTAAGATTTTAACGTAAATTTAGGGTGTTAGCAAGTTGCATAGATGTCTTCCAATAATGTTACTCCGTCCAATGACGGATCACGGCAAAGGCAACAGGGGCCCGGCGATTTGGTGACGGAAGACAAAAATGTTTATATTTTGCAGAAAAAAATAATGATAGTCCATTTCCCCCAAATCGTGAAAACTAGTGTCCCTTTTCGACTGGTTTTGAAGTTATTAGGTAGGGGGCCCAATGGTCATCTAACAGAAAAAGAATTGATATCAACGATTACAGTACACGTTGGGTGGGGTGGCAGCGGGAAGTTGATTTCAAGTCCAGATTTCAAAACATTTGTGGTCAAAATGAGAATATCCCAGAATTCCCGTAAGAAAAACCTTGTAACATGTTTTCTTATGGAAAAAAATCTACCTTGGAAGAATAACCCGTTGCAGGCATTTAAAAAGAAAAACTTCCAAAAGTAAACCCCCAAATTCCCCTGTACCTATATATCCAAAGCCGCCCCGACTTTCAGACCGCAAGTTATTCTGAGCATATACCCCAAAGATCAAAGAGATTTCCCCGTATAAAAAGAGATAATACAAAAACAGAAGTCTTTATTGCGCCTTTTGAAGTTTATTGAAAAACTATGGAAAACGACTCTACAAACAGGGAGCTAAAGGACATTGTGGAATCTAGAACTGCACCAATGCATTTGGCTTCTGGTGGCAGGATTTCCGTATGGAAATTTAATAGATGGTATTGTTTATAATCTTTGAATGGCATTTAGCGATTGAACATAATATAACGCAAAACACAGTTCTATGGTAAACTCACATACCAAATTCAACGTTTACTGAAGCAACAAGCTGGAATAGAAACCATATTTACTGAAAATGAAACAATAAAAGATCATCTGCGGGCAAATGGCAAACTGAATCCCTCCTCCCCCGTTCCACCTAAAGGCTGCGTTTACCAAATAGATTGTTCGTGTGGGGAGACCTATGTCGGAGAAACGAAAAGTACTCTGAATATAAGATTGGCTGAACATAAATCTAAAGCTGCTTCGAATAAATCCGCCGTGGCTGCTCACCTGAAAGCCAACAGACAACACAGCATAAATTGGTCAGATGTAAAAATTCTAGAGAGAAATCAAAAAAACAAGAAAACGAGACGTATACTAGAAGCTATCCACATAAAAAAAACCCGGCCTGAGCTCAACCTAGATGTTGGTATCTACCTACCCAAAGCTTATGACCCTTTAATTTTAAGTAATAATTAATGCCAGGAACTGTTTCATATCATATGATATACTATCTTTTAGCCTTATATAATTTCATAAAAATTGAAATTGAAATAAAGAACTTATTTATCATCAAATAAATACTTAAATAAAGATTGATTGTACATCCATGTAATTTCTTACAATATTTTGTATTTACTAATAAAATTGAAATAAAGAACTTTTAAAAACTAATCTTACGCATATGATCAAATGAATAAATACTCTGCAAGAATGCTCTTTCGAAATTTCTGCCCTATCTTTACTTACTTTACTTAATCTGCTCTTAAAGGGACAATAACATTCTTGCTGGCTTGGCAGCTCCGGAAAATAAATAATACCCTTATTCTAAGTACTAGATGTTTAAGTGTCCTACCTGTTGTGTAAATTATCCATTACAACCTATTTTACTTGTCCAGAGGGTTCGAAAATATTTTAAAATCCAAGTCACATTTGAAAAGGTTTACGTTAGACTTTTCAAATCAATTGGTTGAATTTTTCCAATTTTTTAAAATAGGTGTGTTAAGATGAAATTTATATCATCAATTAATTAGAATATTCTAAAATAATACGATTTGTTGACCAGAATGAAGATTGGGACATATTATTCAGTTACAACAAGAGTGTTATTGGGGCTTTAAGTTAATTTTAGTATATTAGTTATTTTTATTTATTTAATCTATTTAACTTATTATATTATTTTTATTATTATTTCCATTCTATCTATTAGTTTACACCCCCTTCCCCCGCCCCCACCCCGAAGCCTTACTAGACGAAACATAATCACGATAAAAACAGATACTCTCTTTTCTCCTTTCTTTCTTTTCAGGTACTGGATTCTTCCTTCAGAGAACCAATAAACAAAAGGAATGAACAGCAGAAACAAAGATGTAACCAAGCCACCTTACCGGACAACAAAAAACAAATGGACGGAAGAATGAACCAGGCCATACACTCACCAACAAGCCCCAAGGAAGAGTTGCAGCGCCCTGCCATTCAACCGGACAGAACGACCAGACCAACGAAACCGACCAATATATATATATATATATATGTACATATTATGTCACTGTGTTTAAATGCTCGTGTCTGTTTTGTCTAATGTCAATACGTAAATGTCTATCGTTGTCTAAATGTTCGTGCATGTTCATGTCTGTTTTGTTATAATTTCGTCTGTCTATGTCTGTGATCGTCTCTACTGGCACCTGTTTATTTTTGCACCTGTTAATTAATGTTTTCTGTACATATACATGTATATAAATATCTAATTATCCTTTATTCCACTAATCACATTGTAAATATTCTCACTATGTACAAATAACATGTTATTGTCTGCGATATCACCTCGGTGGAAGCGGACGTTAAATAAGCTATTTCACACTCCTCATTAAGTCATCGTTTCGGGGTTTAGTTTCAGACAGTATGCTGTCATCCATTACCTCATTTCTTCTAAACAAGGAAACACGGTGGCTCAGTGGTAAAGACTCTTGCTCACTAGCCTGGAGTTCGGAAGGTCGATCCCTGCATTGGCGGAGGAAGTTCATCGGTATTTTCCGAAGTGGTTTCCCCTTGTCAGTGGTGCAGGACGGGGGCCTGACATGGACAGCTGACTTGTTGTTCGGATGGGACTAAAAACCAAGGTCCCGTGAATACATTGGAATTCGATATAATAATAATAATAATAATAATCCTCTATTTATATAGCGCGATAATACTAAAATTAAAGCTTCTATTGCGCTTTTCAAGTTTTCTCAATTGAACTACGGATATAAGAGTAGGTCACAGTGCGCTGCCCAGGCAAAATATTCCTCATAGCACACTGTATGGCGTATGCCCGTCTTCATTAGCCCGGTTCGGAGCAGAACAGTTGGACGCTAAACCCCATCTCATTACATTCCCCCCAATTAGTCTTCAATATCGCTTAAAGCTGGATTGTTGATTAAAGCAAGAATATATCTGTTTATCGGCGATTTTCGTTATTGATTTAATGAATAGTGCATGCAGGGTCTAAAACTCTAAACCGATCCTTCGGGGAAACCACAAATCATGCAGGAACCCTAACAGATTTGACGTCACCAATCTTGATACTTTGCTTCATTTTTTTCTAGATATGTTCGAACTCATTTCTTCCTATAGAGCTTGGAAAAGATCTCCGACATCGAGAGTTCAGTGATCAGCAATGGTAGTCCCGAAATGACCTGGTTTGTATCGAGTGGTCGTTATCCCTCCCCCTCTCTCTCTCGGTTTTCAATTCTAATTCATGAGTAAATTTAAAGAGAATATGATTATAGAATAATCGACGAAACATAATGATCGATGCCCGAAAAATATCGCACAAAACCGAGTGGCACTAATCCATAGTCCATTTAGTACAAATTCGCCGTATTCAATTAAAAGAAAGTAAAATTAATTTTATTAACATTAAAAGTGATCAGATTTGGGAAACTTTGTCAATTGTAGAAGGTTTAATATATTTTTACAAAAAAAAAAAAATATTAATTGTTTTTTTTTCTCAATAAACCCGTCCGCGAGAAAAATCAAGAAAACATAATCTTCTTTATAACTCAATTCCATAGATGTTTGTAAATACTGAACGGGTTAGGACAATTTATGACTGGTTATGGATACCATAACAAATAACATGTAGTTATGACATCAGTGATGCAGGACTGGGGGTCTGACAAGGACAGCTGTCTAGTCGTTCGGATGAGACGAAAAACCGAGTGCCCGTGTACAAATTGGCCTGCACGTAAAAGATCCCTTGGCCGTTGGAATTCGATAAATATAAGAGTAGGCCGTAGCGCCGCTGCCCGGGAAAAATTTCCTTCAAAGCACACTGTATGGTGTGAGCCCGTCTTCATTAGCCCAGTTTCGGCGCAGAACAGAAGGACGTTAAACCCCATTTTATTTCATTTCTTCCCCTCAAGCATCAGTGGTCTAACCCCTAAGAGTCGTCCCTCACCGGATCGTGTGACTAAGTTTGAATCAGAGGTTGTCAAATATTTCGCCGTACATTACTAAGCATGCGCAAATTGAAATATAAAGATATTGTCATAATGCATCACGAATGGAGAACCAAAACGAAGAATCCTCAAATAATCAAATAAATTATAGATCACTGCAATGCGTATAATCATAACCTTGTCGCTACTGTCTTTATTAGCTGGTTACCGATTCCAGAGGGATCCACGGGGAAATCGACTCCAACTATTTTCGAAGGATGAAACTTCGTAGTCGAGAAAACCTAATTCGTTTCATAATTCCGTCGCCGGTAATACCAAATTTGAATTTACCCATTGACACTTCCGTGTGTACGACTTGAATCCACACGTTTTTAAGCTGTGTCCTGGTGCTGTAACTCAATCCAGTAGACGGAAGTGAAAGTCGCAAAGATTAAACAAAATTACTCGTGGGTAATTAAGTCTGTTGTACAAGTTTTAACATGTGGATTCCAGTGACCAGTTGATCTACTGGGTACCGTAGTAAAAGATGTCTTTACCTGACAGAGAAAGGGATCGTAATTTTCATATGCAGGTGGATTCTAATTCTTTACCATTGCCACCTTCGGGTTCACCTTTGCGGAACGCCTCGTTACCCACACCTATTGCACCACCACCGCCGTATCACGTAGAGACAACATTTGGCACTTCAAATTTCCCCCCTGTTACAACTGTCAAACATAATGAAGATTCTGATGGCGAATATTGCAATTATCTGAGTTCGAATGCCAGTACTCCACCAGGAACTCTAGCCAAAAGAGTTACAAATGGACTTACAGATCATAACCATTTACCCAAAATTTCAAGTTTGTTACAGATTCCTAGCCCAGTGACTCAACGACATAATTCTGTCAGTTCTAATAGATCATCGTTAGTACCAGACAATAAAGAAGACTTAATATTGGTGTTTGTAGACCCGCCGAACAAGACATTGCTTTGTAAATTATGTAACAAAATTTTCCGTGATCCAGTCATAGTATCGTGCGGGCACACATATTGTCGAGGATGCGTCCAGTTAAACACGGAAAGCCTATGTCCGGTGGATAACGAGAAGTTGTCAATAGTTGTAGCCAATATAGCTGTATTTGAACAAACCGGAGAGTTATTGATACACTGTCGGTACGGTTGTCGTCTAAGTGAAGATGGAGAAACCTATAAACTTGACGAAGCTTTATGTCCGGTAACTATGATGATGTCGAACAGAAACGAACATGAAAATAACTGTGATTATAAACCTGTTGAATGCCCAAACAGAGCTGGTTGTCCAAAGCTATTGAAGAAAGATTTGGAAGATCATTTACGATCATGTAACAATGTACGCTGTTCTAATAAAAAGTATGGCTGTGATTTTGTTGGAACTCAGGAAGAATTAGAAGATCACCTCAAGCATTGTAAATATGAAAGCATGAAAGAATTTTTACAGAGGTCTGATGAGAAAATGTCAGACATGCAGTTGACCGTTTTACAGAAAGATCAAGAAATAGAATTTTTACGATCGATGTTGGGTAAATTAGCCGAAAGACTAGAGATGCTAGAAAAGTCTGTGGATATTAAATTGGAATTAGTCGAACACAATCAAAGTAAAATAATGAATGAAGTTATGGACAACAGACGCGAATACGGTACACTAGCTGATCAGCTCGCTTTAATGAACAATAGACTAGATTTAGGTGCAACTGCTGGAGCATATGATCCGATTTCAATCTTCAAATGCAAGGGTACTTGTGTTGGTCATCAAGGTCCGGTTTGGTGCTTATGTGCAATGGGCGATCATTTGTACAGTGGATCTTCGGATAAAACTGTTAAGGTTTGGGACACGAGTGCAAACTTTCAATGCGTGAAAACCTTAGAAGGCCACACCGGTATAGTTTTAGCTCTGTGTACTCATGGTAAGAAACTATTCAGTGGTTCTCAGGATTGCAATATATTGGTCTGGGATACGGACAGCTTCGAAACAATAAAATGTATTCAGGCCCATGATAATCCTGTTTGCACCTTGACCACTGCTAGAAATATGGTGTTTAGTGGATCCCTGAAAGTTATTCGGGTGTGGGATGTCTACACCTACGAGATGAAGCATGAAATTACAGGACTGAATCACTGGGTCAGAGCTTTATCAGCTACAGCAGAGTATCTCTTCAGTGGATCCTATCAGACCATCAAGATTTGGGATCTGACAACTTTGGAGTGTGTTCGTATGTTAGAAACATCTGGGGGAAGTGTCTATAGTATTGCCATTACCCATCATCATATTCTATGTGGTACCTATGAAAACTGTATTAATGTATGGGAATTGAGTTCATATAAGCAAACCACAACCTTAATGGGTCATTCGGGTACAATTTATGCTCTAGCCGCTTTGCATACTGCTTCTGGTACCAAAGTCTTCAGCGCTTCCTATGACAGGTCGCTTAGAGTATGGAGTATGGATAATTTGATTTGTACTCAGACATTGGTACGACATACTGGTAGTGTAGCCTGTCTTGCAGTGTCCAGAGGAAGAATTTTTTCTGGCGCTGTTGACAGTACAGTCAAGGTTTGGCAATAAGGATTATTTTGATCGCTGTCAGACACAGCTGGTGAGAGAATTGATAGCCTGCCTGCATGGAGCAGTTTGTTTCTCTTTTTATTTGAGTGGAATATATGCTGAAAACTATTGTGATATTTGATAAAACTTGATTTGTGTGATGGATGAAATGTGGAATAATGGCAAGTCAGCACCAACCCAATCTGATTAAAATACAGATCTATATTTCATTTCGTCTTTTTTATACTTTTGATGGCCTACATTACATGAAGATCCGACGAGTTGTAGTGGAAGGTCGTGTCAGGGGTCATACGAACGACTTTTGACCTGATGTCAGACATCGATTAATCAATTAGCAATGACTTTTCTAGGGGTTTAATCACAGTTCTGCGCAGAGAATGCCAAGAAGTCGCCGTAACAGACTGTTTCATTGGCTAATTCCTCAAATCAATAAGAACATGTATTATAAGAACAATACTTCCAGATCCTAGTGTAGTTAAGACAAGTAAAACGAAATTTTGAACTATAAAAAACGAAACGAAATAGGATCTGTGTTTTAATCAGATTGTCACCAACTGGTCTATATTGTGTATGTGTGATCGTTATATTGACAATTACGTCAATTAGTCTCCTTTTTAATATTATCTACTAAATTTATCCTATACTTTGTTTTAGTTATTGAAGGCGTGTCTTCGTTTATCTTGTTCAGGTTTTAGGCCTAGCCTATATAATTGATACTAGTAAGTCTTTGAATTAATGCTGTTATAACTATATATTTATTGGCTATTTATCTTGTATGTATGTTCTTTCTATTATGTACTCTATATCTGATTATGGGGATGTGTTCGCCGAGAAAATTCATCTGGAAATTCCGGTGTGGATTCCTCTTGTCAGTGGTCTAGTCATTTGGATGGAATGAAAATACATGGTTCCGTGTGCACATTGACGTGACTGTAAAAGGTCCCTTGGCAGTTGGAATTCAATATAAGAGTAGGCCCTAGCGACGCTGCCCGGGCAAAATTTCCCTCATTGCACACTGAATGGCTTATGCCAATGTTCATTAGCCCTGTCGGAGCAGAACAGTAGGACACTAAACCCCCATTTTTAATTGATTTAATTTTCTTCATTTATGTCTAAATTTAATCTTTATATATACATCATTTGTATTTCTCAGACAGTATCTCATCTTTCATGGTTTAATCCATGCTAGAATGTACTCAAATTGATCATGTAATATTTAATTATGATTTCTGCAGGTGGATTTAAGCATGGACACATTAGTCACAGGATCAATCTAAATAAAATTCAGATCTATATTTCATTTCGGTTTTTATAATTTCGATGGCCTACACTACATGTAGATCTAATAAGTAATAGCGGGAGGTCACGTTCAGCCAGTTCAGATGTCAAGCACGCGACATTTGACCCTATAACCTCAGTCATTCGATTAACCAATCAGAATCGTTGTTGCTTTGTTTTGATTTATATCGCTGATAATGCCTACCCACAATTCTGCACAAAAAAGGTCAAACCCTTGATTCGACAGACAATTTGATTGGCTGACTTCTCATTTCAAGCAGAACGCGAGTTAAATAACAAATCTTTCAGATCCTACTGTTGTGGAGACAAGATAAATGAAATTTTGAACTTTAAAAACGAAACGAAATAGGATCTGTATTTTAATCAGATTGGCACATGATTCAACAAAATCAATTGGTAGCGAATTAAAATCGAATGAGTGGACACGCTACGCAAATCTTTCGCCCGATTTACCACTTGATTGTATAACCTTTCACTTCACAATCACATGATTAAACCATGATAATATTGTAATTTGCAAGGGTGTAAAAACATGTCAGATGATCATCAATTGCTTTGATTCTTTAGTGAGATTCCAGAATCTGATCAATTTTAATCGAACTCTTGTTCATAGCATGTGCAATAAACTTATAGTCAATGTAAATAGTGGTCAGATTCTGGTATCTAAACGATTCTTTTAAATCATAATATAAATACATCCATTGTTTCTATGAAATTGACCATTTATGGTAAATTCTTGAAGTATCCTTTCATTAAACATACAATATTAAAGATTAGATAATGAACTAGTTCAGAAAAAGATAATGTAAAATGAATAATTTGAAATTACTCTATTGCGAATGAAGATATTAGCCTTTGAAGGTTTGACAAGACATGTGCAATAATTTCAACCACGGTACTGGTTGTTTGAAGCTAAGTCTAGCTCCTCCATTTTTAAATTAAATCAAAATATGGCTGAATTGTTCCGAACTATTTAATATCGGAGAAATCTGGTGACATCGAGAGTTGATTATGGTCTGGATAAGTTTATTAATGTCTAATTGATAATTTATAAAACATTTCAATCCTAAAGAAAGACCTGCAATTGACAGATTTAGCTCTTACATAATGTATGTTTAAGCAAATGCAACCATAATATTTATCAAGTATATCTATATATTAAACTTTTAGCTTTCTATGTACTTTTATCAAATTGTTAAAAATTGTATTGATATTTGTTATGTTAAGAATATTGTTACCAGGAAAACGAGTTAAAGTTTTTGAGATAAATTTCAAATTTTTTTTTCTCTCTGTAATCATAATATTTTACAATTTTTTTCGACTGCATGACAGTTAATTATGTGTAATGACTGTTTCATATAAAAACTTTGTCCAATCTGATTAAAGCACAGATCTATATTTTGTTTTTTTATAGTTCAAAATTTTGTTTTACTTGTCTTTAGTACACACTAGGATCTGGAAGAGTTGTTATGGTTGAAGTGAGGGATGAGCCAATGAGATGGTCTGTTCATGGCCTTTTGATGCACGGAACTGTGGGTAGACCACTGGAAATGTCAACACTGATTGATTAATCAATATCTGGTCATAGGGCCAAAATCCACTTGTTTTGACCCCTGATGTGAACTCCCACTATAATTTGTCAGATGTTCATGTAGTGTAGGCCATCGTAAGTATACTATAAAAAAAACGAAATGAAATATAGATTTGTATGTTAATCAGATTGAACTGTGTCCGACCGACTTACAACGTTTTTATAAATGTGATTGAATTGTAAATTATTGATTTGGTGCATTATATTACTGGTGAGAGAATGGTGTGATAGATTGTACCAGAACTGCTCTGTCATTGAAATATGTGGCATGTGTTGTCTCATTATAATAAAGGCATGTAACAGCCCTTAATATTTAAGGCATAATTAAATATACCCCTTTTAATATTTTTGGATAAAAGGACACTGTGAAACTGTTATACCGGTATTGAACTCTCTCGACATAATTTATTGTGATGCCAGTGAACTTTTGTTTGTTAAATTGTGTGAAGGCAGACTGTGTTCTCAAGTGAACATGAATGATTCTATTTGATCGATTATTAATCCTTTACAAAGTGAACTTTCTTTTCTGAGATGAACCATAGTTTATAAAGCAAACCCCTGGTGGAAGTGGACATAAAACTCCAAGAACAAATGAAGGAAGAGAGCTGTGTTCTCTACAGCAAACCCTCCTTACTAAAGTGAACTCTCCTTACTTAAGCTACTCAAAGTACTTTCAAAAGTGAATTCTCATTATTTTAGCTACACAACGAAGTTTTCTAAAGTGAAATCTCCTTACTAAGGTGTACCCTCCTTACTTTAGCTACTCAAAGAACATCTAAAGAGAACTCTCCTTCAAGTGAATTCTCTTTACTAAAGTGAACTCTCCTTACTAAAGTGAACCCTCCTTACTTTAGCTACTCAAAGAACTTTTTAAAGTGAACTCTCCTTAGTCAAAGAACTTTCTGAAGTGAACTTTTCTTTCTAAAGTGAATGCACTGTCCTTATGATATACTAAAGTAAAATCTTTTTAACTGTGATCCTAGACAAATCAATATAGATTACATATTTTATATGAACTATTTTATTCACATATTGCCTGCTTATATTATTATTATTATTATTAATGCTATGTATTTTGCTAATAGTATATATAAAATAGATTTAAATTAATATGTACATTTGTTGTATGTTATAAAAAAAACTGAAACCCCAAAATGGCGATTATGATTCGGTATGCCACTACATTTATAATTGCCACGATATTGAAGCGGTAGCGTAGGCCTACTGGCATACATTAATTTTGTCCCCAGCCTTACAAATGTGCACTTAGTACCAATAAGGTCTGTCATTGAGTCAACAAACTTGGTTTCAATTTGCTGGTTGTACGTGACAAGAAGTGGGGTCACCTGCCTAATGTGTAGCATCATGAGTCGTTTGTCAGACTGGAGAGCGGACCTCTGGAAAAACCGGTCGCCACATCCGATGTGTAACCCATGCATTATTTCTTACTACATATTCTAGAACAGCCCATGGTCGTCTAGTATTGTCTCTGGCCGCATGTGTAATTTCTTAACTGGTTAGAAGGTATCTTTATATGTCATTCTGACTTCCCCCATTAATGACGGCTTCACATTGTGTTTCAGTATTCTTCATCTTCAATGATAGCATCCTCAGGAACAACAATTACCACATTTCGGTTCTACGTTTTATATCAAGAACTGCTACATACAGGTTACATGTTTACAAGCATTATAATAAAGTCTTTCTCTTAAACCCCATCCAGTCAGGCTCTGCGAGTCTGCTGAGAGAGAACTACTACATCTTCTCCCTTCAAGAACTACATGGCTGTCTAACGAAGCGCCCAATTCCAGTTATTGTATATGCTTCGATTTCCCCTGCTAATTATTCCATTGGTCAAATATTACATAATTAATTATAATGATTGGTTAAAAAGCCCATCACGTGTTTTTAGACCCTATAGACATACCCCATACCTGGCATACCACTAGGGACGCATTGCCAAAATTGGTCACCACACACATTCCATTCTTGACCATATGATAAATGTGTTTATTAACCTACAGTTCAAATCATGAATCATATCAGCACAGACTTCCCTTCTGTTTTCCTCACCAAATTTCATAACTAATTTAATTTGTGTTTCAAATAAACTCATACCATAGCATATTTTGACAATGGTGAATAAATAATCCTAATATTATTTTGCACATGTTTTCTTTAGTTTCTTTAGCACAAATCCCTGCCACCCATATTACTACAAACGTTGTGGGTTTTCTCCGGGTCTTCCGGTTTCCTCCCACGACTGAATACCCCTTCACGCAAGCGAATTATTCAAATATGGTTTAGCCATATGTTAGTCCAAAAATGACCTAATTTTTGTCTAGTGGAAGTTAAATCCCATTTCTCTCTTTCTCTCATTGCAGTTGTCTGTCTAGTGTCTCAACCACACAACAAATTGCTTGCTCTCTAAATATATAAAGGTGGTCTTCAGTTAGCCATAACTTACATCAGGATAATAGATTGATCGATTTTACTAATTCTTGGACCAATAAAATTTTTCTTTAACTTTGAAAGTATGTTTGCCTTTTAGTCCGGAATATAGGGTCTTTAATTTGAGGAATATTTGGTAATAAAACAAAAGAATGTGAAGATAAAATTTTATTTTAAATCTTTGTTATTTCATTTTTTCAGTTGATTTATTAATACATAAATTCATTTTGAGATTAATAATCAATCAAGTATCACAGATGCATCATATTGATCTTGCTGGATAGATCTTCCTCTAATAAAGTCTAAAAAAGAAGAAGAAAAAGAAGCTGTATTAGGACTATGGTTCCTAAATATATGATAGTGAAGGAACCAAGGTGGGTAAGACACTGGCTCGTTACGGCGGTTAAGTGGGTAAGACACTGGCTCGTTACGGCGGTTAAGTGGGTAAGACACTGGCTCGTTACGGCGGTTAAGTGGGTAAGACACTGACTCGTCAGCTTTTAGATTGTCGAGCCTTGCACTGGCTGAGAAAGTTCATCAGGATTTATTTTCAGAAACAAAACAAAATGAAGGAAGACTATACATTATGTACAATCTGACCCGTAGCATGCCAGGAATAGACCTAAAATAAACTACTTACTACTTGTCTTCTCATTTCTTCAATTTTAACTCTTGCTTCAACCAAATCCTATAAAAATACAAGTTATGAATATAATCCTTGAGTGGCATTAAGTGATCGAGCACATTAAAAACGCAATTTATATGGAAAACAATGACTGGTTTATAATTATTATGGAAATATTACCTTTCAGTTTACTAATTATCATTTGTGTTTGATAACGATTAGAGAATAATTGTCAAAACATTGTGCTATATGTGTATAAACCAGTGATTGTTTTCCATATAAATTGTGTTGTGTTTTATACATTTTATGAAGATTACTTACATAGAAAATAACCACTTTAAGGTAGTGAGAGAAATGGGGTTTACATTTGATACATATGAGGTTAGTTCGGGACTAACATGGTTGGATTTTATTTTAATAATTTAGCAGCTAGAGGAAACTGGAGGACCCGGGAAAACCCATGAGGTTGCACAGGTGACCCAACTCTTTATCACGTACAAACAGGGAATTGACCCCCCTCCCCACTTGACTCATGTGCACGCGTTGACCACCAGACCACCCAAACCCCTATTTTGAAGTCCAAGTGTTTACTTACGGGAGGTAGATCGTGGTAAGACTGAAGTTTGGCTCTTAAAGGAGTCAGTTTCTGTTGGAGATTCTGAAGTTCCTAAGGAAAAAAAAGAAGAATCATTTAACTTAAAAAAATATTATACAGTATAAAAAAATATCAACATTTGAAAAAGCTAAGAATTTCTAAACACTGTGTGTGGTTCCACAAGGGACAATTTTGAAGAAAACAAATATTCTCGGCTTGAGTCCACTTGAAACAAATTACATGTAGGTCCTTTTGGGACTAACATATGGTTCAATTTTATTTCAACAATTCGCTTGTGCATAGGGGTCTTTAGCCGTGGGAGTAAACGGGGGGACCCAGGGAAAACCCACGAGATGGGACAGGCAACAATCCGTCAATTAACTGATTCAATTAAATTGTTTTAATTAATTTGCCCAATTAATTGAACGTGTATCAGCCACTTTAGAACACTTATTCTACAACAAACCTCAGCTTTGTTTACTAATGTCTTGTGATATATATCTGGAGTAACGTCTAACTTGACCAACTGACCCTGAAATATAATTTCACATCTATAAAGTCCTGTACTTGATTTGTCATTTCAAAATTAAAGAGATAGGGTGGCTGTGGCTCACTGGGTGAGATGCTGACTGCAAATACCATGTTCAATCCCTTGACAGTAGGAATTCGATATAAGGTTAGACAGGCAACTTTACATCCTTGTCACGTACAACCGGGGAATCGAAAACCACACCAGTTGACTCAATGACAGACCTTATGATACAGCGCACACGCCAACCATTCGGCCAACCACACACCCCCAGTTTGGATTAAGCCAAGAGAAATTGGATAAGTTAGCGAAACATGCAATAGACACATATAGTTACTTTAATTTATAGTATGTCATATATGTTAGTGTGAGAATCAAAGTCAGACACAACATTTCAACCTACTCCTTCAACTGCCAAGGGATCGATTACATTCACCACCAAGGTCTACTAAGTCTAAGTGATATTTGGGACCTTTAAAAATGAAATGAACAATACTTACCTGGTGTTTTTGAATTAGCTTTCTGTATTCTTCGGCTTTATTCTTTAAGAAACCGGTCTGTTTTATGTGGCTTTCAATCTTTGGTCTCTGGATTTTACTCTGTTCTTCTGATGTTTGAAGAGCCCTGGAAAAACAAAATGGATTAAACAATTTGAGGGGCCTGTGGGGTTAAAAAATAAAGAAGGGCTAGGGAGACGAGGGCTGTATTTTTTTAGGAACGCCCATCAAATCTAATAATTTCTTTTTTTATTATCATGAGCTTTTTATAGCTTTGATGTATGAACTTCAGGACTATGTTCTTGCAGCTCAATTTTCTCATACCTACATAGCACTATATGGCATGCAATAAGCACTCTTTTCAAACAAGCAGAATGAGTACCTTGAAGGCTGATTATCTTGAATATCGATTCTCAGAGCCCATCCCCACCCATGAATTTAAATGCCATAAATGTTTTGCTCCAACTGGGCTAATGTGCTATGAGGGAAATTTTACCAGGACAGGGGCACTATGGCCTACTCTTATATTGAATTCCAACTGCCAAGGGATCTTTTACATGTGCGCTAATGTGTCCATGGAACCTTGTTTTTTTGTCCCATCTGAACAACCAGACAACGGTACTTGTCAGACATTCAGTCCTGCACCACTGACAAGGGAAAACTACGCCGGAAAATCATGAGGAACTATCTCAGTCAAAATTTGGATCCCCCAGACCTCCAGGATATGGTTATGGTTCCCCTAAATACATTAGTATATTACTAATTAGTTTGCACGTTTTTATTTCCGTAAATTTAACTTACTTTTGGAGTGAGTTGTATTTAATAAGGGCTGATTTTGTTTTTTCAAACAATTGTGAAATTAGATTTTGTTCAGCTTCTCTTTCTTCTGCTATTCTGGTTTCTTCACTATGTAAATGTTGTAAAGCCAGATAAAAACTGGAAAATAAAAAAAAATAAAATATCAAACAGAGCCAAAGTTTGATCAATTATAGGCCTATTGTTATGTCATATCAAAATAGATAATGCAAAATGAATATATTGATAATTTCATTCAAATAACTTTATTCTGAGCAAAGATATCAATTTTTATAGTTCTGAGAAGATGTGTGCTCAGGTTGTTCCAGACTTAGCCTTGCTTCTCCATTTTTAAATTAAATCATTAAATGGCCAAACAGTTCTAATTTACTTAAAATCAGAGCCATCCAATGGCCCAGAGAGTTGATTATGGTCTTGTCATGTTAGTAATAATAAATGTCTAATTGATAATTTAGATAACATTTGAGGCCTAAAGAAAGAGTTGTAATACTCAGATTTAACTCTTGAATAATGCCTTTTTATTAATAACATTAACATTTTTATAATTGTGATTTAACTGATTTAAATTCAATATATTCCTTATGCATCAGCAATGCAAATAAATCGCTGAAAAAAAAAAATCATTTTGAATACTAAATATTTTTGTGACACCATCAACATCAAGAGTATCAATCCTAAGACATGAAAATACTTCTAAAGTTCTTATTGTTTGTAATTGGTATGATGAAAATTGTTAAAAACATCCCAAAACAGTACAAATTCATTTTACGACAATATAAATTTCTCATAATAATATGAGTGTATACAAGGTCAGTGTATCTTGTAGTTGCCATTGTGTTGTGATAGTTTCGATCATAGTGAACAGGAATAAACTCTTTTAGAACTTATACTTCAGTCATCCAATATATACAAATAAACTGGAAGTCTTTTTAACAATAAATATCAAACATAAAGTCACTACCTGGTATCCGAAGTATCTTTTATTTCAAGTAATAAAGCAAGGTTAGCTAATGTTCGTAGATTTGTAACACCAGACTGGGATAACGAAGATGGTTTTATTGATAATCCTTCCACAATATTTCCCACCATTTTTCCTGAAGTTTTATTAATAAACATTATAATAAATAGATTATAAAGTTGATTTGATATTTCAGATGATACCCAAGTAACTGACTAGGTATATGACATGAAATTTTATGTTTATCGTCTACCACTTATAAGCTAGAAATGTTTCCATATCAAGGAAATGGGGTTTAACGTCCTAAAGGTCTGCTCCAAATTGGGCTAATGATGGTGGGCATACGCCATACAGGGTGCTATGAGGGAAATTTGAGAGGACCGCAGCACTACTCCCTACTCTTATATCGAATTCCAACTGTCAAGGGATCTTTTATGTGCATGCCAATGTGTACACTGGACCTTGGTTTTACCCACTTAGCCAACATGACCCCATGTTTATCTTCTACCACTCACAAGCTAGAAAATGTTTGCACAGGTTGAGTGTTCGATCTATGTATTGTCTGAGAAAGTTCTTCCAGATTTTCTGGCCTGATTCCCCCTTGTCAGTGATGCAGGACAGAGGGCCTGACAAGGACAGCTGTCTAGTCATTCGAATGGGACAAAAAAATGAGGTCCTGTGTACACATTGGCGAGCACATAAAAGATCCCTTGGCAGTTGGAATTCAATATAAGAGTAGCACAAATAAAACACTACTGCCATACCATCAGAGGTATATTCATCTGCCTTTTGATTATGATCTTTAATTATAAGTTGAGTATCTCTATCTTTTGTCTGGTTTGTTTTCATCAAGTTATGTAGAATACCCAAAGTTCTTTGATTCAGTTCAAACTGTGGAATAGATTCTCCCCCAAATATCTGTTCCAACCATACTTGAACCTAAAACAGAAATTTATACAAATGAAACCATTTTTAAATCAATCTGATTACAGAATTATATTTCGTTTCGTTTCTGGAGGCCGCTTCAGGGGTCATACCAAAATTATCGCAATATGATAATAATCTGGTTTTAATATCATCACCTATTGATGGAATCAAATTCACCAGTAGACTACTAGCTGGTCTAGGGTAAATATCCATCATGGTGTCTACCAACGTTAGCAATAATAATTTGACATCAAGCGATGATTTTTGGTCCAAGTCACATATAATTTATCATGATAATATTGTTTATCGTGATATTTGATAAATTATTATCACAATATTTCTTTTTATTATTATTATCGCCCAATCCTAGTACTAGTAGCGTAGTGGATATTTTACTGAATTCGGCAAAGTATCTACTTTTGCTGTTTTACCGTACATCGTTTCTGATTGGTTTAATATCCATTTCCGTTCGACATGCGCAGTTGTGCGATTCTTGATATATTCCACCATTTTGATTACTCTGTCTTTCAAGTTTGGCGCAAAGCACGATTTTACTGGAAAAACATAAACACCACTGACAGTCTTAGTACTTAAATTAAAAACCAATATCCTCAGAAATGCGCCCTCAACCAAAATAGAGTAATATTCTAAATGTTTTTCTACAATTTACATTTATTATCTTATTTTCTTTTAAAAATAATTCTATCAAATTCTACCATAAAATTCAAGTAGGCTATTTCGTCCCTTTATAAGAAACGGAGAAACAAGCAATGTTAGACACAGGACGAATAGAACTCTTGGGTTAGGGTTAGGGTTAGATTTAGATTTAGGGTTAGGGTTTGTGTTAAGGGTTAATGTCAGACGGCAAAATAGCCGGCATCATTGCCTTAGCGAAAACGGCTAAGTCCAGGAATCAGAGAACTGTGCATGTCAACGGAAGGTACAGCAAAATAATAAATTAGAGTGAAGTGCCGAATTCGGTAAAATATCCACTGCCTACTAGTAGGCCTAATCCAATCTGACAGGGGTACAAATCATCTGGTACGATATTTTAAAACGGAACAGGCTTGACGTCTTAACAACGTCATGATGGTGAGACTATATTATGTAGTACAACAGTCAATTACGTTATATACATCGTAACGTAACTATTGAAAACTGAAATTATAAAAAAAATATTAAAAATAAAAATTAAACTTCTTTTATATTTATAACCTCTTGATGGGCTTCATTCATGTTATCTGGTCGAAAAGCCATATTATGTCTTCATCTAGTCTTCGAATGGAAATTGTTGAAGTATCATTTCATCTTGATATCAGAAATCTGTTGATGAAAAATTTAATATTGTTTAGGCAGTGGATATTTTACCGAATTCGGCACTTTACTCTGATTCGCTATTTTGCCGTACCTTCCGTTTGACATGCGCAGTTCCCTGTATCCTGGACTTAGCCGTTTTCGCTAAGGTAATGATGCCGGCTATTTTACCGTCTGACATTTACCCATAACACAAACCCTAACCCTAACCCAAAATCTACACCAAACCAAACCCTCACCCTAACCCAACAGTTCTATCCGTCCTGTGACTAACAATACTTCTTTCTCCTTTTATTATAAAGAGACGAAAATAGCCTACTTGAATTTCTATGGTAGAATTTGATAGAATTATTTTTTAAAAAAAATAAGATAATAAATGTAAATTGTAGAAAAAACATTTAGAATTTTACTCTATTTTGGTCGAGGTCGCATTTCTGCAGATTTTGGTTTTTAATTTAAGTACTAAGACTGTCAGTGGTGTTTGTGTTTTTCCAGTAAAATCGTGCTTTGCGCCAAACTTGATATACAGAGTAATCAAAATGGTGGAATATATCAAGAATCGCACAACTGCGCATGTCGAACGGAAGTGACGGAAGTGGATATTAAACCAATCAGAAACGATGTACGGTAAAACAGCGAAAGTAGATACTTTGCCGAATTCGGTAAAATATCCACTACGTATTGGGCACGGAAATAATTTTCTTCAAACTTCCCGCAAATCAGAGTTATTTCCCTTAGATGTACAGTTATAACCGGTGATAATCGTGGATTCGTCCTTCAATCAAAATTTTCTTGAAATATGTGATAGCTCACTATAATTGATTCAGATGAAAAGGAATAATATTCAATATTTAGCTATTATTTAGGTCATTGATTTGACATTGTATATTTTTATATCCTAAGCTATTGTCTGATATGATTTTGAATTTTGAAAACAGTTGGGATGAATAAAATCGGTATTCACCGCTTGAATTTTCTTGCGGCGCATGCGTAAAGAGCACCGACCGGAAGTTAAATGCACGCGTTGATTTTTTTTGAAGAGTGAGACGAACGTTTCAGAAAATAATAATTTGAGACTCTCGATTTTTAAAATTATGTAATTCAGGACCCATCATATCTGATATACATTTAATACAACCACAAAATGGTTCGATTAACGGCTGAACTGATCGAACAATCTGCACAATATACGAATCCAGTCAGAGATAGAGAGCTCGATTTGAGAGGTAAACAAAATCGAAAGGATTGGAATTAGATCGGGGTTTAATGGTTTAGCTTGAAAACTTGGGCCTAGTACGTTGACACGGCTACTTCCGAGCTACTAAACTAACCCAAACCCTAACCTAAAGAGTAGCCGGATCAACGTACTCAGCCCAAACATTTTAAATACGTTGGACTACTGTTGTTAAACAGTGTTAAAACTACGATTGGAGGCAATACACCCATTCTTTCTCATTTAAAGGAGATAAATCACTAATATTTGGGACCTAAATTGCATTAATTGGATTGCAACACATATCGGTATGATAATGTAATATGGGTATATCATATATATCATGTTCGGCGAAATATGCCAGAAGCCTCAACCAAATGGTAATCTCTAGAGCCTCGTTATTCCTAGTTCAGCTTTGAACAAAAGTGTCATCATAACTGTACACGCACCCTGTATGTCCAGAGACCGTGCTTTTGAATCAGTGTCGAAAAAGTTTGGCTTCCCAGTCAATTTTACTGGGCAACTTTTTACTGCTTAATGATTGCGTGTCGGTCCCTGTGTAAGTGAACAACATCTTAGTGAATAATAAGACCTTGTTTACCTCGCTAGAACCAGTATGTGCGAAATATCACGCTGTTACAAAATGTGTCCCTATCTTCCAACTGACTTCATAGAAAAGGATAATGCACAAATTTACAAACTCAGCCATTTAAGATGAAACGAAATTTAAGTAAATCTGGGAGAAAAAAATTGAAATCTTTGAAAAGTTGAGAATCTTCAGTCATTTATGGAGTCACCAATGACATGCCTTATGGAATATACCTAGCCTCATTCTTCGAGTCCCTTGTTATAAATGGCACTGAAACGCATTATGATACACGATTTGTGTACAGATGGTAAAATGTTTATTTTGTCTTAAATATTGGATATCAGAAGCCCATCTTTTCCTGGTTAGATCACACCATCAATGTTAATTTAAATTGACAAACATTTTTTGTAGATTTAAATTGACAAACAATAAGACAGAATTGACTACTTTAAGCATGGGAGGGGGTGTGTGTCTGTCATTGAGTCAACTGGTGTGTTCATCTCCACGATTGTATGTGACAAGGAGTAGGTTTGCCTGTCAACCTTGTGGGTTTTCTCCAGGGTTTCTCTGGGTCATCCCTCGGCTAAAGACCCTTACGTGCAAGCAAGTTATTAAATAAAATTAAACCATATGTTAGTCCTGAAATGACCTGGTTTGGGTTGAGTGGGCGTTAAACCCCATTTCTGTCTCTCTCTACAGTGATATGACAGTTTATCACTAAGTCACAAGCCTCAATGTCTTAACTGAACATGATTTGATAAAGAATTAAAGAAGAAATCATAGATTGTGCATAATATTTAAGAAAATTTTTTTTATGTTTCAGGTTACAGAATACCAGTTATAGAAAATTTAGGGGCAACACTAGTAAGTTTATTGAAATATACGTGGGGTGGATGTCCTAATGGTTAGCATGTGCACACTGTCATTGAAACAACTGGTGTGGTTTCGATTCCCCGGTTGTACGTGACAAGAAGTAGCGTCGCTTTTCCAACCTCATGGGTTTTTTCCTGTTCCTTCAGTTTCCTTCCACTGCTAAAGGCCCCTACATGCAAGCGAATTATTGAAATAATATCGAACCACGTGTTAGTCCCAAAATGAACTAGTTTGTGTCGAGTGGACATTATTAATCTAGGTTATTAAATTGTAATTGATCAAGGTGTCCTTAAAGCCTTCTTTAATTATTAATGTTTGTTTATATGCAGTTCAAAATCATTTCGGATGAGACGAAAAACCAATGTCCTGTGTTTACATTGGGGTGCATGTAGAAGATCCCTTGAGAGTTGGAATTTAATACAAGAGTAGGTCATAGTGCTGCCGCCTAGGCAAAATTTCCCCCATAGCACACTGTATGGCTATGCCCGTTTTCACAAGCCCAGTCCCTTTTACACGTTGGCATGCATGTAAAAGATCGCTTGGCAGGCAAAATTTCCCAGATAGCTCACTGTATGGTATATGCCTGTCTTCATTAGCCCCGTCACAGCAGAACAGTAGGATGTTAAACTCCATTTCATTTTACTAAATAGGATGTTATACCCTATTTTATTTATCTTTATGTTTAATTTCAGGATCAATTTGATACCATAGATTTCTCGGACAATGATATCAGAAAATTGGATGGTTTTCCATTATTACGTCGTCTAAAGAGTTTATTGTTTAACAACAACAGGATTGTGTAAGTTTATAAAATAGTATCAGTCATTGATAGACTAGTGAGAACATTTATTTGACTCAGATATCAAGTGGTCATTGAATGAACTTTTGAGTGTGATGAAAACAAATCTGAAATCAGGTCTCCTCAGAATAGATTGGGAGATACACAAATTAATATACTATAGCAAAGCTTACTGAATTCGCTAAAACTCTGTAGGCTAATATATAATTTTTTGTGTACCCCATGCTGACAAAGGTTAAGAGACATGTGAATTCATGATACCCCACCATAATAACAAACATGAATTGTGAATTTTATTTGCAAAGTTTTCATGCATTATTAGAAATTGTCAACAGTGAAAATTTTGAAGTGGTAGCCCTGCATTGGCCAAGAAAGATTATGAAAAAATATATAATATGCACCTATTGTCACTAATAAAATTTGAATGAATTTCAGACGTATTGGAGAAGATTTAACAGAAAGTATTTCTAATCTCGAGACGTTAGTTCTTACAAACAATGGTATGCAAGAATTAGGGGATTTAGATCCCTTGTCAAGTTTACCTAATCTTCAACATCTAAGGTAAAATAATAAAATCACTCTGTAATGTATCTATATATCTTATAAACTGCATTTGGAACTAGTGGGTGGGGTTCCCCCTTTTCGGTGATGCAGGCAGAGGGCCTGACAATACAGCTGTGTAGTCATCAGGATGGGACAAAAAACTGAGGTCCCTTCTACACATTGGCATGCACATAAAATATCCCTTGACAGTTGGAATTCGATATAAGAAAAGGCCATAGTGCGGCTATCTAGGCATGTGTTGTGCTGTATCATAAGGTCTGCCATTGAGGCAAATGGCGTGGTTTGGATTTCCTGGTTGTACATGGGTTAACCTACCCAACTTCAAGCGTTTTCTCTGGGTCCTCTGGTTTCCTCCCACTGCTAAAGACCCCTACATGCACGCGAATTGTTGAAATAAAATTGTAACTAATGTTAGTCCGGAAATGTTCTAAATTGTGTCGAATGGACGATAAACCTAATTTCTCTTTCTCTCTCATTTTTCAATACTTTCAGTTTATTACGTAATCCAGTCACAACAAAGAAAAATTACAGATTGTACGTTATTCATAAACTACCTCAGATTCGGGTTCTGGATTTTCAAAGAATAAAAATGAAGGTAAGATTTTAGAAATTTCCCAAAATAAATAGAACGTAACACCTACAAAATATATCTTTTGGTTCCTGATTTTCCTCGGATCCAAACTTGCCTGCACTGTTATGGGGACTCTCCCGCCCCTCTTTTCCTATCGTGTGTGAGGTTTTATCGTCATCTTCTTGGGATTATTTATTTGAAAAACAACTTCAATGTCTAGTTTGGTTTTTTTTTCCAGCCAATTTCAAATAATCTAATCAAATTAGGATGGCAACTAAAAGTGTTTGAACAGTAAGATCACTACTATTAAATAAGATTTCTGTTCTTGATTTTCATGTCATGGATCACATGTTTCTTTTTTATCAATCCTAATTAGTCGTCACGATACATGTTTGTTTATGCATGAATTATGGGATTTATTGGAGAAGGAACGCAACTCTTACTTGACTTGGCAAAATTTACTGGATCATCGGACACATGAAAAACCATATTCCAGACAAACATGGCACGTTTAAGCATATATTGACAACAGACCCAGACCCTCCGTTACCTTGAAGACTAGGAGGTTCTGGATGACCGAGACTAGGCAGCAAGTAATATTATTTTGCCAAATTATTAATAATACAATGTTTTTTCAGGAAAGGCAGGCAGCAGCTAAGTTATTTAAGGGTAAGAAAGGTCAACAATTGGCCCAGGATCTGGGTAAAAGAAGTAAAACATTTGTACCCGGGGAAAAATTACCTGATAAAAGAAATGCACCATCTGGTCCAACAAAAGAAGAAATGGATGCCATTAAGGTCAGTGAGAATGTTCAGAGTTTTTTAAAAAATTATTTCCAATCCAGTTCCACACAAATTTGGATAAAAATCTGAATTGTTCTTATTATACTGGGGGGGGGGGGGCGCACTCTGGCTGAGTGGGTAAAACACTGGCTCACTATCTTGGAGGTCGGGTGTTCTATCTCTGTATTGGCCGAGAAAGTTCTTATTTTACTGTCAAGGATCGTGGTAGTCAAGCGGATACGGAACAAGACTGTTGACTAGAATGTCTTGGGTTTAAATCCAGATGTGAGGCAAGAGTTCCTGTCAGGATTTTTTAAAGTCCATTCTGCTCTTGTCACAGTCGATAACTGTGTATGTGTGCAGGACGGAGGGCCTGATGAGGACAGTTGTCTAGTGGTTTGGGTGGTAGGGAAAACTTGTCCTGTGTATACCTTGGTGTGCACGTAAAAGATCCCTCGGCAGTTGGAATTCAGCATAAGAGTAGGTTGTAGCACTGCTGTCAGGACAAAATTTCCCATATTGCACACTGTATGCCATATACCCGTCTTCAATAGCCCAGTAGGAGCAGAACAGTAGGACGTTAAACCCCATTTTATTTTAAAAGGATTCTATTGTTGGTAGTAACTTTGATATTGCTGGATATTTGTATAGAATTGATATTATAATCCATCTGTATTTATATTTTGTAGAAAGCTATTGCTAATGCTAAGAGTTTAGACGAAGTTGAAAGGTTAAACCAGATGTTGAAATCAGGTCAGGTACCTGGTAGAGATTCCGGCCAATCTAAAAGAAGCAAAGGTAACTCTTGAAATACAGACTCTAGTGGTGGGCGTGGTCAGCAAGGAAATATAACTATTACGTCATCAATTATTGAATCGATTTCAAACCATTTTGCATGAGTGTTTATCATAGGCTAAAATGTGTTCGATGTGTAACAAATTTTAAAACATTGTGTATTTTATCAATGGATTGTCTCAGATATTGCATGCAATTTAATATGAACAATGCACGTCCTGATATAACTGTAGGGGGTGGGAGTGGATGGCTGAATGGTTAGCATGTGCGCGTTTACATCATAAGGTCTGTCATTGAGTCAGCTGGCATGGTTTCAATTCCCCGGGTGTACGTGACAAGGAGTAGGGTCGTCCGTCCAACCTTGTGGGTTTTCTCTAGGGTCCCACTGCTAAAGACCCCAACAAGCAAGCGATATGGAAATAGAATTGAACCATATGTTAGTCCCAAAATGACCTAGTTTGTGTCGAGTGGACGTCAAACCCTCTGTGTCTCTCTTTCTCTCTGTGATATAATTGTATAGTTGAATGATTTAAAAAATATTGTAACATGGGTTAGTCCCGAAATTACCTAATTTGTGTCAAGTGGATGTTAAACACCATTTCTCTCACTATCTCTCGAATTCAATTTAATTTTTCTTGTAAATTTTTACAAAATTATGTATTAAAATAAAAATTAAAATATAAATTACATTTCTTTCAGGTGAAGTGGCATTGACATAGTTTGAGTTGTAAATCCACTGTCATTTTTATATAAATGAATTCAATTTAATTGAATTTGAAGGGTCTAGGATATCTTATCCTCCAGACTACTTTTCCCTGGTTATTTGTTATCGGATAACTCCCAAATTTAAATACCCACTGATTTTGAATATATTGCTGCTGGCCAGAAAAAGAATGTAAAATTTGAATATATAAAAACATGATAATTATACGACAATGAAAACATGTAATATTGAATCTTGCCAACATTACCAAAGTTGTAGAAACTGTGTCGCCAAATATTCAGAACATTTAACTAGAAATTAATCTTAAATCAATATCGTTATAAATCACTTTTGGATCAAAGTATTCCCTACAAATTAAAAATTAACTTTGGATCATAGTATTCTCTATAAATTAATCTAAAATCGACTTTGGATATTTGTATTCTCTACAAATTCAATCTCAAATTAACCTTGGATCTTAGCACTCCCAACAAATTAAAGCTCAATGCTAACTTTGGATCATAGCATTCTCTACAAATTAATCTTAAACCGACTGGGTCTTAGTATTCTCTACAAATTAAAACTCAAATCAACTTTGGATTCAAAATAATCTGGCAAATGGCTCTGAACAATGTTCTCTTAAATTTGAATAATAATTTCTTTGTCTGTATAATTACAGGAGTTGAGGAGGAAGAAGAAGAAATGGATATGTAATATAGTGCCGACAGAATTTTCATCAAATCATCATTATCATTTGTATATATTCATTTTAAAAAATGTATCACACACTTTAATCTGTTTCTAGACATAAAATCTATTCTTGTTTCTCTTTCAGACTATGTCTTGGAAACTGCAATAACCTCGCCAACCCTTAATTCATCGCCAAAATTATTGTTGATATTTCGTACAGATAAATCAAACACACGACTAAAGAAATAAAATTGAACCATGTTTTAGTCCGAAATGACCCTGTTTGTGTTGAAGGGATGTTAAACCCCCTCTCTCCCATGGTACCGTACAGGAATTAAATATGAAAAATATCGAGGTGCAACTATTTTTATTACGTGCAAAATTGAATAGTTTGTTGACACATGGTTTTAATTGTGGCCTGAATCTGCTTAAGTAATGATAGAAGTTGTGGCCCTTTATTTTCGGTAAAAATGCAACACTGATTACAACCCCAAGCTTTCACTCCATTTAGGGACGTATAGGAAAAGGCTATAACCCCTATATCCGGTCAAAATTTTCCTCGTAGGAAATTAGCTGAGTCAGAGCAAAAAAGTAGGATGTGGAACCCCATTTCATTTGGTTTTGGTTTGATTTATCTGTTCAAGATATTGATGATGATGTACTATTTTAGAAATGTCAGTTACTAAAGATGATAAGAACAGGTCTTTAAAAACTACATACTAAATATTACGGTGATGGATGTGTATTATAAATTCCATGCATTAATACAGTCATGCTGTATTTTATTTGACTCATATTTTGTAAATGTTGGCATGCATGAAAAGCTTGAAATCAAAGATAACGTCTGAATGACCGGGTTTGTGTCTAGGAGAAGTTTTACTCAGTATAATCAATTGAGGCAGTCTCAATTTTTGACTGATGTATTTTTGACTCGATGATCAGCCAATTATGCACAACTTATTGAGTCATGTAGAATATTCAGCTACTGTAAATTGTATTTTTATAATACCAAATGTCAGTTATTAAAGTTGATAAGAACAGAGCTTTAAGATTGAAACATTTTGGTATCGTATGTAATATTTTATTTTCTAATATCATGGAATGAAATTATTGGATAATGTTTATATTTGAAATCAACATGTAATAAAGGTTGAGAGGCTATTTTCTAAGTTTTTGTCATTTTATCACTGCCCCTGCCAGTTGAAGAAGACCCAGTGACCAGGTGCAGATATAGAAGACCAAACCCCCCTCCACCCATGAGACCAAGTGAGCTTTTTTGGCATGATAATGATCATTGAACAAGTATTTAGTTGTTCTATCAGGGTTCTCGGTGTTATTGCCAGTACTTTATTGACATTTCATTGTGGGATGGGAGTGTGGATGTCCCCTTCTTTAAGGAACCATGTTCGCCCCCACCTATTTACAGCTTCTCGATATGCTTGTGCCATTGGCATATTTTTAGGGGTTGGAGTATTTGAACGTGCTGTCACACTGGGGGTCTTCAAAATCTCTTTTACCCAAATGTGCCCCACAACTGACTAAAGTTACAAACATGATCAATTGCAAGGGATATTTAACATCCATTTGATATCTGATTAACCGTGACATGGAAAGCTGTCTAGTTTTGCAGATGAGACAAGAAAATGAGATCCTGTGTACATATTGACATGGACGTAAAAGATTCCCTGGTAGTTGGAATTCTATGTAAAAGTAGGCCTTAGTGTTGCTGGTCATCATTAGCCTAATCAGAACAGAACAGTAGGACATTATAAATCCCATTCCTTTGCGATATCATTTTAAACCATCTGGTTTTTCATTCCTGTGATTTTTTGGGGTGGGGGTTAGTCTAGCAGAATTGATCTAATTCAACACAGTCCGGAGGATCTGACAAGGACAGCTGTATGATACAAATAAAGGTCCCGTGTACATATTGGTATGCACGTAAAAGATCCTTTGACAGTCAGAATTCTATATAAGAGAAGGCTGTAGTGCTGTAGTGCTGTTGTCTGCGCAAATTCCCCGCATAGCGCACTGTATGGTCGTCTTCAATAGCCTAGTTTGAAGTAGGACGCGCCTATGTGTACATGGCACCTTGGGTTTTACATCCCATCCGAACAATTAGACAGCTGTATCACTGACAAGGGGAAATCACTGGAAAATCCTGGTGAAGATGTGCAACGTATGCAGGAATCGTACACCCGACCTCCAAGCTAGCGAGCCAGCGTCTTACCCACTTAGGCACTGTGACCCAAAATTCTAAAGGAAGAGGAGTATCCAACTACAATAGGTCATTTTAACCCGACATTGGGAAGGTTTGAGAGACATTACTTGAGAGACATTACAAGAACGTTCTTTCCTCTTTATTTTATATAACCCGACATTGGGAAGGTTTGAGAGACATTACAACAATGTCCTTTCCTCTTATTTAATATAACAGACAAAACAACAACAATAAGATATTAAGTTGAATACTGTGTATTTATTAACAGATTCTGAGTATTGTCAAAAAAAAAAGGTTCATTCACAAATACATGTAATTAATATAATATATGAAAATGTAAACATGACATGACAAGAAAGCGAAAGTAGAATACAATACTTCATATGTATGTATTTTGATTATACACACTTGAACAATTAATATACCACAAAGTTTTATTTATTTAACAGGATATAAAATCTCTCATTAAATAAATTTCAAGGTAGATTAGATACACATGCTAGGCATTTTTGTCCAACCACAGTATTACTACACTGATCTAAATGTATGGATTAACAATTGTCTGCCAAAAATCTCTTAACTGTGTATATAAACCCACTGTTTTGGTGATTAAGGCATTCCATACAGCTAAATCCGAAGTGGTTTTAAAAGTTGGCAAAAATGTGTATAGAACGTGATTAAATCAATACGATTGAATTACGGGTTGTCAGGTTTAATCTTGTGAGAAGATGAAGCCGTCATGTAACCCGTTAAACAATGTGGTCAATCGTTTCTCCATATTGTTCTAGAATCACTTCTGTTTCAATGATTGTGAAATTTAATGTGAGATATATATGTCAGGGTCCGAAGATTAACAGAAAGAGAGAAATGGGGTTTAATGTCCACTTGACACAAATTAGATCATTCGGGACTAAAATATGGTTTAATTTTATTTTATTTCAATAATTCGCTTGCGTGTAGGAGTCTGTAGCAGTGGGAGGAAACCAGAAGACCTGGAGAAAACCTACGAGGTTTGACAGGCAACTCTACTGCTTGTCACGTACAACCAGGGAATCAAATCCATGCCAGTTGACTCAATGACAGGCTGTATGGTATAATGGCTAACCATTTGACTATCTAACCCCCTCCCCCAGAGAGTAGGTTCAACTTGATATGTTATATTCATATGATGAAAAAACAGAGTGGCTAAAATTTAAATGAATCTTGATTTTAATTAATTGAACCAATCACACGAAAAGTAGGCTAAAGTAGGAATGAACGGATGAATGAAATGACGTTAAATGTACTTCTCTCCATTTGGGTACATACTATGCAGTGTCCTAGAGGGAAATTTTGCTAGATAGGAACTGAATTCAAACTATCGAGTGTTTTAAACGTGCATGCCAACATGTACGCAGGATGTTGGCTTCTCAATTTCAAGTTACAATGGATTAAACATAATGTTTTTGTGAATTAAACCCACATTTCAACAAATCGGCATACTTAGGACCCGGACACAGACAATAGCTCACATAAATGAAAAAATTCTACTTAAAAAGACACAAACTGTCAATAAATAAGAACTTACAGTACATAATTAGGTTATATAATACACTTTAAGTACAATAGCAAAGTTAATTTTATAAAAATTCTGATTGTATAAAAATAATGAAAGGAGGATCCTCCCGTCAAAAGGCAACACCTAGTAACTCACTTTTTTTCTTATTTTGAGAAAACAAAGGAAAACGTAATGAATGAATATTAAACCCCAGCTTATCCATTGATTTGACTATTGAGTTACTAGGTTTTTCAGTGGTATACTAAGTAAATGAAAGAAGTTTCTAGGTTGTGTCACGGGTGTAACTGCTTACAAAATCAAAAAATTGGAATATCTAGTACAACAGCAGGAAGCACATACTCCAGTAACTACAAATTTGGACCTAACTAAATTTTGATAAAAAAAAGTGAGTTACTAGGTTTTGACGGGAGTATCCTCTTCAGAGTTTCGCATCTGAATCTTGGTTCAGTACGAACAAATTACCATAACATTTCTACTCATTAAGATCAGCAAAAATAACAACAGAGTTTTGTTAGGAATAAAGTAAGGAGTAGGACCGACTTTTTACCCTCACACAGGGCTCAGGCGCGGATACAGAGGGGGGCGCACCCGGCCCACGCCCCCTCTATTTTTTTGCGGTGGCGAACAATTTTTAGCTCCATATATTCTCGCGGGAAAGGAGAACAAAACAGTTTAGGTTGGAAATCGTAATTTACAGTACTAGTATGAAATTAGTCCTGGTGGGCATTTTAGTCCACTCAAAAATCACGGGCCGGGCTTCGCACTCCCTGGGGCTGTATGTAGGATTGTAAAAGTGTGGGTGCAGCAGAATGGTGGGGTACCATTAGTGATATAAGAAAGTTTGGATCAGGGCAAACGAACCCATTGGCATGTGGGCATTGAGCACCCTTAAAACCGACTGACTGACAGTGTCTTAAGAGCATCACTGCATGATCATAATCAAGTGTATTATTTTATAATTGAAAGATTGTCAAATTACTTTGGGGGGGGGGGGGCTTATTTTCTGGGGGAGTAATGCACCCCCTGGACCCCCCTAGGTACGGCCCTGCCCTTACATCAGCCTTCACACTCATTTGTCAAGCTATAACATATTGTAACAATGACATAGTTCTCGTTTCTTTTCATTAAAGAAGTACAGTTTCATATAAGACATTGAAAGGTGTAAATGTTTTAGCATTGTTGCATGAATTCACAGTTTGACTCTTTGTTAATTTATGAATTATATAAGCTATATTTCATACTTATTGACACGGTTTCAAACTTTGTTTAATTATGTTAAATACTCTGACAATGACATAGTTTGCCTTTGTTTTGTTTTTGTATTCATTTAACAGGTCTTTTGTCACATGGGACAATAAAAGTGCAGTATTACATAGTATTATAGCATTAATGCACAGTTTGACTGTGTTATTTTATGAATTTTATACCTGTCATATTTCATAACTTAGTTTAATTATGTTGAATAAAAAAGTAATGATAATAAAATAGCTACAATTCATATAGTTCCTTTCCGAACTGTCTTTTACCGTACTTTCATATTGCAACTATATAAGGCCGGCTAGGAATTCTCGTCCGTTCAAAGACAGTTCCAAAAGGAACTACAATTCATACAGTCTAATGAACACCTTTTGGCATATTTTTGTTAAATATTAATATCAAAGTTGGAAAGGTATTTTACCTGTTGTCTAGCATACTTATATACAATTATTTCAAACACAACAACAGACAATAGACATTCTTGTGAAGCACAAAAGCACTAGGATTATGTTTCAATATGGTATGACACATCTGACAAAATATCAGTCTGTTATATACCACAATTGGATATTTTGGAAGATATGATCATCCATATAAGTAAGTTTTAAAAAACTTTTGATGTTTCACAAAGATGTCTGTTAAAGATGTATTATGTAAGAGCTAAATCTGCAGATTTTGTTTTTTGGCTTCAAAATTTAAATTTCATATAATTTGAAGTAGATTAGAACTCCACAGCTATTTAAGATTTTAGCTATAAAAAATAAAATCGTCACAAATATCGTTCGTATGATAATAAAAAAATCTACGACAAATTTTTCAAAACTTTAACCAAGCCTGGAAATAAGACACCTGTCACAGACAATGTCAGGCACAGATTCAGGCTTTGTCAGGCACAAATCCTCTGGTGCCTGTCATTTTCTCTGGCACTGATTTGTCTTTTTTATTGATATTATTAATACATGTCCGGCACTAAGTTGAAAATGTCAGGAACTATTTCATTAATGCCAGACATTTTGCTTTACCTATTTTTGAACTATTATAGTAAGAACTGCCAGCTCTGTATCTAAATCTTACATAATACATCTTTAAATTACGGTACATAGTTAATTTAAGAAAATAGTAATTTACAAAGCCGAATGTAACCAATATTGCACTAAAATGATTTTTAAAAAAATCTCACGCACTCAATTACATACAAAACATCTCTAATATTCCTTACACTCAGGCCTGAATAGAGGGGAAATGGGGTTTAACGTCCACTCGACACAAACTAGGTCATTTCGGGACTTACATATGGTTCAATTTTACTTCAACAATTCGCTTGCGCGTAGAGGTCTTTATCAGTGGGAGGTAAACTTGAGAAAACCACGCCAGTTGACTCAATGACAGACCTTATGATACAGCACGCTTGTGCTAACTATTCGGCCATCGGCCAAGATATAAATTTAGATCTAATACAGACCTTTGATTTGTTTTTAAAAATGTGTCTCATATTTTTTTGTTTTTATATCAGTTGTTCACGTAGAACATTATTTTTAAAAGTTTAATATTTTGATTTTTCCTCTCTCCTATCTTATCACAATAAACTTTTTGAAAATAAAAATGACTAGACGTACCCTTGTTAATTTAAATCATGATTATATTCGTAAACATACATTATCAATCTAATTAAAACACAGATCTTATTTCGTTTTACTTGTCCTACTACACTAGGATCTGGAAGAGTTGTTATATAACCCGTGTTTTGATTGATGTGAGGGATCAGCCCAATCTGATTAAAATACAGATCCTATTTCGTTTCGTTTATATAGTTCAAAATTTCGTTTTACTTGTCCTCACGACATTAGGATCTGAAAGACTTGTTATTTAACTCGTGTTCTGCTTGAAATGAGGGTCAGCCAATCAAATTGTCTGTCGAATCGAGGGTTTGACCTTTTTTGCGCGGAATTGTGGGTAGGCATTATCAGCGATAGTAATCAAAACAAAGCAACAACGATTCTGATTGGTTAACCGAATGACTAAGGTTATAGGGTCCAATGTCGCGTGCTTGACATCTGAACTGGCTGAACGTGACCTCCCTGTATAACCTGTTAGATCTACATGTAGTGTAGGCCATCGAAATTATAAAAACCGAAACGAAATATAGATCTGAATTTTAATTAGATTGGGATCAGCCACTCATTTAGGGATTTTTATTTGGTGTGATCATTGGCTAATCCCGCAAATGATGCATCAAGAACTGTGGGTATCCAACTAGAAAGATCAACACTGATTGGTTAATCAAATGTCTGACATCATAGGGCCAGAGCCACTCTGTGATGTCAGGCATTTGATTAACCAATCAGCATTGATGTTTTAGTGGGATACCCACAAGAACTCGCTGTAAGTTTCAGTGGCTAATCTCTCACAGCATCTAGAATGCGGGAAATATACCACATCTCCAAGATCCTAGTGTAGTAAAGACAAGTCAAACAAAATTTTGAACTAAAAAACGAAACGAAATAGGATCTGTGTTTTAATCAGATTGAGGGAGAATGATTCTATTTTCAGAATCCCTTTTCAGAAAACATCTATCTGAATAAAAACATTAGATATGGAGGTAGAATAATTCAAATAATGACTAAAATAATAAAATGAGTATTCGTGTCGTTAAAGTGAAGTACAACAAAAATTGTACAGGAAGGTCCGAGATTCTTAAAAATAATACTTTTGATTTTAATTGTTGGAAGATTGTCTTCAAATTAAATTAGCATAAATTTTCACCTATATAAATAGTATTCATGTATTGTATTCAATCGAATAAGCATTTGCACACTCTTGGATTTCAGTCTTTTTATGCTTTTCAAAAAAATTCATAACTTCTCAAGAGTATTGTTGGTTAAGTTTTCATTATGTTTAAATGTTCAAACACAGTACAATACAGTACATAATTTCACATATCAGAGAATGTTAGATATAAAGAAACAAACAAAATGTTTGAAACAGTGATAACTCAAAACAGTTTTTGCAAAGCTTCGTCATTGATATGGAAGACAACTAAATAATGTAAGTCGATCAAAAAATTTCAAGTAAAATGTAGACATGAATTTTGGCTTATGTGGAGATATCAACGCATTATGGGAATTGATCCGAAGAACAAAAATTCTGTATAAAATTAAAGCTACCTTTACATATATTTAATCATAAATAAATACTGTTGAATTAAAATATTCTATTTTGTTTCACAGTTTTATCAATTCAATTGGACAATTTCGACATCTATTTCCTCCGATGTCGATCGCATGCATAGACCATCATCGCTATTCTCTCAGACTTGGTAATTCCGTCCAGCAGAATTACGTTTTTCTGGCTCCAGTCATCTGGAAGCTGTTAGAAACACTGGATAAATGTGACTAGAGATTCTATTGTCAAGCCTTTTCAGATGAGATTTCCGTAAGAGTGTGTTTTAGGTTTGATTTGTAATTATTCTGGGAGTTCAGTTCTTCCATCATACCTCCCCATCGTAACTTATATTTGTGACCCCTCCACTCGACAACAGGATTTAAATGTGCACTAAAGATAAAGTATAGGAAGCACGTTTCATTCAGTATCCATCCTACTAAAAACTCAAATTTAGAATAAGGTAATGGTCCACCCTGAAAATAATAAAAACAAAATTGTTTAACATTTGGTTACTTCATTGGTTATATTTCTCAAACACATAAAATCTAAAATATAGAATTGCCTGATTTATTAGTACGATTAGGGATGGGATGAGCTCTATACATTTCATTTTGCTTTCAAAAGTCAGGCCCCCAGTTTCACAAAGTTTTTCAATCGCTGTTTATAAGAAATATCTTTGATTCAGAAACACAAAAATTGGGACATAGATTCTTGTTGATGTATTTCATACATAGTGATATTTCAGTTAAAATAAGGCAAACAATTTAGAGTATGTTCGGGCCATCGAAATTGGACCTCCTGCGAATGAAGCCAGTATGACCCGTGAATGTTTTAGGCCATCTAATTTGGGCCTTGCATGAATTTAGTCCCCGGGCGAATTTGGGCACTGTGAGAAGCCGACTATCCTGCTAGTGCATTGCTAGAAGGCATCAAGAGATGATCACTTATGAGAGACAGCTCCGTTTCCCAGGATTTATGTATATAAACAGAATTTAACCTACCTGAACAACTTTGGCTAAGATATAATCCAATAAAAACCAGACTAGAACATGAACTAGAAAGAATACTAAAGCTGTCCAATCAAAAAGATACGATACAGCCCAACTGGCAACTGCTCCGAGAAACATACATTGAAATATTGGTTCTAGGGCACTGACTAGAGGAATGGTAGCAATACGTAACTTGGTCCACCTGAAACATTTATAATAATAAAATGTTTTACTAATGTCCTGCTGTGTTAAAAGAGAGTGATTGAGAAAGGGGGTATTGAGTTCTCTCGACACAAACTAGATCATTTCGGGACCAACATGGTTCAATTTAATTTCAATCATTCGTTTGTGCGTAGGGGTCTGGAGGACCCAGAGAAAATCTAACGATGTTGGACAGGCGACCCTACTCCTTGTCACATACAACTAAGGGAATTGAAACCACATTAACCAGCCCCCCTCAACATAAACAAATGAAATGAAATGGGGTTTAACGTCCTACTCTTTTGCACCTAACCCGGGCTAATGGAAGACGGGCATACGCCATACAGTGTGCTATGAGGGAAATTTTGCCCTGGCAGCGACGCTACGGCCTACTCTTATATCGAATTCCAACTGCCAAGGGATCTTTTACGTGCACTCCAATGTGTACACGGGACCTCGGTTTTTCGTCCCATCCGAACGACTAGGCAGCTGTCTTTGTCAGGCCCTCCTTCTGCATCACTGACAAGGGGAACCACGTCGGAAAATCGAGATAAACTTTCTCGGGCTATGCAGGGATCAAACACCCGAACTCCACGCTAGCGAACTCAACATAAACAAACAACCCTGCTAATATGCTATGCAATGTGCTTTGAGGTAAATTATGCCCTGACAGTGGCGTTACCTCTAACTCACCCTTCATAGTCTTTATTGTTAAAATGAGCCTAAGCATAGACATCACAAAACTGATTAAATTACACATTTACTTACCTAATTAACCTAGCATGAAAATGGGATATAGAATAATGGCCAGAATTCTGTTTAGCTGTTTCCGAACTAATCTTTACCTGCCAACCCCTGCAAGAAGACCAAACACATGAATAATTAAATTACTGCAATATAGACTACTAACTGCACTTAACCATAAATAGTGCTAATTACTGCATAATTAGTGCTAATTACTGCAATATATGTGTCTAACTGTACTTAACCATAATTAGAGCTAACTACTGCAATATATGTGTCTAACTGTACTTAACCATAATTAGAGCTAACTACTGCAATATACTAACTGCACTTAACCATAATTAGAGCTAACTACTGCAATATGCTAAATGTACATAACCATAATTAGAGTTAAAAAATATGAGTGTACTATGGACCAGGAACAAAGCATATCGTTATTACCACCATCTTGAAATTGTGACAGCATATCAAAAATCGATGTCTGTCAATCCATATGCAATTGTCCAAGGAACAAGCATGCCACGTTTCATATCGATTGTACTTGAATTGCCGGAGCCTCAGACATTTTTCGAAAAACTTCATGATGAAAGATATTCAATATAAATACCTGTCAATGAAGGCCTGAGCGAGAAGATAATCTTCCGCTAAATATTCTGCGAAGGCTGTTAAACCACCAGCTTCTGCAATGACATCTTTCTTCATCAGACAGGACATACCCGTGGTACAGTTTATTCCGAGCATGTTAGCACATAGGTACATCTTCGCATGTTGCGTACCAAAAAATACCTAAGAAAAAAAGAAGAGAAATTTAGAGGTCGAATACGTTGATAAAGGGCAAGCGCTCGAAACATGTCCGGGATTAATTCTACTCCACTTCTACTAGTACCATAGTAAATTGTATAAATGGCATTTAGTAACTGGATGAGAATAACACATGACACAATTATATGGAATACAAGTGACTTAAAAGATTTATTTCAGCAGGATTAAAAAGAGACCCATGGCAACAGTAAAGATATTTCTGTAGCTCCATTAGAGTCAGAATTTGTTTTTGTGTAGGGACTGATCAACCGATTTTAGCAAAGATTATTAGTGGCCCTGGTTTTTGTTGACAATTTCTTATACTATATTATCTTCACAGGATACTGAATGTTGACATCTTCAATTATCATACCTTTGTAAAAACTGATTGCAACTATTTTTGGACTAAAATTTCATTAGACATTGTAGTTTGCCAATCAGGAAAACTCCTGGCTGTAAAATAATTTATTTGGAACTAATATTCCATTAAAGATTGTAATTTGCGAGTGATTAGAAATTAGTAAAATGCCAATCAAGAAAACTCCTGGCTGTAAAGAAATTTATGATATTTACCTTTTCTACATGTGAAGCAAATCCTGATCTATCACTAATATATGGCATCTGATGAACCATACCAACTTTATTATTTAAACACACAGCCATATCTTCTAATGTATCCTCACACACTATAATACAAAATATATGTTTATAAGATGGAGAGAGAGAGAGTGAGAGAGAGAGAGAGTGTGGTTAAACGTCCACTTAACACAACACAAACAGCCACATCTTCTAACCTATCCTAACACACTATAATAGAAATGAAATGAAATGGTGTTTAACGTCCTACTGTTAAAGTCCTTTTAAAGGGGGAATAGAGCAAAACAATTATAATAATTCACTAGTTGAGTAGTTCCAAAATGAAATGACATGGGGTTGAAAGTCCTACTCTTCTGTGGGCTTATAATGACGGGCAGATGCCATACAGTGTGCTATGAGGGAAATTTTGCCTGGACAGCAGCACTACGGCCTACCCTTATATCGAATTCCAACTGTCAAGGGATATTTTACGTATATGTCAATATGCACACGGGTCCTCTCTGAACGACTAGACAGCTGTCTTTGTCAGGCCCTCCATCCTGCATCACTGTCCTGGATGAACTTTCTTGGCAAATGCAGGGATCAAACACGCGACCTCCCAGGCTAGCGAGTTCGCATCTTACCCACTTAGCCACCGTGACCCTATATCTATATAACCTATAAATAAAGCTTATGTAAGGTAATCATTTGAACTTAGATCATATAAATAAGAGATTCACTAAATAATTAACACTCTATCTCTGTGTTTATCACTAGCTTATTTTAAATCCTACTCCAATATCATTAATGTCAAGTTTAATATACCCTTGTACATATAGGGCTACTTAAAGGAGAGAGAGAGAGAGAAATGGGGTTTAACGTCCACTAGACACAAACCAGGTCATTTCGGGACTAACATATGGTTTTAATTTTTTTTCAATAATTCGCTTTCGCGTAGGGGTCTTTAACAGTGGGAGGAAACCGGAGTGCCCGGAGGAAACCCACGAGGTTGAGAAGGCGCCCCTATCTCCATACCACATACGCTCACACCAGGGATCGAAACCACAGCCGCAAGCCAGAGGTGACCGGCCAGCTAGAGGTTGAAGCGCGGCACTCTAGACCACTAGGCCATCCCAACCCCCCTTACTTAAAGGAACATTATGTAAGATTAGATAAGGATCTGACAGTTCTCGCTATAATAGTTAAAAAATAGATGATGAAAACAAAATATGTTGAAAATTTCAGTCAATTTGCTTTACCCTGAACTGAGATATTAGTCATTGAATTTTAGGCTAGTCTTGGTCGTCATTACTGATGTTGGTATGATAACAAACAAAGTCTTGATTATCCATTTAAACATTAAATTATCCATCACAAAATGTATTGAAATACAGAAAATTTCGCAGGTTAACGATGCCATCAAGGTTTGATTATGGTCTGGATAACTTAATCCAATGTCTAATTAATACTTTAGAAAACATTTCAGGCCCAAAGAAAGACCTGCAATAGGCAGATTTAGCTCTTGCATAATGTATGGTTAAATTCAAGATGTACTTACTTTTGATGCCACTATCTGATATGAGTATTAATTCATACTGAGCTGCTTCGTAACCTAATATCATATTATTAATCTTAGGATTAACACCAACGGTTCTACCACCTGAAAAATATATATAAAAATAATTATCAATATTCGGATAGTGCAGTGAGAGAGAGAGAGAATTGGGGTTTAACGTCTACTTGACACAAACTAGGCCATTTTGGGACTAACATATGGTTCAGTTTTATTTCAATAATTCTCTTATTGGACGGAAATGTTCTGTGTTACCAGACTTTATTTAATTTCATTAGACATTACAACGATTATAACCACCATTAAAATAGATTGAAAGATGAAAGAATAATTACGATGAATGATATTGAGCAAGTGGATAAGATACAGATCAGACTATCCAGTTGTAAATATATATTATAGCTCTATTAATCTTACAGTCTTCAATATAAGTCATTAAACACAATAACCACACTATTCTAAAGAAACACCCAATTTTTGGGTTTCGTTGATATGTAGCAAACACCCGCTACCATTATCAAGCTTAAGAGTATGTCTATATTCAAGTCTGTACTGTACATTCTGAATTCAACAGTTGTTGAAGTTATTGAATTAAAGTAATTTTAATCTGTAGAGCAAGTTGTGGTGCTTTCATGCTTATCAGAAAAAATAAACCATCATTAAATGTTTCTTCATACTAACAAGACCCTTAATAATTAAGTTGTCTGCAAAATTTTTGCCCACATTTATAAAAGAATATTGATCCAAAATATTCCTTTTTGTCTGAATAATCTCTGGACAAAGCCCACTACGTTAATAGTGTTTGGTTTGAATCTGTCTTAATATTTGTAACTTGTTTACCCATGTGAGCAGTTATTGCGTAAGGTATGGTATTCACTGCTCATTAATGACAACACTTTCTTAACGAACTTAACTTGATATTTTTTCTGCTTGGTTCTTGGACTGAGAATAGACAGGGATCAGACAGGATCAGAGTGAGATAATTAGTGCGAACTGGTGAAATCACTGTGACCTTTATCAATGACCTTTATCTGATCTATTATAACTGACCACCACTTACTAATGGTACTCCATATTTAATCATTAAAGTTCAGAGTGGTATAAATCATACTTATATCAGGCCTTTAATCAGACGGCTGGTTTAAAGAGGGAATAAAATTGGGTTTAATGTCCTGCTTTTCTGCACTGACTGGGCTACTGAAGACGGGCTTATGTCACACAGTGTCCTATGAGGGAATTCTAACTGCCAAGGGATCTTTTATGTGCATGCCAATATGTACACAAGGACTTGGTTTTTCCGTCCTAGATGGGGTTTAATGTTCCACTTTTCTGTGCCGGCTCATACTCCATGCAGTGCTTCGTTTGATTAGAGCGAATCCCATTTAACACTGCTATAATTTTAACAAATTTCTGTTCAAAATTATGACTGGTCAATAGTCTGATTAACAACTAATAGCTAACTGCATTGCAATGTCATAACACTTTAAACAGAGCTCCAAATTGGACCAAATATGTTTACATAATGTTACATCACGACTCACGATTTCTATTATGCCCAAATAACCAGTGTATAGCAGAATATTACAGAAAAACTAATTGTGTGACAAACGAGGCTATCAAATCAAATAAAATGTTAACAATACTTATGTAACTTACCTATAAAGACTTTAGTATCTATTTTAGGGTATTTTTGTATGAGGCTCTGCACCACCATAATGGCTGCATCACTTTCATCTTGTATACAAAATAAAATCTCATACTGAAAGAAAAACAGAAAATACAATTAAATATAATTAAACAGAGAGAAAGAGAGAAATGGGGTTTAACGTCCACGGGACACAAACTATGTCATTTCGGGACTAACATATAGTTTAATCTTATTTCAATAATTCACTTGCACGTAGGGGTCTTTAGAAGTTGGAGGAAACCAGAGAAAACCCACAAGGTTGGACAGGTGGTACTCCTTGTCAAGTACAACCAGGGATTCGAAACCCTGCCAGTTGACTCAATGACAGGCTTTATGATACAGAACGCATGTGCTAACCATTCGGCCATCCAACCCCCCCATATAATTAAAGATGTATACGAATTATTTGAAACAATACGCCTCATCATCAGAGCTACATAAATTACATCGGTAATCAATGATGTCTCGGAGACGATGGAACAACATTTATGCTGATTTAAATTTTGTTTCTGTCTGTGATATTCGATAAGAAACACTTGCTGGTTATTGTAAGCTACGGGGAATACACGTTGAGAAAAATCAATGTTGTATAAATCAGTAAATTTACACAAATTACTGGATTTATTTCAGTAAATTATTGAACACAATCGCGGCAATAGGAATTAATCTCAATTTGGTGTTTTCCGGTGTCTGTTATTTTGACCAAAATGTGTTTTATTTTTAAATAAAACTATATTTAAATATATGCAGTCTGTATCTAACCTTTATGCTGATACATTGGAGATTCAAAGTAGTTTTATTACAATAATTTATCAAACATAAAAAAGAGAGAGAAAAATGATGTTTAACATCCACACAACACAAACTACATGTAGGTCATTTCGGGATTTACATATGGTTAAATTTAATTCTTTAAAAGTGGGAAGTCTCTCTCTCTCTCTCTCTCCCCCTTTAAAACTCTTCATTTAAAAATGAAATGAAATGGGATTTAACGTCCTACTCTTCTGCACCTTACGGGCATACGTCTGCAAGACGGGCATACGCCATACAATGTGCTATGAGGGAAATTTTGCCTGGGCAGCGGCGCTACGGCCTACTCTTATATCAAATTCCAACTGTCAAGGGATCTTTTACATGCACGCCAATGCGTACACGGGACCTCAGTTTTTCATCCCATCCAAACGACTAGACAGCTGTCCTTGTCAGGCCCTCCTTCTGCATCAGTGACAAGGGGAAACCACGCCGGAAAATCGAGACGAACCTCTTCATTTAACCTCTTATCTAACAGGATGGGGCTTCAATTAGAAACGCTACTATCAAATCATTCATTGGTTATCAGTGAAAGATATCTGAACAATGTATCTACTATTTGATACATTTACATGTAATACAGTTTCAGGAAGTAAAAGGTCACTACATATAGTAGTAACTACTAGTAATATCTCTATATCCTCCCTAATACAGGATTCAACCTTGTTCAAAAATATTTCTACAGAGACAGGACCTTGCCTACGTACCACATACATAAACCCAGCCCATCCATTTTCAGGCAGTAAAAGGTCAACGTTTGTAATATATATATTATATATATCTCTGTTAATAAAGGATTCAATGTCTCTCAAAAATATAAATATGGAGACATGACACTGCCTACCATATACATAAACCCACATATTTTCATTGAGTACATTGTACAAAAATAACTTTATTTTCAAAGGGTTGAAAATTACATCAGGAGGCCTGTCTTACATTTTGCCCTTTGTATCACAAAAGTTAAAAACAATGAAATTTGAAAATAGAAGAGCAATATTTACAAAAGAATATTAAGAAAATCACAAACTGCATATAATAATTACAATGACATAACAAAGTTGTCACACACGAATCCTATAATTATCATCTACTAATATGCTTAAGGTACGTGTAAATCACAGGCACTTGTAGGGATTAAAATAAAACTTCTTACTACTGCTTGTGCCTGTGGTGTAAATACAGAAACAGGGCACAGTCTACCACATATAAACCCACCCCACCCATTTTCATTGAGTACATTGTACAGATGTAAGTATATCATATTACAAAGTGAGCTTTTATTCGTTAATTGATTAGAAGGGAGGTAATTAGTCTAATACAAAGATCATTAAAAAGTTGACCTCCTCGGTTATACTGTGCTACTATACCTAATGAACCTTATTATAGACATAACCATATAGTTTAACGTCAGGTCAATATAATACTTGTGGTTTGTGAATGGAGAGAGAGAGAGAGAGAGAGAGAGAGAGAGAGAGAGAGAGAGAGAGAGAGAGATATGGTTTAACTTGCACTCAACACAAACTAGGTCATTTCGGGACTAACATATGGTTTAATTTTATTTCAATAATTTGCTTGCGCGTAGGAGTCTTTAGTAGTGGGAGGAAACCGGAGTACCCGGAGAAAACCCACAAGACTGGACAGGCGACCATACTCCTTGCCACGGACAACCAGGAATTCATAATATTTGAGACTAACAGGTTTTTTTTGTATGTTCTTATTTCAGTCCATCCCTCCACCCCCCCACCCTCTCTCTGGATCTGCATAATCATACTTGAGACTAACATTAGAAGGGTTTTTTTGTATGTTTTCGCATGAACAGTGACATTTGCCCAGTCAGCAGTATTTCAGCCCCATCCCCACCCCCCACCTAAACCCCCTTCTCTGGATCTGCCCTGGAAAAGTCCTGGTTCAGATGTCACATTGACACAATGATGTTTTATGACAAACGGTCAAGTACAGTATTAAATAAAAATAAAAGTCACAAAAAAAAAATCCTTAACTAAATAAATTCACACCTATTCTATTACAGTATTAACAATCCTCCTTTGTTTGTTTTTTAAATTCTTTGATGTATTGCTAATTGTTTATAGAAGAAGAGAAAACATGTCTATTATACATACTTGTGGTTTTTGTTGAATTAGACTGAAACCTACATCATTAATCTTCAAGGTAGGTATCATTGTCAAACATAAAAACAAAAGTAGAAACAAAAATACACACATAGTTTATGTCCTTTGTGTGGATTAAATATACATTGTCTAAAATCTAAATCTAAGTCTTTCATTAGGCCTGAAATGTTATCTAAATTATTAATTTGATGGCATTGCTAGCCTGTGGTATTTAGTGGAAAATGATCCTAATTACTGCATAACTTTCCTTCACGATTTAATGATTAAATGGATAATCAAGACTATGATTTTTAGTAATGGTGATCGAGGCTAGGCAGAAATTTCAATCGCTAAATTCTCAGTTCTCAGTGGATCAATTTGACTGACATTTTCAGTAAATTGCCTTTACATTATCTAGTTTTTAATTATTATAGTGAGAATTGCCAACTGGTTGGCTAATCTTCCATAATATGTCTTGAACTGTTTGTATTTCAACCTTTGCCAATCTTTACATGCACACAGTACAAGTATCATTAATTTTTGAATCGCAAAAAAATAACGTCAAGATGAAAGCTATCTAAATGGCTAACAGGGAATATTTCATTAAGAAATAATTATTATAAGCCCAATTAATATTTTATTACTCTGACCAACATTTAATTTTTTGTGTAATGACACAACGTCGTATACAGACACGTGAATTCAGATATCCTATACGAAATTAATTTGGTTTTGTGCGTGAGAGAGAGAGAAATGGGGTTTAACGTCCACTCAACACAACCAGGTCATTTCGGGACTAACATATGGTTTCAATTTTATTTCAATAATTCGCTTGAGCGTAGGGGTCTTTAGCCGTGGGAGGAAACCGGAGTGCCCGGAGGAAACCCACGAGGTTGAGAAGGCGCCCCTATCTCCATGCCATATACGCTCACACCAGGGCTCGAAACCACAGCCGCAAGCCAGAGGTGACCGGCCAGCTAGATGTCGAAGCGCGGCACTCTAGACCACTAGGCCAAAAGGGAATATTTCATTAAGAAATAATTATTATAAGCCCAACTAATATTTTATTACTCTGACCAACATTTAATTTTTTTTGTAACGACACAAAGTTGTATATAGACACGTGAATTCAGATATCCTATACGAAATTAATTTGGTTTCATGCGTAATAAGAAATGACCGACAATGAATGTTTGGAAGTGGAAGCCCTTCTAGAGAGTTGATTATAGACTTGTCATGTGAATAAAAGTCTAAATAAAAATTTAAACACCAGAGACAGATTTAAGGGGGGGCGCGCCTCCCCCTAATGTTCGACAGTGCCCTTTTTTAATGCTGAAAGGGCCTTTTCTCAGACCCAAATATGTCCGTTCCCAACGATCAGCCAAATAGCTCTTGGAAATGACGGATAATTTTTTTGCCCCCCCCCCTCTCGGCACCGTGCCCCATCTCAGCGGTCAGTGCCCTCATTTTGTGGCGCCCCCCCCCTTTTCAAAATTCCTAGATCCGTTCCTGTACAACATTTGAAGTCAGAGAAAAAAAATTTAGCTCTGACTTTATACATCTTAAATAGAAATATTCTGGCTCCCTTGTAAGATTTCAGAGATATAAAACAAAAACAAATTGAATTTTGAATTGTTTTTTCCATATATATTTATACTAAGTTTTTTTTTACTCCATCACATGCCTGTTGATTTTATAGGAATTAATAAGATGGCCTTTTATCATTATTATTGCAGTCATAAAAACCAATAACTATTGGCAGAATGTTCGACCAGACTCAACAATTAATCTAAATTCTGGTTATCAGCGTTCTTATAAGATGTACTGTAGACTAATAAAGTCGTACAGGCTGTTCAGCATGTAGTTTGTTAAAATATCTGCTGGCATTGATCTATTCATAACCAGACAGTTAGACTACTCAATCAAATCTCAGAAGGAGAAACACACCAGCATAACGGACAAATATAGAATCTAATATCATAGGCCCAAATCAATCCCCTGTATTCTTATAACGAAACATATTAATCAATTCTGACATAAGGGTCAGAAAATGCAAGTGGCAGAGAGAGAGAAAATTGGGTTTATCAGGCACTTAACACAAATTAGGTCATTTTGGGACTAACATGTTCAATATTATTTAAATAATTCACCTGGGCATACAAGTCTTAAGTAGAGGGAGAACGTATTTTAACATACACTCGACATGAACTAGGTCATTTTGGGTCTAACATATGGTTGGATTTTACCAAAATAATTTGCCCACGTATAGGGGTCTTTTAGAAGTGGAGGATACTGGAACATTCAAGAATCTTAGATTGTAGGCCCTGTTCTTCATGAAATGTAGCCTACACCACAGGCACTTGAAGGGATTAAAATAAAACTTCTTACTACTGCTTGACTATATATATTTAATATCATTCAAGGTATTACAGACGACATCTTTGTTGTGACTTTTTTATGATATATTGTCTGCTGTCATCTCGCAATACTCACTAGTTCTAACACTTCATGTCATTTTTATTGCCAACGAGACTTTATTTGATCATTATTCACATTCAGATGTAATTAAATTGGTCCTTTCACAGCGTTATTAATAACAAATCAAACTAAAAAAAGCTATCACTAGTCGATATTCAACTTGGCGAGCCCGGAAGTAACGCGAAATAAGGTCAAAAGAAGTCTGTATCACCCAGTCCCTTTATAAACCTATCATTACTCGATATGTGCATAGGAACTGGGTGATCAAGTCTCGCGTGATAGAACTTACGAAGCGAGGCCGCGGTTCAGCGAGACTTGATCACCCAGTTCCTATGCACATATCGAGTAATGATAGGTTTATAAAGGGACTGGGTGATACAGACTTCTTTTGACCTTATTTCGCGTTACTTCCGGGCTCGCCAAGTTGAATATCGACTAGTGATAGCTTTTTAAGTTTGATTTGTTATTAATAACGCTGTGAAAGGACCAATTTAATTACATCTGAATGTGAATAATGATCAAATAAAGTCTCGTTGGCAATAAAAATGACATGAAGTGTTAGAACTAGTGAGTATTGCGAGATGAAAGCAGACAATATATCATAAAAAGTCACAACAAAGATGTCGTCTGTAATACCTTGAATGATATTATATATATATAGTCAAGCAGTAGTAAGAAGTTTTATTTTAATCCCTTCAAGTGCCTGTGGCCTACACTTACATTGTACGTCATGCTAGTCCAAAATTTATCGAAACGGATCAATCGTAACTTGAGTCAGAGCCATATGTTCTCTTTACTTCTTTGTAATTATCTTTCAACATCCAAAACATAGCTCAATTCTCTCCAAGAACATCACGATTACAATGGAACAGTACATTTATTTTCAACCTTACTTCTTTTTAAATCTAAAGAAAAATTAGTTTTATACCTTTACGTTTATGGCCATCAAGATCACATGTAAAGAAAGAAACATTTATTTTTTTGTTTTTTATTATTCATTCAAATAACTAAATTATTACCCAAAGAATAATTTTCATCATTTAATTATTTATTAAATTTAATACAAATAAATTTGGCATCTTTATTTTAAACTATTTGAGGTTTAAATTAGTATCTCTTAAAGAATTCTGAAACCTTTCCTATAAACTCCAGTCCCGTCTTTATACAATTACGAGCGAAAAGTTTTGTTCTGTAAAACGGTCTTTAAAGTAAAATGGTACAGGTTCTTTGTATCTTTAAGAAGATTTTTGATTTTTATAAATAAAGTTCTGTAATAAGATAGATCTGACATGTTATCTTTGCTCCATCAAAATTCTTCAGACAATATATTGGTATGTGCTGGAGTGAACCTATGATTGGAATGTAGGCATGGAGTTTGTATTCAAAGAATGTTCGAAAGAAGTAATGGCATTGTAATTCTTATGCTAGCGCTGGCATCATGTATCAATACATGTTCTGATGCATGCAGGTGCAAATAATGTTAGTTTAAAGGGATGTTGGCCCCCAAAACCGGCACAGTACATTCATTTGATTCTTAAATAATAGCAAGACCAGAGAGAGAGAAAGAGAGAGGGGGGGTCCTGTGGGGGATGGGAGGTTTGTCTTCTTTCTCTCTCTCCCCCTCCCACTAGATCAAACATATGATCTAAATTGTAAGAGGAGGGGGTGGGTAAGTGAGAGAGAAAAAGTGAGAGAGAGAAAGAGGTTTGGGTTTGTGTCCAGTGGACATTCAACTCTTTCTCTCCCCCCCTACTTCCAGATCCTTTGGTTTTTGACTAAAGAATTAATACAGTAAAGAGAGAGAGAAATGGGGTTTAACATCCACTCAACACAAACTGTGTGATTTTGGGACTAACATGGTTTTTAAATTTTTATTTCAATAATTCGTCTGAGCGTAGTTAATACAGTAAGTAACACCATACGTTTGATCAGGAATGACTTTAAACTGTATTTCTCCTAAAAAATTCTTCAGTTCAGGCCTATCATACCATTCTTCATTGTTCAGGTTGCCTAGCAATGGATTGAGTCGGAGAATCAAGAATACACCTACACAGGAGAAAACCACACAGACAAGACAATATATACAGTGACAACAACTTAATGCTAATTGGAAAACTGTCTAAGGCAATTACCAATGTATACTAAGAGAGTAGGAACCGTTGGGATGATGCCTTATCATTGATGCCATCCTGTGGGAAAATTCTCAAAGTGAGAACCTATTTGAATTCATAGACTTTTCCAGGAGCACTGTTCTTGTCATTATCAGGACCAGTCTTGAAAAGCTCAACTGTTTAATCATAATATTTCTACTTGTCGGTCCCCAGAATTAAAATAATTGAGCTTTTCAAGACCGATTCTCCTGACATAGGCATGACAAACGGTGCTAAACCCTATACAAACTAGGGTGACTAATAGCCTGTTCAGACGATTATGTTGAACAGGTTTAAAAACCCTGGGGATTGTTAAACCAGTTACTTTTTACGTTAATATGGGGCAAATAAACCACTTTAACTAGTGAACACTCACACTATATCTTGTCAGATCTTCATGTAGTGTAGGCCATCATAAAACCATTTGTATTTGTACTTGATAACGATAAGAGAATACTTGTCGAAACGTTGTGCTATATATGTGTATAAACCAGGGATTGTTTTCCATATAAATTGTGTTGTGGTTTTTTTTTTTTTTATCATAAAACCAAACGAAAAATAGATCTGTATTATAATCACATTAAAAATAAGCGTCTGAACAATATTTTATAGACGAGACCGATAAACCGAACTGAGGAAGTAAATGCAATGAAATATTCAACGCCCTCTCCTTAAAAATATAATTACATCGAAGTTAAAAGGAATTCCTGTTCTACTTTGAAAGGATGTGTTTAATCATTGTTATCAACCTTCACCCAGGGCTGTGAGTACATCACATGGTATCTCTACTTCCATGAACAGATGGAATTCATTAACATAACACATGGCATTGGAATGTTACTATGATAATTTACCTATCCTAACATACTAACCTTACACTGTATCTATCGTATATTTAATACCAATACTACTATTACTATAGCAAGATTCTTCGAATTCTTTGATTTCATTATAAATAATTTAACATTTGGTTGGCATTATAAAATTGATGGGAGGGGATATTGAAAATCAAAATAATGTTGTTAACATTCACTTATATCATTAATTATAAATAATTTAATTTAAAATTAAGATGGCATTAAACTGTATTAAGTGATGGGAGGGGATATTTAAGGTCAAAGTACAGTTGTTAACTTTAACTTATATTATTAATTATAAATAATTATAATTTAAAATTAGATGGTATTAAACTCTATTAAAACTGGGGGGGGGGGGAGAATTCAGAGTTAAAGTACAGTTGCTAACTTTAACTCATTTTTTCATTTATTAAAAATAATTTAAAATTTAGAAGGTGTTAAACTTTATTAAGCGCGCAGAGGGAATATTTAACACAAAAGGACCAATTCAGACAATAGGAGCTTTTATGTGTGACGTATTTCCGGTGTCTATTTTTAGCCTGGCCTTTTCACTGCCGTATCTGAACATAGCAAATGCTAAGGAAAAAAAGGGTTTTCCGTCTTTATCTTTTAATATAAAACGTATTCTTGATTGCCACCCTTGTTGTAAGATGTGTGTAGCATTCGTAATAAATTACCGATTTCAAATTATGTCTAAATTATTTTTTTTCCGTTTTATTGACGATATACTGCGTTGTAGCAGACGATATCATGCTAAGCTCGCACGCGGTCTGCAGTTGACCGCTGTACGCAAAAGATTACAACAAAGATGCATTGATGTATGAAGCCGATTTATATGTTTAGTGTTAATTTTATTGCAAACAATTAATAGATAACATCTGTTTGGTTGTAAAATGCCACGAAATCGAGCATAAGAGTAAATAATAGAATGGGTTATATAGAGTGGTGATCTGTGGCTTCACGAAAGAATTATTCAAGACGATATTAAAACTTTTAAAAGCAGGACCGTAGCAAATCTAAAAAAATAGAGCAAATAATAATCACGCTGTAAAAAAATAATTCTGTATAAAATGCACCGAATCCAGTTATATATTTGCATTCAACATTTGTTCTCTGAACCAAATACTGAATTAGAAATTGATAAAATGGTCGCAAATATATCGTTCTTCATTCTTGGGTTGCGACATTGGAGATAAACTGACTGGATTAAAATTTCACAGTGTCAAAAGTTGTGCCAAGACGATTAATGTTGTTAGAAAAAAAGGGTTTTAAACATATTCACAGATTCAAATTGATCATCGTTTTATCCTTTTCTGTTATTCATATTCCATCAAGAGGATATTTTTTATAAAATGGCTGACGTTTTACTCCGTGCATCAATTATTTTATCATTGGTTAGAGCCGTCTAAACGCGGGGAGATTTATAGTAGCTATTGGTTAACAGCACACATAAACAATCTTATTTGCATATTGCATACTATTTATAGTATCATTAGCTGGAATTATTTCAAGTCGATAGCATCAATGCCCAACATAACCGTGTTTTGTGTAAGAGTATAGCATGCAGCGCTATAGCAGACGATATATCAACCGCGCAGGTACTGTCCAGTCGGCAGTTGAATGTAAACATGATCTAGATCAGATCTTAAAAAAAAAATCTTTTGTGTTAATAGTCCTGTAATTAATAGATAAAATTTGTTTGGTCGTAAAATGCGTAATAAATTGAAGACCAAATTCTAGTTCACGCCATGAGCACGGACCAGTCTTAACTTGTTTTCCTAAATTGCAATGGCCATTACGGGTCTGGTAAACTTGCCGTATCTTTTCTATATCGAGGTTTTTGTAAATATCGGTATCTGGCATCGGTCGGTAAACCTTACGTGTATATAGAAATGGCGACCGGGTCCATTTTATGTAAAATAAGCTCACTGTACGGCGGTATTTTCACAAAAAAACACACACTGGCCTATGGGTTACAGTCTAAAAATAAGGCCAGGGTCTGCGCATGACCGAAAATGACGTCAAAATGGAAACCCGTAAAAGCTCCTATATATTTGAGAGAAAAAAAACCAGCTTAAAACCGTTAAAATCCCGTAAATACACCATCCCTCTAAGTTTTTCCGCTTTTAAAATTTCATTCGTATTCGGACTTTCATATTGAAGCCTATGTTAGTCCCAAAATGACCTAGTTTGTGTCGAGTGGACATTAAACCCCATTTCTCTCCCTCTCTCTATTCATGTATGCACACTACCTTGTATGGTTTTTATGCAATAAATTTTCTTTCTTTGTATATCTGTACGATATGATAAATTCAAGGGAATATCAATTTCTCTGCCTATTAATATTTATAATTACCGGTATTTTAATCTCATAAAAACTCATAAATTGTGTAATAAATCAAACAGGATATATGTTAAGAACGTTAGAAGTATGTTGGGGGGTGAATTATAACAACCTACAAGTGTTTCAATTTCACCACTAGTTCGGGATGATTAGATTACACAGCCACAGAAAGCTAAGAAAATGTGGAGATGCCTGTCTGAAAATCTGAAAATAACTTTCCCAGGTGGTATATTTTATCCGAAGCTGAAACCTTAAACACACAGACACTTACAACATGGTGGTATACTTAAACCGCCACATATCACATGGTTTATATATATCCATCAATTAAGAGAGAGAGAGAGAGAGAGAGAGAGAGAGAGAGAGAGAGAGAGAGAGAGAGAGAGAGAGAGATGAGGTTTAATGTCCACTGGACACAAACTAGGTCATTTTGGGACTAACATATGGTTAAATTTTTATTTCAAATATGGAAGTCCGAATATGTACGAAATTTTAAAAGCGCATAAACATAGAGGGATGGTGTATTTACAGGGATTTTAAGTTTTAAGCTGGGAGAGAGAGAGAGAGAGAGAGAGAGAGAGAGAGAGAGAGAGAGAGAGAGATGAGGTTTAACCTCCACTGGACACAAACTAGGTCATTTTTGGACTAAGATATTGTTTAATTTTATTTCAATAATTCGTTTGCGCGTATAAGGATCTTTCACAGTAGGGGGAAACCGGAAGACCTGTAGAAAACCCACAAGGTTGGACAGACGACCCTATTCCTTGTCACGTACAACAGAGGAATTGAAACCATGCCAGTTGACTCAATGACAGGCCTTATGTTAAAATACACATGTGTTAACCATTCGGCCATTTATACCCCCCCCCCCCCCCCAATATGTGAAAGCACCAGGAATTCTTCAAAGTAGATGCCAAATATAGACATAAATATTTTGCTTTTCACAGGCAATTACAAGCAAGTCTGACAACTTGAACATAAATAATTGAAAAGCTGTTTTTAGAAAATGTTCAAAATCAATCATTTCTATGATTTGTTATCAAATTTTTCCGAATTCTGCAACTTGAATGAAGTCCATATTAAGAATTCTAAAGCACTAGTGGACTGATAACTTTTGAGAAAAGAAATTCTATGAACACAATTCCAAGCATCCCTGCAGAATATAGCTAAGTCTAGAAATAAAGAAGAACACACGTGTGTATGTCTGGGATGTCAATGATGTAGAAATGCCACATCACATCCTTATAGCACATCATCTGAATTCAAACTAATTCAATTTACATAATAATATTCCAGACCGAATTTGGTTCACGTACAAATGAGAAAAGTATGCATTTTAATCCAAGGTCAGACTTGTCAATATTCAGCAATATCTATGCTTTCACAGAAATTGGTTTCAACTTTTTACGTTTGATTAGAAAACGTGCATAGTATCTAATGAGGAAATGTCTACATATTCAATATATCTTTCAGATGCTTAAAGCATCAGCAATAATAAAATTAGCTTAAAAACTCAGCTTGTTATCCATCTCAGATAAAACTTTACTATTTCGGACACCTGTTGTTTGTCGTGTATTTTGTACATGGTGAACAGTCCATTTGCTGATAACTCTAATTTGTCGAATTACACTATTTTGCCTATACTGTTTTTTTCAAGACTTTGAATTTTGTCTAATGGTTTGGATTGTTCGTACTTGGTTTTATTTTATTTCTTTCTAAGCTTAAAAACTCAGTTTGCTATCCGTCTTTGATAAAACTTCTTTTCTAAGATGGTTAATCTTGCTGGCTTCAGCAGTTTTAAGGTATGAATATTTCATTACATTGTGAAGAGTCTTAAGTAAGTAGGATACATATAGAGAGAAATGGGGTTTAATGTCCACTTGACACAAGCCAGGTCATTTCGGGACTAACATATGGTTCAATTCTATTTCAATAACATGCTTGTCTTTAGCCCTTGGAAGAAACAAGAGGACAAGGTTGAACAGGAGATCGTACTCTTTGTCAAGTCCAACCTGGGAATCGAAACACGTCAGGTGACTCAATGACAGACCTTATGATACCGAACGCAAGTGCTAACCATTCCGCCATTCAACCCCTTATACACACATGTTTAATTAACAGTGTTTTCATACTCGCTTATATAACTGATTGAATGGAATGAAAGTATGGGAATCCATATGTATAAACTATGCTATCATTCCAGGGTTAATTATTTATTCTGTCTGTATTTTAATATTCAGATATCTTGTATTGTGTTGATGACTATTATTTTCAGAGATAAAATCACATTACATGTACATGTACATTAAAAGATAATCATGTCAACAAAACAGAACAGTAACAATCATGTACATGCATGTTGAATTGTCTGTTAATTTTTCTGATTTACTTTTTTGTCAGCAGTTTTCTTTTACTGTTGAAGAAGGAAGTTCATATTTCTTTAGACAAAAGAAATGAAGAGACATCAGAGCAATAGATCTAAATATCAACAATAGAGAACATAAATAATCATTTAATATTACACAAATATACATGTATAGCCCTTGGTGTAGTCTGACCTTCCAATACTCAACAATAAATATACTATATATAATGGTCATAAAGTATGTGTTGGGCCACACAACAGATAGACAATGCGGCTTATTTTTTGGGGCCATTTTATTTTCTGGAGTCTCTTACGCCTTCAATCAAACCAAAATGTGGCATAAAAATTCATATTCAACTGAGTCATTGAAAAATCACATAATGCTATACTTTTTGACCTAACTGGGAAATATATTAGTGTGCCACTGGGTATGTGTTAATTTAATTTGTGTTTTATTCCTTTGGTGATACAACAAAAGTTTATAAAGGGCCACATTTTAGCTGAAATAAGTTTAAACAGTTTGATTTCAATGAAAATTAGGTGGAAACCTCAAAGCATACTGCATGGTGCATGCCCATCTTCATTAACACAGTCGTTAATCATTTCATTTCCAATCTGGTCTTGATTAAGTGCAAACACAGCTCAAATTTTACATCCATAAAGTTTCCAGTTAGCCTGTGGCAAGGGGGTTAACAGTTCATGTTTCAACACTTGGTTGTAAGAAGATATTTCAGATAGTACATTGTAACTATACTGAATGCTACTGATGCAAATCAAGTGCTCTTAAATTAAAATGACCCCAGGTCACACAGCTCATGGTTCGGACTTCTGACACAGTCATTGATTGATAACCCATGAAGCCATCAATATAACTTATGTCTGGAGGGAGATAAAAATCGTTCCTATCAAATTATTCCCCTCTTATGAAAATAAACAAAAACTATCCCAAGTTTGCCATCTGAGGCGAGGAATTTTGGTTTGCTACTAAAAGACATACTCCAGGGACCATAGGAATACAATTATACTTTGATTAGGAAGATTCCTATCTGATAGAGTCAGAGTCTGTTTATCTACCAAACATACAAATCTACAAACTCTGTTAGAAGTTTATCTCTTTTCAGTTGTATGCCCCGTTTAATTAAAACTTTCTTATAAATCTATTTTTTTCTGGGTTTTTTTTCACTTTAATCCTGTGAGGGGTTTTCAAATGAGAGAGAGAGAGAGAGAGAGAGAGAAATGGGGTTTAACATCCACTCGACACAACTAGGTCATTTCGGGACTAACATTTGGTTTAATTCTATTTCAATAATTCGCTTGCACGTAGAGGTCTTTAGCAGTGGGAGGAAACCGGAGTGGCCGGAGGAAACCCACGAGGTTGAGAAGGCGCCTCTATCTCCATGCCACATACGCTCACACTAGGGCTTGAAACCACAGCTGCAAGCCAGAGGTGACTGGCCAGCTAGAGGTCGAAGCGCGACACTCTAGACCACTAGGCCATCCCAACCCCCCATTTTCAAATGAGGATACTGCAATTTTGAAAAAACAAAATACAGCACTAAGATATAGAATGTGTTGAAAATAGCTTGCAATGGACTTAAGAGCATACAAAAAGGATTAGGTGTAATCTAAGATATTATTACAGCAGAGGGAGAGGGGCATCCAATATTATTGCTAAAATGTTCTGTGCATTCCAACTTTTTCGATGAGTGACATCAAGAAGCTTTAATGATGTGGAGGCGGCATGACGGCATTTTGGTGAAGCCATTGACGCCATATTGGTTGACCCAAAACAGCGTCTTTCTGATTTCGTTAACGATATGCCGGATTTATATCTGTACATGTGTCTCCTTTCACGTAAAACAAATGTTCTATGGAATAATAAAATATTCCATTTAAAAAAGATTTTTTTTACTAAACACAACTAATTATTAATTCTAATGTTTTGGGTTAACAAATATGGCGTCACTGGCTTCAGTCATCATAATGATAAAATGACGTCGTGCCGTCTCCAGTTCATTAAAGCTTCTTGGGTGACATTCTACTTGAACACGTCTCCAGTTCATTAAAGCTTCTTGGGTGACATTCTACTTGAACAATCTGATCGTTTCGTTTTTATAGTTGAAAATTTCGTTTAACTTGTCTTTACTAAGATCTGGTAGAGTAGTTATCATGGACATGTACATTCTGACTGACGATTAGCCAATGAAACGATCTGTTATGGCGAGCTTTTGGTGCACGGAACTGGGTAAACCAGTAGCAAGGTCAATGCTGATTGATCAATTTATGTCTGACGTCATAGGGTCAAAAGCCACTCCTGAGGTGAACTTTCACTAAAACTTGTCAGATCGTTATATAGTGTAGTCCATCGAAAGTATAAAAATAACAAACGAAACATAGATCTGTATTTTCGTAAGATTGAATATTACACTGATCATTTACCAAGTACTCAAGAACTCTCTTAGGTACCGATATATACATGTATCCTACCATCATGAAAACCTCATTACAAATATTGTCAGGTTGTTAATTTCAATGGCGATTGACCTCGCCAATAATGTCTGATGGTAATTAGCTTTAACAATGTATATGAAGCGTGATCTAGTCAGTATTCAGAAAGCATTAAGAGGAAGTTATCATTGTTGACTTCGCTACGGGGAGGAACATCAGCAGGTTCGCTCCGTGTAATAATTATTCCTAACGAGTAACTAGCAAAGCTTACTAATGTTCCCTGACAATATCTGGATCATGTATGGAGATAACGTCAATACAACTAGAACATGTCAGAGTATTTATTTGGTAGAATTCGGGGTACGCCATTCAATCAATCGATCGATTGATAAGAGTAGTAGACCTACAAGCTTGAAAGGTTGTATGGATTGATCTGACTTTTGCTGAAGTCATAGTGATTGGACATTTCTGTGATTTAGAGAGAGAGAGAGACAGAGAGAGAGAGAGAGAAATGGGGTTTAATGTCCACTCAACACAAACCTGGTCATTTTGGGACTAACATATGGTTTAATTTTATTTCAATAATTCACTTGCGCATAGGGTTTTTAGCAGTGGGATGAAACCAGAAAACCCTGAGAAAACCCATGAGGTTGGACAGGCGACCCTTCTCCTTATCCGGTACATGATATATACATGTACATGTATATTCAGTTTTCATTATGTATTTTCAAAGCATTATAGAAACAATGGTCAACTCTTTTATCTAAACTTCATATAATGCATCTCTTACATTTACAAACAATCTATAAAGTGTAAAAAAAGGACAAATACGGCTGTAGATAAATAAGATTGGTGTACATGTATATGACATTCGTGAGTATTTATTTCAAATAATTTGGGATAAACCATTGAATAACAGCCATTACTAGACAAAAAACATGTATAATTTGATTTGTGAAATACATTAAGTTCCTTTAAAAAAAAAAACAAACTTCCAACTGAACTTCCCACAAGATCAAATAAATCCAATTTGTTGAATGAACTCTTTGGGGAGACTATGACAGCAAGAAACAACAAAGACAAGCCACTCTAAATCATAAAGACCTACAATAGTGCCTAACATTTTTCAAATCAAAACATTTGTAGCCTTTTGTTATCAATCTGGTTGATTTTCAACGAATGTAAGACGTTTGGACTAGTGGAGATTTCGAACTAGGACATTTCTGCTTGAACTATGATGTAAATGAAATCAACTTTTTTGTTGGGATTTAAAAAAAACAAAACAAAAAAAACCCCACCAATCCCCCAAAACAAACATATGTAACAAATTTAAAACATACATGTAGCCCAACATTTCAAATTTGTTGACAAATATTAATTTTTGCTTTGCTTTCCCCAAGGGTTTGAATTGGATTGGTTGAAACTAGCTTGTTATGATTTGAAGTCCTTACACAACTACGTTAGGTGGCTACATGTAAATACAAACCTACTACCGATATCAGGAGTCACCAAATATAATCAACTTTTGACTTGTTTTCTCCAAGGGTTTGAATTGGATTGGTTCAAAATAGTTTGTTATGATTTAAAGTCCTTATACAACTAAGGTAGGTGGCACAATACAGACCTACTATTAGGAGTCACCAAACATTAAGTACCGTTTTCGGTAAACCTGGAAACTATTAGCTATTTACCATAAATATATAAATAATACAAAAATGTCAAGGATACGTTTAGAAACAAGTTACATTCTTTAAAGTGGCAAAATGTTTACTAAAAACAAGAGGACACTGAATTCTAAGTATCCACGCCCAAAAAAACCCCATACAACTCCAAGAATCAAAATGGGGTTTAACGTCCTACTGTTCTACTTCAACTGGGCTAATGAAGACGGACATACGCCATTCAATGTGCTATGATGGAAATTTGGCCCTAACAGCAGCACCATGGCCAATCCTTATATTGAATTCCAACTGCCAAGGGATCTTTTACGTGCTTGCCAATCTATACACAGGGCTTCGTTTTTTTGTCCCATCTGAACGACTAGACAGCTATCCTTGTCAGGTGCTCCGTCCTGCACCACTGACTAGAGGAAACCAGGTCAGAAAATCCTGATGAACTGTCTTGGTCAACGCTCCAAGAATAACTCATATTCATCGATTCAAACTTATTCATATTAGATTCAATTTACAGTGCCATCTGTATTCATGAAAGTTAAAAAAAATACTAATTCTTACAATTCCAAAAACTTTTCTCCACACTCTGAACACCTAATCTTTACACAATCTGGATTGGTTTGGGGAAGGGTGAGGGGGAGGGGAGGGGAATGTAATGACATATTTTTCATTTTCAAAATATTTATGTACCAAAACAAGTCATCTGGTTGATTACGTTGCTCCTTTAACTATCCTAAAATGAATTAGTAATTGTTATAGTATTGACGTCTGCCGGTATATTTAGGTATTACCGTATACATGTACTGTACCAATAGGTAAGACTTATGACGTACACTCAGTATTCTTAACACTCCTTGTTTCTTTTGTGGACATTGAACACACTAATAATGTACAGAAAACACCTTTACATTTCACATATAACACCCATATTTTTGTATCTATATGTATATATACATGTAGGCATTACGTAATCTCTCGAGACATAATCCCAAGACAAATTATTCTTATAATCTACAAAACACTTTTACACATAACACCCAGTTTTGTTCAACTATGGACTTTAAACCCCATTTCATTTCATGTTGTTCATCTCAATAATGTAGGCATTATGTAATCTATAGCGTCATAATCCCTTTATAAAATCTGCTAATAATGTACACAAAACACTGTTACGCATGACACCCTATTTTTCCATCTACATCTACATGCATTACGTAATCTATAGTGTCATAATCTCTTTACGAAATAATCCCTTTACAAAATATCTTAATACAGGAATGTACATGTAGATTAAGAGAGAGAGAGAAATGGGGTTTAACGTCCACTCGACACAAACTAGGCCTTTTTGGGATTAACATTTGGTTTAATTTTATTTCAATAATTCGCTTGCGTGTAGGGGTCTTTAGCAGTGGAAGGAAACCGGATTACCCGGAGAAAACCCACGAGGGCGGACATGCGACCCTTTACAAAATATATGTAGATTAAAGATTGACATCAAGGAAAACTCCATTTTATAAATATTGCTCTTTGTTTTCAGGGCCTGACAAGGACAGCTGTCTAGTCATTTGGATGAGACAAAAAAACGCCATACAGTGTGCAATGAGAAAAATTTTGCCCTGACAGCGGCACTACGACCTACTCTTATATCGAATTCCAACTGTCAAGGTATCTCTTGCACGCCAATGGGTACGCAGGACCTTTATTCCTCCCATCCAAACAACTAGACAGCTGTCTTTGTCAGGCCCTCAATCCTGCATCACTGACAAGGGAGAACCATGCCAGAAAATCTGGACGAACTTTCTCGGCCAATGCACGTACATGTATCGAACACCCGTCTGCCAGGCTAGCAAGCCAGGGTCTTACCCACTTAGCCACCATGGCCCCTAGTGAATAACAGACTATCACCATTTCTTTATATTATCAGAATAAAACATCAAGAGCAATCTTATTGTATGTTTTTATGAATGAATCATCAATAACGATGTCCAGACTGTATAATATCTCAATTAGAGACACAACTGTGATATAATAGTATTCAAATTGCCACAGGGCTGACATTTTCAACTCCATTTCTCTTTTGTTAATGGGTAATAGATCTGATAACGGTAATACATTTTTTTGTTTTAAACTCGTTTCCGCGGTGATGACTGAACACCTTGGGGAAATTCCAGTGAATTGGTTATTATATTTATTTGCAGTCTTTGATATTGGAGAATCTAGCTGGAATTCTGTTCTGTGTAACTGGCATAATCTGGGTTCGATATATTTGTATGTACAATGTATTCAAGGAGAATTGATTGCTGACTAAGTCAATTACAATATTTTGCAATTTTCTTCCAATTACCCTAATGGAACCCACAAAAATGACGACAACACATTTATTAAGTTTGTTGCCAAACAAATCAATGTAGGTTATACATGTTTTTAAGTTTGAAATACACATTAGTTGAAATAATTTACATGTAGTCTCCCATGCCGAGAGAGAGAGATGGGGTTTAGAGAGAGAGAGAGAGAGATTGAGTTTAACGTCCACTCCACACAAACTAGATCATCTCGGGACTGATATGTGGCTTGATTTTTTTTCAATAATTAGCTTACATGTAGGGTCTTCAGCAGTGGGACCTGGCAACCGGACTATTCACTAACTAGTGGGAGATCGGAACGACTTGACAACTCGTTCAGGACTATTTAAATCTGCTTAGACAATTTGATAATTTTCAATATAAATTAAAATCATCAACAAAAACAAAAAAAAGTAGAGAGTACTGACCTGTGGATATTTGAGATTAAAAAATGTTTCTAAATTTTCAAATAAATTTGGATCAACGCCTACTAATGGTTTTATAATGGAGACACCTGGAAGTTCTTCGGGTACAGACGTTTTTAATTTATGTCGTAATCTCCATTTTCTGTAAAAGACAAACACATGGAATAAATTTAAACATCTGGTCAAAAATAATTCATAAACCAAGCCGTTACTTTTTAAATGTCATAGAAACCTGATAACTCTACAACCCATCACTCATGCTTAAATGAAAATGAAATGGAATGGGCCTTAACGTCCTACTGTTCTGCTCCGACTGGGCTAATGAAGACAGGCATACGCCATACAGTTTACTAAGAGGGGAATTTTGCCCGGACAGCGGCACTACGGCCTACTCTTATACTGAATTCCAACTGTCAAGGGATCTTTCACTGACAAGGTGAACCACACCGGAAAATCTGGATAAACTTTCTCAGCCAATGCATGGATCGAAAACCTGACCTCCAGGGTCTAACCCCCTGAACCACTGTGATCCCCCAACTCATGCTTAAATAGAAACGCCAGGATGACTGCACAACATAACAAAGACAGAACACACCACCTATAAAGCAAAGAATTTGAATTTGATTATTGTTCTTTAGGATCAATGATATTTTATTAAGATGAAGAGAGAGGGAGAAAAATGGGGTTTAATGTCCATTTCGGGACTAACATATGGTTTAATTTTATTTCAATAATTCGCTAGCGCGTAGGGGTCTTTAGCAATGGGAGGAAACGGGCAACCCAGAGAAAACCCATGAGGTTGGACAGGCGATATGAAGATGAAAACAAAAACTATTTAACAAAACAATCAAACTGGCTGTAAATAGAAAACATAAAAAATTCAAAACCAAGCTAGCGTGTTATAGTTTATAAAAACGTCCATATACATGTACATTACAATTTTTATATTGTTTAAATAACCCATTGATATTTGTACAGATTTAGTCCGTCAAGGTCAACAGTAATGGTAGGATGCTTGACTTTATAATCCTTGAGTGTGTATTTAGCGATTTAGCACAATAAAAAAAACCACAACACAGAATTGTCATTTGTACTTGATAACGATAAGAGAATAATAATTGTATAAAACAGTGATTGTTTCTGTATAAATTGTGTTGTGTTTGTTTTTATTATTGACTTGAGTAAAATTCATTTAATGGTAAAATACATGTATATCAGGGGGGTGGGATAGATGGCCGAATGGTTAGTGTGTGCGTGTTGTATAATAGGGTCTTGTCATTGAGTCAACTGGCGTGGTTTCGATTCCCCAGTTGTAGCTGACAAAGAGTAGGATTGCCTGTACAACCTTCAGATTCATTCCACTACGTACATATGTTAGTCTCAAAATGACCTAGTGTGTGTGTTAAGTGGAAGTTTAACCACTCTCTCTATGTCTATCACAGAAAGTGAATAATTATGAATGAAAGAGAGAGAGAGAAATGGGGTTTAACGTCCACTCGACACAAACTACATGTAGGTCATTTTGGGACTAACATATGGTTTCAATTTTATTTCAATAATTCGTTTGCGCGTAGGGGTCTTTAGCAGTGGGAGGAAACTGGAGTGCCCGGAGGAAACCCACGAGGTTGAGAAGGCGCCCCTATCTCCATGCCACAGCCGCAAGCCAGAGGTGACCGGCCAGCTAGAGGTCGAAGCGCGGCACACTAAACCACTAGGCCATCCCAACCCCCCAATTCTGAATTAAAGTACACATGTATATTTCAACATACATGTAACAAGTATATGTATACATGTAGGTAACTAGTTGTATACATGTATGTATTAAGTTTCCTTTTAAAGGTAACATAATACATGTACATGGAAGGGATGATGTTAAGAAGATTAGCCGAAATTTTACAAATACCAGGTGACTTGTATGTGTATATATATACAGTGGACTCCGTCAAATCCGACATCGTACGGGATCGTGACAATATGTCGGAAGTCACAGAGTGTCGGAATACCCAGTTTTGTCAAAACCGCAAATATTGTAACTTCGAAAACCGGAAGTATTATTATAATGTTGATTCGAATCACCAGAACGTTATTCCCTTTAAAAATGATAAACTATTCTGTACATTCAAAATTTTTCTAACATTAATTTTTATTTCATTCAACATGCGTAGTCATTTTGAATAGGTCAGGTCTGACGTTAATTTATCCTCTTCGTCATCTTCAGTTGATCGCACAGTTGTGTTTGCTATCACATGTTCATTGATAATCTGTCGTTCTATGTCAAGGTCGTCGTCACACGGTCCGGTGAGATCCGTAGGGTTAACAATCATTGAGCTGAAGTGAGCGAACGTTAAGTTCTCAGTGGCCGTTTTATGACCTTGACCCTCATCGGCCAAAGCTGCGGTCAATGGTTAAAATACTACGGGCGTTTGTTATACATTTCATCCGCTCACGTAAACGGCTATACACTGTGTTAGTTAACCGCAGCTATTGACGGGCAAGGCCATAAACCGTAACGTCCGCTCATTTCAGCTCAACGTGGACAAACTTACGTTATTCGGGTTCAATCGGCATGCGCAACAAATGTTTTTAACAGGTGCTAGGAATATTTGTACAACCGAATTCGTGGGAAAATTCGTAGATATTCTTGAGTATTTGTCACAATTACTATCTTACAAGAGATTATAAAATTTATCAAGGTAATCAACAAAGACCTACACGATTGCGAGTTTTAATCTTACTGATAATTGATTGATGATTGATTGTTAATCTTTTGTGGCTTCACACCCATCAAGTTTTAATCTATCGGACAATTGATTGGTAATTGCCTGACACCTACCGATTTAAGGCCGGATTATACGGTGACGATTCAATAGAAATTATGTGACGGGACGGCTGATTGATGTGAAATCCGGAACTTACAGAATCCGGACTTATCAGATTTTTTTTGGCTGAAGTAATAAGGAAATAAATCGGGACATGAAAATCATGTCGGATGTCACAGAAATCCGGAGTGATCAGACATCGGATGTGACAGAGTCCACTGTATATATATATATATTAATGTCATGAATAGGTCAAGGCTGGGCGACCAGCTCTTTATAATGAATCATACATGTAGGTGACGTGTATGACCCTCTTATACTACTTGTACAACCTACGTTAATGGGTGAATCATTTGACTGGACGACCATCTAACCCTACCTGTACAACCTGTATTAAAACAAATACACGATTCTACCGTCATTGATGATTAGTAGAGACTAAGATAAAATAACTGAGTATTATCAATATTATCTGACCTTTATCTCTGATTTACATCATATTATATCATCATTTTTATATACAAATAATAGTAACATTTAACATTTAGAAAATATGAACAGAGGGTACATTTTTATGGATACAAAATTACTGATACATGTACATGTATGTGAATAGAGAGAAAGAGAGAGAGAAAGAAATGGGGTTTAACGTCCACTCGACTCAAACTAGGTCCTTTCGGGACTAACATATGGTTTCATTTTATTTCAATTATTCACTTGCGCGTAGGGGTCTTTAGCAGCGGGAGGAAATTGGAGTACCCGGAGAAAACCCACGAGGTTGGACAGGCGACCCTACTCCTTGCCACGTACAATTTGTAACCGTTAAGATTTAATGAATTTGTCTCATAGTTAATGAATTAGTTTGGGGGGGATATTATTCAAATCACTAAATACAAAAATACATGTACGTAGTAGCAAAATTTCTATTATGACACTTTTTAACTTACAAAATTAAACTGTGCGAGTGTGTCTCTCTCTTAATCAGTTTTAGTATATGAAGATGTAAGGCCAATTTATAACTGATATGATCTAATAAATTTGTCACAATTAATGAATTAGTCTGGGAAAATAGGCATATATTTATTCAAAACCACAAAATAACAATTTAATATCAAATATCTGTTGTGACACTTGTCTAACTGCCAAAATTTAAAAATAAAATGTTCTGTCTCTCACCTACATGTATTTGTAACAGTTAGGATTTAATGAATTGGTCATACTGTTACAGATAGTTAATCTGATTAGTGTTTGGGGATATATTCAAAACAAAAAGACACAAATTTTTATGTCACTATTTCTTTTATGACACTTGTCGAACTGACAAAATTAAAACGTCTTGTTTAATGTCTCTTAATCAACATTAACTTACGTCAGGCCTATTTATAACAGGATTTAATGAGTTTATCATAATTAATGGATTAATCACCATAGAGATTAACTGTTTAATAAGATGTTATATAGTAATCAATCAGGGGTCTACAGATCTGATTTTAATACATCAATTAGATCCATGAAACAAGAGAATGAGATAAGCTAATTAAATACATATTACAATGTATTGACTACTGTCATGCCTTTTATTCTAAAGACCGAGTGGCTAAGTGGGTAAGAGTAGGCTGTAGTAGTGCCGCTGTCTGGGCAAAATGTCCCACTGTATGGTGTATGCCCGTCTTTATTAGCCCAGTTTTAAGCAGAACAGTAGGGCCCCATTTCATTTCACTTCTTCTAAAGAGATTTTATAATAATAATAATAATATCTTTATTTTCAAAGGTGAAAAATTAGGCTTAAAGCCTGTTTACAATTTTGCCCCTTTATAACAAAGAAATGAAAAAGACAGTAACAGAACAAGACACTTAACAAATACTCACAAAGAAAACATTCAAATATATATGATAATATGATAAGCTTCAAAACTAAAAGTAATGTGATCCTTATAAGACATATAGAAATAGATCTCACTAAAAATAAACACACTTGTATATATACTACTTCTGAATATTATTGACAGGTTACCTTTCAATACACATACAGGTATCGTTATCATTATCTTCATACATGCACTAAGTCACGCATGTGCATTTATCTTCTTGATTATTCACGATTCCATCAGTTATGTGCTATTATCTTTTCGGTCATTCACAGGGCTTAACATTTTTTTCTTACATATTGGATTTTTTGAGAGTTTAACAAGTTTGTTTTAAATCATCATAAAAATCAGAGCATTGGGGTTTAACGTCCACTTGACACAAACTAGGGCTTTTCTGGACTAACATATGGTTTAATTTTATTTCAATAATTCGCTCGTGTGTAGGGGACTTTAGCAGTGGGTGGAAACTAGAGGACCACGAGAAAAACCCTTCGGGGTTTGACAGGTGACCTTACTACTCCTTGTCACGTACAACCGGGGAATCGAAACCACGCCAGTTGACTTAATGAAAGACCTTATGATACAGCGCGCAGACGTTCTAGCCATTAGCAAATTACCCTTTTAGTTTTGAATCCCCTGTTGTATGCGGCAGGGAGTAAGGTCATCTGTCCAGCCTTGTGGGTTTTCTCCAGGTACTCTGGTTTCCTCCCACTGCTAAAGACCCCTAAGCGTAAGCGAATTATTGAAATAAAATTAAACCATATGTTAGTCCCGAAATGACCTAGTTTGTCTCGAGTAAACGTTAAACCCCATTTCTCTCTCCCTTTTAGTTTCAAAATGACATATATATATTGTGATAAGGTGGTGATAAACACCTTTCCATTTGCAAAATGGCCCTCTCAGACAGCTCACTTGTTACTTACATCACAAGACAATACAAGCCAAGTGATATATGAACAGAGAATTTGAGGAGGTGGTCATAAATTGTATTAATCACATGGTAACCACAAATACATTGTTCATCACATGCTCTTGACAAGTGACAGATTCTTTCATAGGTTTATAAGTCATGTCAGTTATGTAGGATATGTTGTATTATGGAGAGAAAAAGTTAAAATTAGAAATAATGTCTCATTTTAAAATTATGTAATTGAACAGTGAAAACATTTTCTGAAATACATGTACATAATTTTGGGGAATTGTAAGATTTACGGCAGGGATGGGTGTTCATTAATACATCATGTTAACATTATGGTATGGGTTAACAAGCCAAATCTTTCAAAAATATTTAGAAAGTAAGAAAAAATGTACTATTGTAATTATGTAATTAAAACACATCTGTGTTTATAAAGACCTTCACATAGGAGGGGGGGGGGTAGAAAGAAAAAGATACTGGTAGTTGTCTAAAGAGAGATACAGATCATGGGTTCAAAATTAAAAAAAACCAATGTAACCTTAAAATGACTGAAATATGACTTAGATTTGATCGATTTGGATCAGAATGTATCTTTAACTCTATATTATACATGCATTTAATTGAGGCCATAATTAAATAGGGGGGGAGCAGATTCGGTAGATAGGTAAGGAGTGTATCCACATTAAAATTTCTAGGGTCAGAAAGGAATATTAAAATGGAATGTGTATGTTCTTAAACTGTACATACATTTAAGCTTTAATATGGCACAGTGTGGTTTTAAATAGGGAGGGAGAAACTGTAATGGTTGCATTCTCTTTAAATTCCTGTAACTACATGTATGTTGGACAGAGAGGCATAATTCAATGTATTAGTATTATGGAGTATTTTTACTGTGTAGTACATGTTTAACCCATAAGTTAGCTAATGCATATTTACATGTATTTTTACTATGTAATACATAACCGTAGGTTTGATAAGCCATATTTCAATGTATTCTAGAGTATTTTTACTATGTAATAGATGTATAACACCTAGATTAGATAATAATATCTAATATAGTATTAAATTCCTTTACCTACTGTGGACATATTTCAATGTATTCTAGAGTATTTTTACTGTGTAATATACATTGTTTGGATGTATAACCCATGGGTTAGATAAGGCATATTTACATGAACATGTATTATCAAGTATTTTTACTGTGTAATACATGTATAACCCCTAGGAGTCGGTTAGACAAGGCATATTTCCATGTACATGGATTATACAGTATTTTTACTATATGTAATACATGTATAACCTATAGCTTCGATAATTAATAATATCCAACATAGTATTATATTTATGGACATACCAAAGAAAAATACTGCACGTACATGAATTAAATTCAAACTTTTTTATGCAAGATGCACAGTGTAATATTAATTAATAATCCCGTACTAGGCCTACACCTAATATGATATTACGATATCCTTTCCGACACATTGATATATTATTTGGTTTAAATTTGTGATAATTTACATCGTTAGTTAGTGTTTTGGTGTTAAATGACATTCACATTGGCCTGGTCGAAATGGGGCGTGTACAGCCAAGGGTTAGTTTAACGATGATCGGTCAATATTTAAATGAACATTGATGTTGTTGGTTTGTTCTCATTACAGGCCACGATAGTCTGACATTTCATTTAAAAAAAATCTTATTCAAAACACATGAAACTTAGAAATCCGTATTCCATACTGACATTTGATTCTGTATTGTAATCCAGATGAGTCCAATTCCACGCGATCTCCTGGAAGACGAATGCTGCCAGAACGATTCATTCACGCTAATGATGACGGCCGGTAAAACGAACATGCCAGAAATAATTCCAATACTTCAGTTACTTGTGTCTAAGGCGGCTAAGGTCTAGGATATTGCAAATAAATAAAGAAACTTCATATCTTACCCGTATGCAATAGCCATAATGTGTAGTGCCCAATTCACAGACCAGCATGAAAAAATTAAAATAGCCAGTCCAAGTATCACATAATCCACCGGTTCCATTTTTCCCTTCACAGACTGACTACTGCGAACCGTTCGTTCCCACAATTCTGCACTGACTGGCGATAGGCTCTCTGTAGCAGTCATCACGAACTTTGACCTAGAATCGGCTAGGGCGGGTCACTAACGCACAACGTGTTTTTGAATCATTCAACGTAATATACTACGCTTCAACCTACTTCACTGATTGTTGATTGCGCAAAGCGATTAGTCCGATTATTAAATCCGTGTTAAGCGTCCGTATACATATATCTCTAGACGTAACAATAATAAAGTGTTACCATGGCAACAGATATTACCGTTATCTCACGAAGCGAATATCTATCGGTAAATTAGATTCAAGAAAGAGAAAGAGATCCTCAACTTCTTTTTGTAATGACCCCGTAGTAAATTTAACCACCCAACCGTGAAAATAACTGAAATGCTCGAGGCTTATAACTCACTTAAGTACTCGAGCGTATCATAAAAGATGAAAAGGAAATAATTTTTACAGAATTTATTGTTAAAAATGTATATGAAAATAACATAGATTGAAGTCGAATATAAGATAAGATAAGATAAGATAAGATAAGATAAGATAAGATAAGATAAGATAAGATAAGATAAGATTTTATGGTATCATAACACACATTCTAGGTCGTATACAATTTATTTACGATATAATAAGGAATATAAAATGAATTTGATAGAATACGTATGTAACATAAGATAAAGTTTGATTTATCATAATACACATCCCAGACCGCATACATTTTATATATAGGCCTATATAGGCCTAGGCTACATGACATAAAATAAATAGCAATTGTACATAGAAAACGAAACATGAAATACAGGTTCGTGTTAGACTGAAAATATATATCAGAAACATAAATATATATATCAGAAACATAAATAATTAGAAACATTATTTCAAAATGAAAATAAAATGTGAATTTTGTATTGTAATTGTAATACCTGATTTAATATTAGAACACAAGTTTATATCCCAAACACATCACTGAATTTATTTTACACTACAAGTTTTCCATTTGTGTTGTAATATTATCAGTTCAATTACTAAATGCCATAATGATTTCACCTTATTAAGGCAGGGCTGGATTTCTACGTTAACATGCTTATACTTATTATACGAGAAGGCGATATTATAATCATGATCAAAGTTCAACCATGCAGTGTCCAACATGTACCGTGGGTCAGATATGCTACGAATTGAGTCAAGCATTTTCCACAACCCAACCTGCCCCCCCCCTCAATCCCACACACACATATAAACATTGTTTTTGTTTGTTCTTGGGGGGGGGGGGGGGCGGAGATCTTGTTCCCCTGGTCACCACTCTACTGACAGGGTGTTCAGGGCTCGACTCCTGACGTGAGTCAAGAAGAACCTTTGGATTTTTCAAGCCCGATTCAGTGACGAATTTTTTAGGACTTTGAATTTTTACTAATGGTTTGGATTGTTCGTACTTGGTTTTATTTTATTTATCTATGGCTTGGCAGAAAAAAAGCTACACAGGGCCTCAAAATCAAGGGGGCCTCAGGCCACCAAGTACATAACATGTTTGACACTGCCATAAGCTTTTTTTTATATCATAAATTAGTCTTTAACATCCGTTATCATTCTCGGTTTAGGGGGTGGGGGTGGGGGGTGGGGGGTGGTCGAATGGTTAGCACGTGCGCGCGGTATCATAAAGCCTGTCATTGAGTCAATTGGCGTGGTTTCGAATCCGCGGTTGTGCGAGACAAGGAGTATGGTCGCCTGTCCAACCTCGTCGGTTTACTCCGGGTCCTCCGCTTTCCACCCACTGCTAAAAGACCCCTACGCGCAAGCGAGTTATTTAAATATGTTAGTCCCGATAAAATCCACAATCTCGTTGACAATCACGCGTCCTAACCATATAATTTACATCTCGCGACCTTGACGAAACCTCCTGCTAGTGGCCTTTATGTTTAGACTTGACAGATTTACTATCGCATCTTATCTGTCCATTTTTTTAGTAATTCCATTTGAATTGTCACTTGACATTTGCAACAAAGCATGATCTGAGCTCCAGCTAATTATTCATCTTTTTGCATAAAACACATCAAATACCACGTCAGTTAAATGTCAAGACGAAAGCATGTTTTTTTTCCCGCAATCTGATTAAAACACAGATCCTATTTCTTTTTGTGGAGTTGGGATGGCCTGGTGGTCTAGAGTGCCGCGCTTCGACCTCTAGCTGGCCGGTCACCTCTGGCTTGCGGCTGTGTTTTCGAGCCCTGGTGAGCATGTGGCATGGAGATAGGGGCGCCTTCTCAACCTCGTGGGTTTCCTCCGGGCACTCCGGTTTCCCCCCACTGCTAAAGAACCCTACGCGCAAGCGAATTATTGAAATAAAATGAAACCATGTTAGTCCCAAAATGACCTAGTTTGTGTCGAGTGGACGTTAAACCCCATTTCTCTCTGTTTTATAGTTCGGAATTTCGTTTTACTTGTCTTTACTACACTAGGATCTGGAAGAGTTGTTATATAACAGGCGTTCTAGTTGAAGTGAGAGATTAGCCAATGAAACGGTCTGTTACGGCGAATTGTTGGCGTGTTCTGCACGGAACTGTGGGTAAGCCTCTAGAAACGTCAACACTGATTATTTAACCAATGTCCGACGTACGACCCCTGACGCGACCTCCGAGTACAACTGGTCAGATCTTCATGTAGTGTAGGCCATCGAAAGTATAAAAAAAAAGGAACAGAAATATTGATCTGTATTTTAATCAGATTGATTTTTTCGTTAATGTACGTCATTCGATTTTTTATTTCAATCATTTGAGATGATTAATTGGAACCCTTTTTGCGTTAGATTAAAATTTTCTATCGGCCAATGTCTTTATTAAGATTAAAAATTTGATGGGTTGGAAGTAGACCTTTTTATTGCCTTTGTCGACATGATTGAGTTCTGTAAATGCAAAAGGAGAACACCAGTCAAACAACGGTTGGATCTAATAGATAAGGCTAACTTTAAGTTTGATCTAAGGCCAGGATATGTAAAGAGGACTAGCACTAATCCCAAAACTAACCCATTTACATCTCGTTACCGTGTGTGTGTGGGTGTGGGGGGGAAGTCAAAACATATTTATTTCTATGTCTTTTGCTTCATAGGTTATCAACTCACTATTATATACTATTCAAAATAGGTAGGGGATATTTGATTTTGGGGGCATAATACTAAAATATGCAAATGACTACGAAAAAGGTCACTATAGAACCTAACAGAAGAAACATTTCCAGTTACATGTGACGCCCAAACGCACCAATAGCTACCGCATGGAATGCAGGTGATGCTTGGGATCATCATGGGGGTCCAACCCAAGATTTGCACGACTCTGACTTTGAATGTTACAGTCATTGTAGCATTGAATTCCAGGGTGGAAACATCAGTTTAATTGTTTTAGTGACCAGAAAACAAATTTTGATATGCGTCGGCTTACCCAAAATGAAAGGTTACGTGCCCTTGGCATGCTACAGATCGGCACAACACAGGCGGTTGTGGCGCGGACGATGAATGTTTCTCAGTCTGTCATAAGCAGGCTATGGTCCAGATACCGTGATACACAATCTGTACAGGACAGACCACGCTCTGGTCGACCAAGGGCGACAACTCAAGCCCAGGATCGATTTATCCGTACCTTGGCCTTGAGAAATCGTGTCATCACAGCAAATCAGATCAGCGCTCGTCTTCAAACAGACACTGGTGTGAGAGTGAGTGGCCAGACGATTCGGAATCGACTGCATATGGGTCACCTTCGCGCCCGACGTCCTCGCGTGATCCCTTGTTTGAGAGATCGTCACATTCAGGCAAGACGTCGTTGGTGTAGGGATCGTCAACACTGGGATAATCGACGCTGGAGCAATGTGATGTTTTCAGATGAGTCAAGGTTCACTGTTGATTTTTGGACAGACGTAGGAGGGTGTGGCGTCGTCGAAACGAGCGCTTCCAAGACGTTAACGTCATCAGACATGATCGATTTGGGGGTGGTTCTGTTATGGTGTGGGGAGGCATCACTGTTGCTGGAAGAACGGCTTCACATGTTGTTGCAGGGCGTGTTACAGGCCAGTACTACCGGGACAACATCTTGGCAGTCCATGTTGTGCCGTTCGCACGACGTCATGGCCGCCGTTTCATCTTCCAGGATGACAACGCAAGATGTCACAGGGCCAGGATCGTTACAGGTTACCTCCAACAACAGAACATCACCACATTACCTTGGCCAGCACTGAGTCCCGACCTCTCCCCCATCGAGCATGTCTGGGACATGCTTGGACAGAGGTTACCTCGACGTCAACAACGTCCTGCCAATGTCCAAGAACTTGCTGCTGCGTTGCAACAGGAATGGGACAATCTGGACCAAAATGACCTTAGACGTCTCATTAGGAGTATGCCACGTCGGATCAATGCTTGTTTGGCAAACAGAGGAGGATTTACCCGTTACTGACTTTGTTGTGATGCTGTGGTAACTTTGCTGTTTGACCCCGGGTATCATTTTACCCTTATAATGGTCAGTCTGTGCCTTACTTAATCTAACGATCATTTGGAATAAATCGATGAATGTGAACTTAATTTCATTTTGTCATTTATTTCTTCGTCAGTTTCATTAGGTGACTTTAATAACACTTAAAAATCAAATATCCCCTACTTTTTTTGAATAGTATACAACCATAGACATTATTTTCACGCTTACAAATCCTTCATATTGGAAATAATAACACAATTACCTCTCTTGTTTTTCCATCCCCCCATGCAATACCTTTCTTCAAACGTTTGAATTTGAAGTTGAAAATGATAATTTTGCCAATTTCTCAACTAGCAACGGTGAATTATAGGATTAATAGGATTATTTTTAACAGGTAGGTCTGTTTATAGATACCACTTATTTTTAGGCTTTACTTTAATATATTTTAAAAATATAACTAAAAAATATGAAATTGCCGTTTTAAATGTGTAGTTTCATAAACTTTGTATGCAGATAGATTAATACATGTGAGGTCCGCCTGGATAGAAAATACGATTTTGTGTGACACGAGTGTCCTGGAAACAAATGGATGACTTACATCAAACATCTGGTTTTACAAATGGTGCAAAGACAATTGCGCTCCACTTTAGCGGCCATTTTGGATTTCGAAATTAATTGGGATCAGAATTCAACTAAATGACATCTAAAACCACGTGAAAGACGTGATACAAGGGAGATGTTAAGATTAACTTAAAATCCACCATTTTGGACCCCATTTCGACAGTCATTTCGAATTTTTACCATGTTGGATTTAATTCAAAAACATTGAAAACCATATAAAAGACATAGTAAAAGTCACATCTCACGAGATAGTAACTGGTTATATACGGGGTAAATGTTATTATGTTACCAAATTTGGCAGCCATTTTAATGACCGGTAGCATGATAGAAATAGATTTTCAAAAATCAGTTTGGTCAGTCTGATATTTTCGAAACATTTCGCCGCTATTAAAATAGCATTATGCAAGAGAAAAATCTGCTTATTACAGGTCTTTCTTCTTTAGGCTTGAAATGTTATCTAACAATCAATTAGACATTAATTAACATATCCAGACCATAGTAAGCTCTTGATGTCAAGGCTAGCCTTCGATGTTGGCGGATTAAAATCCTGTATGCCGCTTAATGGCCGTTGATAATTAAATCAATCAAGTGGATAATCGAGACTGTGCTGTTTATATTAATGATTTGAGTAATGATGGCCGAGGCTATGTGAATATTTCAAAAGCTTTCTTTCTCGGCTAATAGTGGATCAATTTGACTGAAATTTTCAGCAAATTACCTTTACACTATCTAGTTTTTAACTATTATAGTGAGAACTGCCATCTCTCTATCTTATCTCCCATAACTTTAAATTACCACTTTGCATTGTAAGATTTTGATTAAAAAAATATATTTGTTTTCCCACCACTGAAACGCAATGGCTACGAAATACCACCCACAGAAACGTCCTGCAGAGACGGTCATAATAAATTATGTTAATTACGTCATTTCGCCTATAATATCTGTGCCCCGGCGTATTGGGTGGGGGTGGGGTGGGGCAAACAAAATTAAACGAATAGATTATGTAATTAATTATCTTAACATTTTGGTGTTTGATACAGTCGCGGTCGGATTTTGTTTTTCTATTTTCCTGTCAAAATCGTGCAAAACTGATTTTATTGCATATCAGTAAAACTTAAACACACGTGGTTTGATGTAAAATCCCCATCCTAAGTTCTGTGTTTTTATCCAGACATGCCGTCATATGCGCCAAAATGACGATAGAGATCGTGTATTTATCAAAACTTTTCAAGGTCTGTGAGGGTGCGGGGGGGGGGACCCTACCTCACACATCCAACCTCACGCGAAGAATACATTGCCCCGGCTGCATAAATTCCCGAATCCGCCCGGAAGGGCATCGATTATGTGGATATTGCACGTGATTTATTGGAAGATGTATCTTCATATTGGTAATCTATCCTTAGCTTAGTCATAAATGATGTTCATGCTTTTTTCTTTGTGGATATTTGTATGCTGCCTCTTATGGGGTGTTTAGATATAATAAAATCTATCTATTTAGTGGTTTGGAAACTGCACGCGAACCGACCGTGGTTTATACGTGCCTTCAGGATGCCCGACTAAAGATCGTATTGCGTGTTTTATGTTAGTTTGCATGGGCTATAATATGTCTTCTCTGTGGGTAAATTATGGGGTTCACGTGTATTGCACAGGAACTGATCGAATGTGGTATTAAAAGAATGTAATATACACTGTATACCATGGTATTTATTTTTTGTTTTACGTGGATTACGTGTGGATTCAATAACTGCACGTGTCTTACACAGTAATCGAATGTGTATTTAATAATTCAGAATTAGCGATGGAGGTATCCCACGGCGAGAGAGAGAGGGAGAGAATGAGAGAGAGAGCGAGAGGGAGAGAGTAGAAACTAGGCCATTTTGGGAATAAAATATGGTTCAATTTTATTTCAACAATTCGCTTGCGCATCTATAGGCCAAGGGGTCTTTAGCAGTGGGAGGAAACCGGGGGACCCGCGGAAAAAACCACGAGCTCGGAGATCTTTATTGCATTTTTATATTCCGATATATAAATAATTTACAGAACGAAGATGCCGATTGTATAATGAGTAATAATTTATAGATTTATAAAAAGCCCCCCCCCCCCCGTCTTGTCAATGATATAGGACGGACGATCTGACAAGGATAGCTGTCTAGTCGTTCGGATGGCACGAAAAATCGAGGTCTCTTATTGTTCACTTTAGCGTGCACGTGAAAGATCCCTTGGCAGTTAGAATTCGATATAAGAGTAGGCCGTCCGCTGCCTGGGCAAACTTTCACTCATAACACACTGTATGGCGTATGCCCGCTTTCATTAATCCAATTTAGGAGCAGAACAGTAGGACGTTAAACCCCATTTCATTTCATTTCATTTATAAAAAGGCCTAAAACAAACTGGGGAAATAGAATAATAACGTGTGGCTTAATGTAGAATTTCAAGTGCAGCACTGGTTATTTCCCTTTAATGATGGAAAATTGAAGAGTTGTCTGCCGTTTGTTGACAAACAAGATCAGAAAATATGGGTGACTCTATCGAAACGTCAAAGGTTTGTTGTGATCAGTAATGTACCCTATATATTCTTTTGAATAGATGCATTACTTGTTCTGATATTTAATGCTCATTGGACTGCTATGCACTAAACATAAAAACAATATTGTTTACCTTTCATTGTAAACAAGTGCAATCAAATACGTGGATATTTGGTCCGACAAATATGTCAATTGAATGGCTAAAGGCATAGATGTACATGAGTGATGATGGCTATAAAATATGATCATGGCCTTCCTATCAGGTTCAAGAGTTCACAGTCATGAACGAGACATCTATTTTTATTGATATATTCTTAGTAAAAGGCCTTTTTATGCTTGGTACAAATTAATTATGTAAAATAAAGTTCTGTAAAATATGACCAATTGATTAATAATTTTGTTTTCTGCATATCATAACCCCTCCCTAGCTAGAGCAGAACTGCATAACCCCAGACTCACTCAATTATCAAAAATAAATCACTAGATATGGTAAAATATTTTCAACATTGTCTGCTGAATTAACTGGAGATAAATAAATGCTCAAGTTAATGATTAATATTTTATTTTCACAAAGTAATCATTTAGGGAGCCACGTTGGCTCGTTAGCCTGGACTGGAGGTCCTTTCCATTCTGCACTCAGAGAAAAATCTATTCTACTTCGAAATTAGATCTTTGCCCTAAATGGCTGCCGTATTCAACAATTCGTATGTTTGTAATGTGGTCCAACTTCGGTTCACGTCTGTTATAAACAAAAAGACTAATTAAACCTTTTTTTAATTTTATTAAATGAAAGCAGAATATATATAAAATTCTCAAATTCTCCTAACAGTAAGTGCAGGAGGGCTGCACCACACAATTCTACACAAAAACAAATATATGGACAAGATATCATACTCAAAGACCACAAACATAAACAAATCAAAGAGAGTGAATGGATCCGGGGGCTAGCCGTAAGCGTCCACTGCGCTGTACAGTCCCGGGCCTGTGGTGACACAGACTTCACTCATATTTGAAAACAACTGGGAATGCAACCCAAAGAAATAATTATATAGTGTCAGCATGAGTCATGATCTATTATATGTTGCAAGAATTACGAATGCAAGCATATTGTTGTATAAATTCCGCTACACAAGTAACCACATAGTTAAATGTATCAGAAGTAGGCCTAGTTCAAAACTAAATCAATAAAAGGTAGAAGTATATTAAATGCATTTAGGACATACATTGCAACCGTCACAGAAACAAAAACAAAAACAAAACTGAATACAAAGAAGCAAAGGAATAGACTATCTAGGGAGACAGCCGTCTGCTGACTGAGTGGTGTGACGTGAATCTGCCGTAATAGTTGTTATGACGTCGTGGTTTAAAAGGTGCAATTTCCCGATAAAAGGGCGATAATCTAGATAAAATAACGTTAAAATATAAAAAACTATTAGTTTTAAAGACCATGCAATTGTACAAACCATAGTATAATTATTATATAATGTCCCACGTAAGAAATGCAAAACAGGAATGCTAAAGAAATCGTAAGTTATTAGTGTATTCATAAAGGCCTAAAAATAAGGGCGATAATCCAGATAGGACTAGACATCTAGTAGCAATTTATATAGAATCATTATCCAATATGTAGTCAGTAATATCGTTATAAGAAATGTAAAACTTATTATGTTGAAGAAATGGAAGTTTTGAAATTTCTTTCAAAATGCGTAATTGTGTACCACCTTTGGCCATGCACTTAAAATTAAGAGTTTTTATTCGGGAAAGAAATAGTTCTTTATTGTTGCATATTTTTAAAAATCGTAATGCCTGTGAATAGAAAACATTGTATAGTGTCGTATCTGGTATGTTACTATGAGCTGACGGGTATTTTACTACTTCAAAACCAAATTTGTCCGTTTTATCGAATATACCGACATTAAATTTGTTATTAATTATATTGATGTCCAAGTCAAGGACAGATGCATTTATAGTGCCCGAATTTTCTTTATTTAATATAAGTTCAGGAGGATATATTTCATCTTTGTATTTATTGAAATTACCATTATCATTGATTGGTGTTATGTCATCAATGTAACGGAAGGTATAATTTAGACTTTTTGCTACCTTGTAATCTGTTTTTCTTTTATGGTCTTGAAAGTCGAATTCGTATTTATATAAATGTGCATTTGCCATAAATGGGGCGGGGTCAGTTCCCATTGGTAAACCAATAGTTTGTTGTATTATCTGATCCCCAACCTCAAATATGGCATTGTCAATGAGAAAATGTATAATATTTTGAAATTTTTCTTTATCGAAAACTACAGTATTGGCATTGCGCCGTTTTATGATCCATCTTGCATCTTGTGAGTAGATGGCCATCAGATTTCTGCCTTTTCCAAAAGCACCATTAAAGGCCTTATCTACGAACCAATCCAAATTCTTTTTAAGGTCTGCATGTTGTAGCATAGTATATAAGGTAGAAAAGTCGAAAGTGTCTATTGATTTTGCATTGTCTTTTTGATTGATTTTATCTAAAGTGTCTACTATTGGTTTATTTTTATCAATTATGAAAAAGCTATTAATTCCAGTATAATTGCGAAGTGTTTTGCACCAAATGGCATGTTGGGCCTGGCATAATTTAAGTCCTTTCGTTATAGTCACTGCTAGAGGTTTTGTCTGGCAGATGCTGGAGGAAATTATGTATCTGAATTTTACTGGATTTTTATGAAATTTCGGTATAGAATAAATATATGGAAGGGCATCTACTTTTACATTGTCTTTTATATCATTACTCCTGTTAAACGAATATTGATTTTGTAAAATATCTAGTTTAGATAATTCCGTAATACATTTATAAGTGTTATTATTGGTGTTAGGCCAAAGTCCAACTTCGGTAAGGATATTTTTAATATAGTACTTTTTACAGATAAAGGCAATGTTATTGCTGGCCTTATCGACAGGTGTTAGAACAAATTTCTCTTGAAGAGCAGAAAGACATTCAGCTGCAGATGCATTTTTTAGGACTTCGGGTGGTGGATGTCTTGGGTTGTTTTTAATATGTTTGATTCTCTTTGATAAGAGGTCAAGTGTTTTTGACTAGAATTGTCGATTTAGGAGTTAAAATGTCAGTGAACTAGTTTAGTGTCTGTTCTCAAGAGGAGATAACTATAGACAGACAGCCGTAGTTTAGTATGGTTCCTGTGTTCGATCCCTGTGTTGGTCCCTCCTTGTCAGGGGGTTGGGATGGCCTAGTGGTCTAGAGTGCCGCACTTCGACATCTAGCTGGCCGGTCACCTCTGGCTTGCGGCTGTGGTTTCAAACCCTGGTGTGAGTGAGCGTATCTGACATGGAGATAGGGGCGCCTTCTCAACCTCGTGGGTTTCCTCCGGGCACTCTTATGCGCAAGCGAAGTATTGAAATAAAATGAAACCATATGTTAGTCTCAAAATCACCCAGTTTGTGTCGAGTGGACGTTAAACCCCATTCGATGTAAGAGTAGGCCGTAGCACCACAGTCTAGGCAAAATTTCCCTTACAGCACACTGTATAGCGTATGCCTATGTTCATTAGCCCAGTTCAGACCAGAACACTAGGACATTAAATTCCATTTTATTTCAGTTCAGTAATCATTGGTGTTAGAAACAAATGTTTATCCAGATCTAACTAAATTATAATTCATATTTTTGATTCTATTTTTAGTTCCCGGCAATAATCGAGCTAAATGTTGGAGGCTATAACTATTCAACGAGTCTTCTAACACTAACCAAGAATGGCAGCACCATGCTCGGAGCTATGTTCAGCGGAAAATTTGACGTTCAAAAAGATCAAAATGGAAAATATTTCATAGATGCAGACGGAGAGATGTTCAGCCATATTTTAAGATATCTGCGATATAGCGAACTTCCGCCGTATTCTTTATGTGAAAAAGTTTATAAAGACGCATGTTATTTTGGAATACATGAATTAGTAGAGGAACTAGAGAGAACTCCGCCTCTCGTAGGAAGAAAAATGCGAGAAAGGTTTCGGTCTAGAATCAAAGGTTATGATCAATTTGTTAATGAAATCATCAAGAAAATTACAAATATAAATCATCTAGGAATGTCCACACCAATATCGTCTTTAAGAATCCTTCTTTTTGAAGCACCAAATAATCATGATTACCCAGACTTTGATGTGAATCATGATTGTTTCATGACGCAAACGGATGCTGCAGGGGAAACTCTTACACTCATGTCTCAAGTAAGTCTAGGCCCATGGTCTGTTAATCTGGACGAAGATAATTTAATAAAAATTTTAATTCAGGATCTGGAAGAAAGACGGTTTGTGTGTAATTACAAAATAAATGGAACGTGTCATTACAAGTGTATAATACCAAGACCTTTAAGGCCAAACCATCGAGGACAAAAAATGTTATGTTGCCCTAAAATGTTCTACACTGTGCAATTTCATTGGACAAAGATGTGATGTTTATTTTTTTTAATATCTTTGTTTACTTTTAGAAGATATAAATATGTAAAGTAGAGTGATTCTCATGGCTAACATAATTCTATATGTATCCTAGCAACTGACTGTCGTTTGGATTATCGGTCAATATAGACATATGTTATTCTTGAAGCAATGGCCCGAGAAATCCCTCTCTGGTCATTGGCTTCTGATACTTGAGCTTTTGGGGGGTGTGTCTACCGGGTATTCTACCCGTTCAATCAAATCTATCCCAAGTATAGCAACATGAAAGCCCAGTTATTAAAAATGGTGAAAGAATTGTTCGTCGCTAAACATTATTGTTTACATTGTATCTATTTTGATAGCTCTGTTTGTCACAAAATTAGTTTTTCTGCATTATTCTGCTATGCACTTGTTAACCGGACATAATAAAATCATGAGTCATGATGTAACATTATGTAAACATATTTGGTCCAATTTGGAGCTATGTTTAAAGTGCAATGGTTTTGTTAAGTAGTTAGCTATTGGTTGTTAATCGGACTATTGACCAGTGATAATATGGAACAGAAATTAGCTTCCATTACAGCAGTGTTAAATGGGATTAGCTTTAATCAAAAGAAACACTGCAAGGTGTATGGTTATTCCTGAGAATTGTTTTAGTCTACAGTTTGTTTATTATTGTCTATTTTTTCTGCCACCTATGCTACAGCTCTAAAATGTAAAGGGGATATGCTGAAAATTTTAAATTAGGCTCCTTCACTCGGAGCCAAGAAAACCTTGTATCTGCCTATTGCAGGTCTTTCTTTAGGTCTGAAATTTTGAATAAACCATTAATTAGACCTTTATTAACAAAACAAGACCATAATCAACTCTCGATGGTATCGGATACTCTAGATTTGAACTAGATTAGAACAGTTTGTCATTTGGTCTCGAATATACCAGTGCCCTGGTTACCACAATGCACACATCTTTAACAATAAGTTAAAAACATTTCTTGAGAAGCATAATTGAATATGTATATTATTTATTTTTTTAACTTATATTATTATTATTTTTAAAATTGTGTTTTTACAGCATCTGATTCTTAGAATTTTTAATATTGTATTTTCATTGTGGCCTATGCAAATATGATAATATATAGTAGGCCATACATACGGGTAACTGTTCTTGAACATATTGTAGCTACTAGCTACTAGCTAGGTAGCCTCAGAATTTTGATCTGTTATCAAAATATTACAAAACCACACTAAATAGCAGTCAATAATAATTGAGATATCCAATTTCATCATCAGAAATGTAGCAATTCTCAGTTATAAGATATTCTCAATAATAATAAGTATTCTAATATGCATCAAGATATCAATAATTAAATTTATCATGAAGAGGTATTATGTGCTGTCCACTCTTTTGCTCACCTTTTCCCTACATTGCTTTTATCTCAGAGGGATGGATGGCCGGATGGTTAGCACCTTTGCGTTGTATCATAAGGTCTGTCATTGAGTCAACTGGCACGGTTTCGATTTACTCAACTGGCATACTTCTGATTTCCCGGTTGTATGTGACAAGCAGTAGGATTGGCTGTCCAACCTCGGGGTTTTTCCCTCGGTTTCCTCCAACTGCTATAGAACCCACCCACGAGGCAATGATTGAAATAAAACCATGTTTTAGTCCAGAAATGATCTAGGAGTGGACCATTACCCCCCCTCTCTCTCTCTCTCTCTCTCTCTCTCTCTCTCTCTCTCTCAGCTTTGATCTCATGACTTAAGTTATTGGTATATATTAAGAAATTTGTTTGTTTTTATTTTATTGTTATTTTTAATTAGATAGTACACAATCAGGCATATTTTGTTAATTATGAATTTAAACTTTGTTTTAAAAGTTTTGTTGTAGAATAGATTAGATACAGTAGTATTAATTTAGTTTACTCGGGTAAATTTCCAATCTCATTAAAACACAGATTGTAATTCGTTTCATTTTTTATCGTTCAAATTTTGTTTTACTTATCTTTACCTCTGATGCAACCAGTCAAATCTTCATGTTGTAGAGGCCATCGAAAAAGAAACGACATATAGATCAGGGCTCTGTTTCTCGAAATTTTAACCAACATAAAATCCAAAATTTTTAATTTGATTGGATAGTATTAGATCCAAATTTTAGAAATTTGATTGAATAATATTAGATTGGCTATGCACTCAAATCAATCTAATATTATCCAATCAAATTATTAAAATTTGGATTTTATCTTAGTTACAATTTTGTGAAACAGGCCTCTGTATTTTAATCAGATTGGTAATTAAGACTAGGATAGATAGATATTTATTACATGATGCTCCCTTTTCAGGCAGCATGTAACTCAGTGGTTCTCAACCTTTTTATGTCAACGGCACACCTTGGAACACATGAAAAAACAACTGGTGCCACACCTGGCTAAATATATAGGAAAAATACTTGAAATTTGCAAAACATGCAAGTCATAGATGGAATATAACCATAGAAACGGACTAGTTATCTAGTTATAGACACATAGACTAATTTAAACCTAATAAAGAAAATTGCAGTTACGACCTTACCAGTAGACACCAGTGAATACTCAATTGGGGTCACATGTTTTTTCGCATTTTCTTAGTGTACCATTCATAATTTTGTGGCACAGTTAGAAAGATCTTGTGGCACACCTGTGTTTTGTGGCACAGATCTTGTGGCACACCTGTGTTTTGTGGCATACTGGCTGAGAATCACTGATGTAAATTATATAAAAACTGGATGAAAAAACCCCCATATAAAGTGGACGAGATACGTACATTTATACATGAAGAGAGTATGTATAAAATATAAATTAGAGTTACGATGAAAGGAATGTGGAAGCTGATTCTTAGATGTATGAAAAGAGCATTTCCTTAAGCATTTTCTCATTATTGCTGTATCCTAAAGAATTGTTTATGAATGAATTTTTATATGATTAAAGTTTGACGATTTTTGTAGATATTAGTTTTCTGTTCTATTTTCTCATTTCTCAGGGAATCACGGTGGCTAAGTGGGTAAGGCACTGGCTCGCTAACCTGGAGGTCGGGTGTTTGATCCCTGCACAGACTGCGAAAGTACATCTCGATTTTCCGGCTTGGTTTCCACTTGTCAGTGATGCAGAATGGAGGTCCTGACAAGGACAGCTGTCTAGTCGTTCAGATGGGACAAAAAACCGAGGTTCTGTGTACACATTGGCGTGCACGCAAAAGATCCCTTGGCAGTTGGAATTCGATATAAGAGTAGGTCGTAGCTCCGCTGCCTGGCAAAATTTCCCTCATAGTACACTGTATGGCGTATGCCTGTCTTCCATTAGCCCAGGTTTAATTAGGTACAGAAGAGTAGGATGTTAAACCCCATTTGATTTCATTTCATTTCATGTCATTTCATTTAATTTTTCTCATTTCAATATCAGTTTTATATCTATTAATCAATGACAATTATTTACCCATTGACTTTATGTTAATTCTTGTCTCTTAGACCGACTCTAACTTTTCCCAAAATTTTCATGCGGTTGATTGTTTTCTACCAATGTGGCATCCTCTTGCACAAAAGCATGTAAGCAGTTCATCATGGAAATCTTGAGGTATACAAACTGGAAGTAGAGACCAATAAGCATGCAACTGTCGACATTACATTTCAACGTAACCAACCACTGAACTGTCTTATCCTTCCACCTCAAAATATTGAATATTAACCACGAACTGACAGAAAATAATGGTGGTCTACTACCTATATTTTGTAATTCCGGAGTTATTTCCCTTCACCTGAAATAAAATGAAATGTGGTAAAATGTCCTACTGTTCTCAACTGAAATGCATTCTATGGATTAAACAATATTCACGTAGGAGAACAGGAAAGTGCATTTCAATAGGAAAACTAATCAATTTTTACATACCAAAGTTACGATGAATATGGTACATAAAATACGAACTGCAGCGTACATTGTACCTACATATTACAGTAGGCCTAACCAAGCATGGTTGACCGTGTATAATAATTTACATGTTCTTGTTTAAACATACATTATGCAAGAGCTAAATCTGCCTATTGCTCTTTCTCTAGGACTGAAATGTTATGTAAATTATTAATTAGATATTACTTAACTTATCCGAACCATAATCAAACCTCGAAGTCATCGTTAGCCTGCAATATTCATTGGATAAGGACCCGATTTGCTACCCACCTTTCATGCATGATTATATAATGAAATGGAAAATCGAGAGTATGTTTTTTTTATCGTACTGACTAATGTAATGACGATCGAAGCTAGGCCGAAAATTTAATCTCTTAAATTCTCGGTGTGCTGGAAAGCCACCAACAGCAACCTTTAAAAAAGTATTAGGGGCCTACCCGGGTGCATGACGTGGTGACTATATTATAATCAGTCGACGAATTGCCAGAGTTGTACTGGGCATCTCACATAACAGGGTTGGCACATTATTGCCAACGAGTTAGGAATAGAAAAAGGTTTTAGCAAGATGGATGCCAAAACTCTTGACTGCCGATCCGAAACGAATCAGATACTTAAAGAAGATCTTAATAATTTTTTGGCCAAATTTATAACCATCGGCATCGAGGTCTTCAGGTTTTGCATCATCGTTGGCAAAAGTGTGTACTGTCGACTTTGTACAGGTCTTTCACAGATAGATTTAGAGCTTTTCAGCAAGCACGCGTATATACACGAACATGTATAAAATCTGTCAAATAAAGGTCTGTGCATACTATCTGTCAAATAATGAATAAATCCTTCTGTCTTTAAGGTCCGAGAGAGAGAGAGAGAGAGAGAGAGAGACTAACACATGTTTTAATTTTATTACAATAATTCGCTTGCGCGTTGCGGGCGGCCATCCATCCCTTTCCCCGTAAAAACAAAAAGGTGTCTTGATTGTTAAAAATACATTATGTGGGAACTAAATCTTCCTGCTGTAGGTCTCTCTGTTGGTTTCAAATATTATATAAACTGAAGACAAAACCATAACCAACTCTCTAGACTATCGGATGGTCGAGATTTGAATGGATTAGAAAAAAACCCCAGCGAGATAAAATAGTTGAAATAAAAAAAAAATGATAATCCGAAAACTCGAATGAAACTTTCACCATATTCTTTTTTTTACCTAAATCCGAAGGGGGTGCCCGAATGGTAAGCGCGTGCGCTTTGTATAATAAGATCTGTCATTGAGTCAACTGGCGTGGTGTCGAATCTCCGGTTGTACGTGACAAGGAGTGGGGTAGCCTGTCCAACCTCATGGATTTTCTCCGATTTCCTCTCTCACTGCTAAAGACCCCTACGCGCAAGCGAATTATTGGAATAAAATTGAACCTTTATTTGTTGGTCAACCTAGTTTGTGTCGAGGGGACGTTGAACTCCGTTTCTCTTTCTCTTATCTCAGTTGTCCGCTCTAGACTATCAGTTGACCAAGATTTAAAAAGTTAACGATGAAATGGATAACTGAGCAATCATAATTCCGCCCAGAATAAAGTAATTTGAATGAATAGAATTAAGCAATTGACACAAGTAATAAACGCAAAACCATATTATGGAATACTATTACTGTTATTGTATATGAATCTTCTGTATATTATTTTCATCATCATTTGCTTGAAAACGTCGAGAGAACTCTCAACGAAACGTCGCTTTAATTAAAATAGTAATTGTATTCCATAATATGGTTTTGTTTTTACGACATTTTCAATATATACATTTTTTCATTATCTATTTTTGAACTGCTATTGCAAGAACGTCAAGCTCTTTGTCATAATGGGCTTTTAAAAACTGGATAATTAGGTATAAAAAATCTATATTCTATTTAGTATTCTAAACTTTCAATTACAGCTTTCATATTCTCTTATTTCATTTTATGCATATTTTAAAAGTTTTGCTTCTTCAAACGGATCACTGAGCTTCATTCAAAATGTGTATATCATTGATGACGAATCAAGAGAATATTAGATATAATATAATCTATATGCGATGTTTTTATTATTTTACTTGTGCTTCTCTTACTCTGTTTCAATTCAGCGAGCCAGTTGACATTCGTAACAACAATAGACCGTAGCGCTACTGCCCGGGCAAAACCTCCCCCAGAGCACACTATGGCGTATGTCCGCCCTGATTAGCCCATTCGGTGCTGACATTTCATTTGTTTCAATTTAAGAATAATTTCAAAGGTGTAACGGTCGTGTGCTTTATCTTTATCGTCAGATGGTGAGACGGGATAGGTCAAAGCGCGAAATAATGATATAGACAGAGGTATATAATATCGCAATTAATGCTTCGCATCAATGAAATTGAGTCTCAAATCATCGTATTAATTCATAATAAAAATTGATATGTATTTCCCAAAGGCTGCGAGGTGTCGACGAAGGGAGGTTAGGAATGTGTGCCAAAGATACATTCTTCTCAGGAAACTAGCAAACCCCCTCCTGCATAAATTCCTGGATCTGCTCCTTCCTGAATTAGATGTTTACCGGAGTGTGTAGATCATGTTTGTTGTGAAGGAAAAATAAAATGGGTTTGTGTTTTAAAGCTTATGATCTCTATTGGGGGGAAAGGAGGTGGCCCGTAGCCAAATCGGATTAGCCCCCCCCCCCCAATATTTCGCCAACAATAATGATTTCATAGTAGTGTTCTTAGCCGGCCACATCCTTATATAGCCCCTCCAAAAAGTTCAGTAGCCCCCCCCCCCCCAAAAAAAAAAAAATTATGAGCTGGCTACCGGCCCGAATGCCGCCTACAAATTCATATCAAAACGATTGTTGTTCTAGAACCCCACTTGCTGTGATACATTTGCATACCAATGCACTTCTGTTCTAGAATCTCAATGACATCTGATTTTCGTCTTTTATATCCTCCGATTTCTCCTATTAAACACGCATTACGCAAGAGCTGAATCTGCCTATTGTAGGTCTTTCATTAAACATACATTATGCAAGAGGTGAATCTGCCTATTGCAACTCTTTCTTTAGGCCTGAAATGTTATCTAAATTATTAATTAGACATTAATTAACTTGTCCAGACAATAACCAACTCTCGATGTCATCGTTAATTTGTATTATGATCTTTACTGCTGCTGATTAAATAAAAACACTGGATAACCGAGACTATGTTTTTTTTTATAGTACCGACATTAGTAATGATGATCGAGGCTAGGCCGAAAATTCACTCGCTAAATATTAGGTTCAGGGCAAATAAATTTGGAGGAATCTAGTTTTTAACTTTTATAGTGAGAACTGCCAGCTCTTTATCTTATCTCCCATAATACATCGTTAATTATCTGACGTCAATAATTAGCCAAATATGGACAATGGTCTAATGGTCTTGATAGCCAACCTTTTAAATTTCCATTTAAAATGCAATTACAATATTTGTTTGGGAACATAAAATTACGTGATATGCTGTATGAAAATATCGTTCGTTTCCGTTGGATTAAGTCACGACTATATTTAATAAAACTTGCTTACGAATTTGAAAACAATATTTACGTCGAGGCTATATTATGGTTACAAGTAAAACCCACCCACCCCATTTGTTATAACCTGCATACCAATGTACTGGTTGTCCCTTAAGCCCTAATCACACCAAACTACTAGTTCTGCTCCTAACCTTGGCTAATGAAGACGGACATATGCCATACAGTGTGCTACGCGGGAAATTTTGCCCGGGCAGCGCGCTACGGCCTACGTGCACACCAATATGTTCACGGGACCTCGGTTTTTCGTCCCACCCGAACAACAAGCCAATCAACTTTGTTAGCCCCCCCCCCGCCCAGCATCACTGACAAGAGGAAACCGCACCAGAAAATCTAGATGTACTTTCTTGGCCAATGCAGAGATCGAATACCCGACCACCAGGATGTGTTGCCAATCGGGTCCAAACCATGTGCGATCTGCTTATGAACTTCATGGACGGGGAGGTGCTCTAGAACTTTTAGCGTTTTCAAAAATTTCCACCTCCTGCAATTAGATGGAATGTTTACTAACGGAATTGTCGTAGGCCCTACCATGAACGGAATTTACGTACTTCGACCCTACTAGGGACATTTAACAACGTGACGTGGTCGAACATCAAATAGCAATACGCCCGGTACAATTTGTAGTCATTTCGGGACTAACTAACGTAATTGCAGTTAACTGCAATTACGTTAGTTAGTCCCGAAATGACCTCATTTGTGTCGAGTGGTCCTTAAACCCAATCCCCCCGCTCTCTTTCTCCCTCTCTCTCTATCTATCTCTCTCTCTCTCTTACAAGGAGACGTAAGAGTACATGTCCTCCCCGCATGTTTTATGTATATCATCCTTTCTCTCTATGTACATATATATTAATTTGTTCATCTATGATTTTACAATCACTATGTACATAGATATTAATTGTTTTTTGTATTACAAATTTGTTCACCTGTTATTTTTCTATCACTGTGTAAATATTGAGTTCAATACCTAACAAGTGGACTTTAATGGTTGTATGGTGTAACAGTACAGATAACCCAAGATCAACATGATCAAACCGTTATATACAGCTTGTTACTGTTTCCAATTATTCATATCATTAAATGTCCACTGGACACAAACTAGATCATTTCGGGACTAACATATGGTTTAATTTTATTTCAAGGGGCCTTTAGCAGTGGGAGGAAACCGGTGTGCCCGGAGGAAACCAACGAGGTTGAGAAGGCACCTCTATCTCCATGCCTAATACGCTAACACCAGGGATCGAAACCACAGCCGTGAGCCAGAGGTGACCGACCAGCTAGAGATCGAAGCGCGGCACTCTAGACGACTAGGCCATCCCAACCCCCCTTCATTCCGTCTATGATTGTATATAAGAATTCTCTTTCTTAATATAATATTGTATATAAGAATTCTGAACAAGACCTTTGTTAAAAACATGAAATAAACATACATCGAGAGGAGCTCTATTTCATGTCTAACTTACTGTCTGTTGTTGTTTATTAAAGATTACACGTCCAATACATTACATATGATATTATGGACAGGTTGATTAAATTAAATTATTTACACTTAATGGGTTGAAAGTTGGTAAAAACATACAATACAGACCTCCGTGTATATCTAAAAACACAAAATAAAAGTCCTTGTATAAGAAAGGCTGGGTCATATTTTCGCTTTGTCATAATAAAGTTAAAACAGGAGCTCCAACTGACTGATGTTTGGTGTCATCAGAGCCAATAAGAAATAAAACAGTTGAGAAAAAGAATGTTGAAAAGCGAAGTACTCGCAGTAAAAATCACATAGGTGGACCCGTATATTATTTACATATCCAAAGTGTTCGTTCAATACGTTCCATATTGTTAATATGAGATTTTCAAAACTTTAAATATGTTTTTCTTTCTAGGAAAATATTTCATAAAACTGAATAATTTTTCTGTGTATAATAATCCTGTTTTTTAAGAATTCCATCACAAAATATTTTCTTACTGATTCTTAAAATTACACGCGCGGATCCAGAGGGTATGGTCCAGGGGGTCCGGACCCCCCCCCCCCCCCCCGCTCAGACTTGAAAATTCGAAACTTAAATCTATGCGATTTTATTGGCGATTTTTAGACCTGTAATTTTGGAATTTACCTTCTGGAAATACGTCAGAATGCACCAAATTGAATATAATTTACCAAATTTTTCCCGTTAATTGGTTGAGCGCAATTAGTTAAGAAATTATCAAACCTAGACCCCCCCCCCCCCTGCAAAAAATCCTGGATCCGCGCCTGAATTAGTTTCCGAAAACTTATTTTGAGTGATTTTTTCTAATTATTTTTAACTGTGAATTGTGTCTTCAATATTGGACACCAGGATCACATAGTTTCACGACAAGACAACAGCATCAGTATCGATTGAAATTTGAACAATATTGAATTCTAATGTATTTAATTTCGAATATTATGGGAATTATTGAGTTAGATACCTAGCTTCTTAAAACACACACAAGGTTGTCACGAAAGTACAGGATCCAGTTTCAATAAGTTGGGAATACGGATTGATTACTTCGATCGTTTTCAAGTTCGATTGAACTGAGATATTGAATACTAGTAGTTTGGAATACATTGATTCTTTCATATTTCATTCTTTTCTAGTACGGAGAGGGAGAGAAACGACCTCCTAACAAAATCGAGGTTTTGTTATTGTTTTAATCATCTGTTGTTTTCCTCCTCTCTCTAACCTTTAATACAAGGAAATGCAGTATTTCATATAGAAATCTCAGAAAACATATGTTCAGCTTTTTTTGTATTAGTGGTCTGCATCCAGATAAGGAAAATATGTCATTAGATTTATCCGATTCCCTCTTTAAAGCTGGAAAGTACAAATGATGCAACAACCTTTGGCCCAAAATAGGAGTAATGTTGAGTCGAAATGAAATGAAATGGGGTTTAACGTCCTTATGTTCTGATCCAACTGGGCTAATGAAGACGGGATACGTTATACAGTGTGTTGTGAGGGAAAATTAGCCGGGACGACGTCATTACGACCTACTCCTTTATCGATTTCCAACTTTCAAGCGATCGTTTACGTGTACACCACTTTGTACACGAGACCTCTGTTTTTCGTCTCATCCAAATGACTAGACAGCGGGCCTGTCGGATTTTGATGAATTTTCTCGGCCAATGCGGGGATTGAACAACCCCTGGAATAGCGAGCCAGCGTCCTACCCACATGGCCACCGTGGCTCCCCCCTATCAGCGTCGGAAAGCACAGTCTAATTGTAATGGTACTGTTGAAGACTGTATAGATAGATGTTGCAAAGACGTTCATATTTACTGCACTTGAGGGAAATGAAAAGAGAGAGAGAGAGAGAAATGGGGTTTAACGTCCACTCAACACAATCAGGTCATTTCGGGACTAACATATGGTTTAATTTTATTTCAATAATTCGCTTGCGCGTAGGGGTCTTTAGCAGTGGGAGGAAACCGGAGTGCCCGGAGGAAACCCACGAGGTTGAGAAGGCGCCCCTATCTCCATGCCACATACGCTCACACCAGGGATCGAAACCACAGCCGCAAGCCAGAAGTGACCGGCCAGCTAGAGGTCGAAGCGCGACACTCTAGACCACTAGGCCATCCCAAACCCCCCGGGAAATGAAAATCAACGGGGTTAATGTCCTACTTTTCTGCACCGACAAGGATAAATAATGAAGACGGGCATGCGCATACCGTGTGCTATGAGAGCAATGTTGCCCGGGCACCACGATCTAATGTTCCTTCACGTAGCCGAATAGTTAGCACTTATACGTTGTATAATTGAATCAGCTGACGTAGGTTATCTCCGGGTCCTACGCGCAAGCGAATTATTGAAATAAAATTGAACCATGTTAGTCTCGAAATGTGTCGAGTGGACGTTAAACCCATTTCTTTTAAAGAGGGTCACGTGGGTAATTTTAAAAAGTCTTCGTAGACTTGATTGTCTACCTAGCGAAATTTAGTGAGTATTGCCACCATGGTTGACGGAATCTAGAATACTAAACTCTGATCCCAATTATTTAATTTCAATCCGTTTGTCAACTTGGTATTATTATATCTACCGAAAGAGGAGCTATTTGCCCCCGAGTTAGAAATTGGAATCTCGCTTACGTACATAGACGTAACAGATACCTGTGAAGAAGATCGCAGACTGGCCATAGAGACCATTGGTCCTGTACATGTCCATTCAAAATTGTCAACCAGTTTCTTGCGCCTGGTATACGAGCTACCAAACAATACGACCCATGCGTGTCAACACACGTACGATGGGTTTGTTCGTTCGTTTCTTCTGTTTTACGGCCACTTCCATATCGTGATGGGGGATCACGGTGGCTAAGTGGATAAGGCGCCGGTTCGCTAGCCTGGAGGTCGGTAGATAACCAACCTTATCTCTCCACACTCCGTGTTTCGAGATAAGATTTTGGCCCATAGACTCCAACGTAGCACATCCCGTCGTGATTCACTCCCGCTGCGATTAAACAAAATTGACAATATTTTCCATCAAAACAACGATTGATTATTGTTATTTATCATATTTCCGCCACACCCAACTACAATTAAGCATTTCATCCTACCTGAAACGGGTACAAATCGTCGTATTTAAAATCGAGGCGTTAAGCCGTTACTAAGACCGCCATCTTTTTTAAACGGCATATTTTAACGGCTATCATCATGAAGGCGGGGCTAAATGTGAGGCTTTTATAACAGCCAATCAAAAAGGCAATTTTGGACCTGATAATAAATGGCAACACAGATCGTATCCGTCAGGATGTGGTAAACGGGGCGTGTACTAAAGGGACCTGTAGTGTTGGCGCATGTACAAAGTAGTGTAACTATTCAAGAATTTTGATGGCGGTGAATGTCGAACAAAAACAACGCTTCATTACTTTAAACGCGAATATTTAGAGTTAGGCGATAGTTGTGCCACTACATTGGCCTCTGTAAGTTTAATTAGTCATAATAGCATAAACTTATCTTATTTTAAAGATGTTACATGTATTAATAAAAAAAATGAGTTTGCCACGTCAAACTGAAGGCTCCCAATCGTAGCTAAAAACAAACATATCAGTATTATCTCAACGTTTTTAGCTACGTTCTCGTAGCAAGGAGGTCGGGTGTTCGATCCCTTCATTGGCCGAGAAAGTTCATCTCGATTTTCCGGCGTGATTTCCCCTTGTCAGTGATACAGAAGGAGGGCTGACAAGGACAGCTGCCTAGTCGTTCGGATGGGACGAAAAACCGAGGTCCCGTGTACACATTGGAGTGCATGTAAAAGAGTAGGCCGTAGCGCCGCTGCCCGGGCAAAATTTCCCTCATAGCACACTGTATGGCGTATGCCCGTCTTCCATTAGCCCAGGTTAGGTGCAAAAGAGTTGGACGTTAAACCCCATTTCATTTCATTTCCATATCGTGATATTGTAGACAAGCGTTTCCCGGAAACTTGCCAGAGGAAGCCACAAAATAGGCTTGATCCGGCATAATGAGGGAGACATAGCGTCTTCAAAGCCCAGCTTAACCCGAGCGGGGCCCTGGGCCTGGCTAGAATCACGCAACACACAATTAAACGTTCTGTTATAAAACAAGAATAATTATATACGAAATCTATTCAGTTCCGAATGGCATACAATTCGCGGAACTGACATATAACGTCAATTACCGTGAAACTTTCATCTGGAATTTGATTTTTTTTCTCTCTTTGCCATGCCTAAGCTGGGCTTTGAGTGCCTTTGTGGGTTGTGCGCTAGGTATGTCTCATCCAAAGGAGGGCCTCCGGGTGTAACAAAAGAAAAAGTGGCGAGCGTGTGCTATCTGACCCGCTATACGCCGGGTTGGGAGCTAAGGTTACCGTACCTTGTACTATCAATAGGTGTATGGATTTATTTCTTATCACTTGTAGAGATCAAGCGTTGACATAAACAAACATTGATCTAATAATTTACAATATAAGAAATAAAACATTGGTAAATAAGATAATTATTAAATTAATCATATTATTGGCATGTTCACGACCCGGGTCGTATTGACAACTACTTTATGTCTATAAAAGTTTTTTTTAAGCAATAAAGAATTACACACAATTAAAATGTTATTTACATTATTTGATGGAACCACGGTAGCTAAGTGGGTAAGACGCTGGCTAATAATACAGCGGTTGATATTTTTAAACTGTTAAAGATGTATTTAAACAAACTTCATACATTAAACCATCTCAAGAATTAGAGCGTATACCAACTGACCCGTTAGCTTGGAGGTCGCGTGTTCGATCCCTGCACTGGTCGAGAAAGTTTATCGGGGTTTTCTGACGTTGGTCGGCCTTGTCAGTGATGCAGGAAGGAGGGTCTGACAAGGACAGCTGTCTTGTCGTTCGGATGTCCCGTGTATACATTGGCATGTACGTAGATGATCCTGTGGTATAAGAGTATGATATAATGCCACTGCCAGGGCTAAATTTCCCTCACAGCACACTGCATAGTGTATGCTCGTCTTCATTAGCCCGATCAGAGTAGAAGGTTAAACGCCATTTCATTTCCATTATTTTATTTCATCCTTGACTAGTCACCTTTTCATTGCATACACACCAAAGGCGGATTCAAGTGGAGGGGGGGGGTCAGTGCCCTTTTTTACTGCTAAAAGTGCCTTTTCTCAGACCCAAATGTCCGTTCCGAACGTTTACTTATTCGAAAATATCAGCCAAATAGCTCTTGGAATGGCTACAGATGCAAGGAAATGACGAATAATTTTCTGGGGAGGGGGATCCTTCAGTGGCGCGTGCCCCGTCTCCACGGTCAGTGCCCCCCCCCCCCGTTTTTTTCAAAATTCCTAGATCCGCCCCTTGCACACGATTAATGTTTTGAAAGAATAGAATAGCTATTGTTCCAAGAGTTATTAAAGAAATAGTCTACATATTAATCAGAACATGTAAATACAGTAACCCACACGGTTATATAAGTATTAATTGGTACGCCTCTAGGTGTGGTCGGGTGTTCGATCCCTGCATTGGCCGAGCAAGTTCATCCAGATTTTCCGGCGTGGGTCCCCCGTGTCAGTTATGCAGGACGGAGGGTCTGACCACATTGGCATGCACTTAAAGGAGCCCCTGGCAGTTAGAATTCGCTATATGAGTAGGCAAAATTGGCCCCATAGCACACTGTATGGCATATGCCCGTCTTCATTAGCCCAGTTTAGGGACAGAACAATAGGGCGTTATACCCCACTTCATTTACCTATTGGCGAGACAAAAATATTTCCTAATCGACGAAATATCTTGTCAGGCAGCTTAAGAACATATTTGAGATGGATGTGAACGTTCCAGACACGTACCCTTCCATTTGCGACCATCTCAAAATCACCATTACCAGTTGACGTAAACATACATTATGCAAGAGCTAAATCTGCCTTATTAGACATTAATTAACTTATCTGTGATATTTACGGGATTATGATCCGAATTGCTGCTCAACTTTCATTCATGATTAGATCAAGAAATGGATAATCGAGATGTTTTTTTTCGCGCCGAATTCCGAGTTCAGAATGGATCAATTTGACTGAAATAATCAGAACATTTCCTTTACATTATCTAGTTTTTAACTATTACAGTGAGAACTGCCAGCTCTATATTCAATCTCCCCCATAATGTATCTTTAAGTTTTAAAAGTTTGAAGAGAAGAAAAACACGACGTTATTTTCGGATTTATAATGGCCGAAATATATAATGATGAAAACAAAGATCCTAGGACAGTGCAGAATCCTGGGGGTATTCTAAACATTTTAACCCATTTCTCTTCTCTTTTGGTCTTAAATCAGAATTATACTAAATCTTCTACTTCAGGTTTTGCCCAATCTGATTAAAACACAGATCCTATTTCGTTTCGTTTTTTATAGTTCAAAATTTCGTTTTACTTGTCTTTACTACACTAGGATCTGGACGTATTGTATAGTATGCGTTCTTATTGATGCGAGGAATTAGCCAATGAATTCGGCTGTTACGGCGACTTCTTGGCATTCTGTGCGCGGGACTGTGGGCAAAGTCCTGGAAACGTCAACGCTGATTAATTAATCAATGGCTGACGTCATAGAACCAAAAGCCGGTCGTTTGACCTCTGACGTGAACTCCCACTATAACTTGTCAGATCTTCATCAAAAGTATAAAACAAACGAAACGAAATATAGATCTGTTTATTTTTTAAAATCAGATTGGGTTTTGCCTTTCCTTGCTGATTCAGTGTTTCCTCGACACTTTTCAAGAAAATTGGATAATGTTTAGCAATTAAAATATCTGATCAAACAACAGCCTTCTATTCAATAAGGGGTATTTGGAAAACGTGACTTTTTGTAATATCGGCTCGAAAGCTTTTAAAAAAATTCAATATAACAAAGGAAGGTATGGTGTCCTGATATAAAGATTGTATCTATTTTTCCATGTGTTTTTATACGCCCACATTTTCATGTGGACGTATATTGTCGTCGCCCCTATCCGTCCGGACGTCCGTCCACAATTTGTTTGTGGACTCTCTACAGGTCACAATTCTTATCTGATTTTGACGAAACTTGAAATATATGTTTGTCCCCAAAAGATCTCGGCTGCTTTCGATATTGGCATGTATCGGATCAAAACTTCATGGATTATGGCCCCTGATTGTACGGAAAATCACGTTTCTAGCTTGTGGACCCTATAGAGGTCACAATTTTGAACCGATTTTGATGAAACTTGACATGCATGTTTATAACCCAAAGATCTTGGTTCCTTTCGATACTTGCGCCTATCGGAACGTAATTTCCTGAATTATGGCCCCTGATTGTCCGAAAAATCACCTTTTTTTTTTAGTTTGTTAAGATTCAAGACACGTTGAATTGTACTTGTTTATTTTACACATTGTATTCAGTTGATGTAGTAGGCCTAGGGTGAGGTTCAACAGTTGTGGGGTACCCGAATCTGCCGAGGTAGGCCTAGGGTGAGGCTATAAATATCTCGACCGGATAAAATGGCTAACACGATATCTGGCGAGATTTCACTTGGGTGATGATATGACGTCGTGTTTTTCTTTATTTAGTTTGAGCCCGTTCAGACGCTTATTTTTAAACCAGTTCATAATCGCTGGGGTTTTTAAGACAGCATCGTGTTGCGTTCACACGTACTATAAGCCAAACCAGTTAAACTACATGTATTCTGACCTTTCGGTCGGAGGTTAGAGTTAACTTTCAGCTCCTCGGCGCACTAATAAATTTTTATATGAAAACAGTTATAGCTGTGACGAATCTTGTTTTAAATAATATTATTTGTTACGCAGCAACTGATTGTTTATTAAAATGGGTGTAAAGCAATGCTAATTTGGCATTAAAAATTGCCGTTTAGTCCAGCAAAGTTTGAGGTGCCGTATTCTGCCTCTCCTGTGTGTGACTTGTGTTTGTAAGTCGTGATACGGGATTGCATATAGCTAAACCAACACTAATAATAATATGATGTCGAATGGGCCTGGATTTGCAGCAAGGTCAATGTCGTTTAAACTTCTTATCAAAGAGACTCTGTTCTTCAAAATATGTATTTTAATACATTAAACAGTACAAGTTCGGTAAGAACGTAAGAGTGTTATGGATGTAAGTTTGTTGACTAACCAAGACAAATGTATGGTGGCTACGATGACATGATATTATGTGTGTGCATGTGCGTCTGCGGTAAAAAGACTGTGGTCTTGTTCGGCTTCTGACAGCATGGCGGGCTCGAAGGTAAACAAAGTAGCCCCCTCTGTAGTATTAAAGGGAGATAAACTAGCCCATACTAAATAATAACGGACACAGACAGGTAATTACATCCAACACACTCCCCGCCTTATGTTAAAACGTTAACATAACACAAAATAAAGGAATAAAGAGTCAGTTCGTTTTAGATAATAATAAAACAGTTTCTTTAATTGGTCTGGTGTAGGTTGTTGGTATACCATCTCGTAAGACGCGAATAACAACTTTCCTGATCTTCCCATCATCAGAAGGTAGAACTTCAGTGATTACGCCCATCGGCCATTGGTTCCGTTGCGCATCATTATCTTTCAACAGGACAACATCACCTTTGTGTAAGTTGGACTGATCTAATGACCACTTGGATCTTTGTTGTAGAGTGCTGAGGTACTCAGTCTTCCACCGATGCCAAAAGGTATCAGCCAAATGCTGAACACACCTCCATTGTCTCTTGTACAAGTCCTTGACATTGAAAGTTAGATCAAAGTTGGTGTGGTAATTTGTCTTCTGGGTAAGGAGCGTGGCAGGTGACAAGACGAAAGGATTTTCAGGATCTGTAGACACTGGAACAAGTGGTCTACCATTGATGATAGCTGTTATTTCTGCTAGAAGTGTAACCAAAACATCATGGGTGAGATGCTTGGATGAGATGTCTTTAAGTAGTGCATCAAGGATGCGTCGAGCAACACCAATCATTCGTTCCCATGCTCCTCCCATATGAGAAGCATGGGGTGGGTTGAATATCCATCGTGATCCTTCTTTGTTTAGAAAATCCATCACAGGACCATCTTCGTCGAATATGTAGTTGACACCTAGTTCACGTGCAGCACCAACAAAATTGGTTCCCCGGTCTGAGTAGAATTCCAAAACTTTGCCTCTTAGGGAAAGAAACCGTCTGAGTGCGTTGATGAAGGTTGATGCACTCATGTCCTCTATAGCTTCAAGGTGGACAGCTCTGCTAGAGAGACAAGTAAAGAGTACAGCCCATCTCTTGTCCTTAGCAACATGACCTTTGGTTCTTCTGGTGACCACTGACCATGGTCCAAAGACGTCGATCCCAACATATGTGAAGGGTGGTGCTGGAGTGAGACGTGCTACAGGTAGGTCCGCCATTAGTTGATAAGGTGGTTTGCTTCGAAGTTTTTTGCACTGGACACAGAAATGTATGATAGAAGACACCAATCTTTTGCATCCGACAATCCACAATCCGGCAGAACGTATGGCTCCCTCAGTGAGGTGTCTACCCTGGTGGTGGATCTGCTCATGATAGTGTCGAACCAGCAGTTTTGAAACATGGTGAGATGAAGGAAGTATCATAGGGTTAATTTCCTCTATTGGTAACTGTGACTTTCGAAGTCTTCCCCCAATACGTAGAACTCCATCTGTATCAAGAAGTGGGTTGAGTGGAAGTAGTGAACTGTCCTTAGGCAGTGGATTTCCAGCATCCAGGTTTCTGATTTCAACCGCGTAAACTTCTCTTTGGACTGCTTTAATGATTATTTTCTCAGCAATATGAGTAAGCCTAGGATCTTTTCTTCTGTTACAAAGATGCCATCCTTGGCAATCCCCTGTAGGTTGTTTTGTGGACTGGATAACATGGTAGAGTAATGCTATAACCCTGGTTAAACGATGCCAGGATGAAAACCTTTCAAACCGATGTGTTCCTAAGCTGTAAGTGATACGTGTAGCTAAGGTCTTGATTTCTTTCCTAATCTCCTTGTCGTTTTCAGGATCTTGTAAGGAGTAGAAATCTTCATCTGGTGTATAGGCTTGGCAGCTTAACTGATTTGGGCCAGTTAACCATGATGAATTCTTCATGTGATCTGCAGGCAAAAATCTAGTGCCTTCATCTGCAGGGTTCAAATCAGTCCGTATGAATTTCCACTGGTTTGGTGTTGTGAGTCTGCGAATTCTTTCGACCCTATTGCTGACGTAGATGTGGAACCTTCTTTGTTCATTGTGTACATAGCCAAGTACGACTTTGCTGTCAATATAAAACTGGGTAGTATGAATTTCGGTATCCAACTGTTCACGAACAAGGCTGTAGATCTCGACTGCAAGCACGGCAGCGCAGAGTTCCAAACGTGGAATTGTGTGGCCTTTGACAGGAGCTAATTTCGCTTTTCCAAACACAAAGCCGAGTTGGATGTTACCATCTGAGCCATACGTCTTTAGGTAAGCCACGGCTGCAATGGCTTTCTGGGAAGCATCTGAGTAGATGTGGAGTTCTGTCTTTGTAGAAGTCTTTATGGAATCCGTGTAGGTACGTGGTATCTGTAGGTCATGAAGATCGTGTAAAGATTTCTTCCATAGTTCCCAGTCAGTTAGATAATCCTCAGATAGGGGTTCATCCCAATCTACTGTTTGAGACATCATTGTTCGTAGTAGGTGGCGACCTTGAATGACTACGGGAGCTATGAAACCCAAAGGGTCATAAATACTGTTGACTGTTGACAGTATACCTCTGCGAGTGAAGGGTTTCTCATCGGAGCATATGTTGAAGGTGAAGGCATCTTGCTTCAAATCCCAATATAACCCCAGGCTTCTTTGGATAGGGGCTTCATCAAATCTCAAGTCAAGTTCCTTAACATCCTTGGCAAGGTCCTCGTTAGGGAAAGCTTCCATAACCTCAATGCTGTTGGAGGTGATTTTGTGTAAGCGAAGATTTCCATTTAGCTTAAGGGCTTCTTGCGTGCGTTTCATCAAACTAACAGCCTCTTCTGGAGTTTGAACTGATGTCAAGCCGTCGTCTACGTAAAAGTCACGGCACACAAATCTTTTGACATCCTCGTCACAGCTAGCAGATGGATGTGTCACTGTTTGACGAAGGCCATATGTTGCAACAGCCGGTGACGGACTATTGCCAAAAACATGAACAGTCATGCGCCATTCTGTAAGTGGTTTGCTGTAGTCGTTATCGGAGTACCATAAGAAGCGAAGAAAATTACGATGTTGTTTTTGAACTTTAAATCCATAAAACATCTGTTCGATGTCAGCAGTCATGGCAATTGGTTCTTTCCGAAACCGTATCAGCACACCAATCAGTTGGTTAATCAGGTCTGGGCCTTTCATAAGTACGTCATTAAGGGACAGATTTTGGTATTTGGATGAAGAATCGAAAACAGCCCTAAGACTATCCTTCTTCTTTGGGTGGTATACGCCGAAGATAGGAAGGTACCAGCACTCTTCGCCATCACCCACACGAGGAGCTGGTTCAGCATGTTGGTTGGCTAAAATCTTATCCATGAAGGATTTAAAGTGGACTGCTTTCTCAGGGTGTTTTTGTAGACTTGAATGTAGTGATTTGGCTCGTTGTAAGGCGACCTCATAATTGTTGGGTAATCTTGGCCTTGTAAGTTTAAAGGGGAGTGGTGCTGACCAGTTTCCAGTCAAGCTATCTTTAGAAAATTCTCGATCCATAATTGAGAGAAACTGTCGGTCTTCAACAGATAAGCCAGTCTTTTCATCATCGATCGATGTGCGAAACACGTCTTTACCAATGTCATCATGGTCAGTCTTCATGACAGGAGAACAGCTTTTAATCACCATGTGATTTTCGCAAGGTGGGAACAAAGACTGTCGACCATCTAATGATATGTAGGTTTTCTTGACGTCGAGTCGGTCAGGTATGTGTGCTTTGCCTAAGCAAACATTGCCAACTACAACCCATCCGAGGGACAACTTCTGTGCATAAGGACCATTTGGTGGACCAGTCTTTTGATCTAGGACATGGTGAACCACTGGAATGTCTCTTCCCAGCAGCAGTAGAATATCCGCTTGTAGATGTAAGTTTGGAATGAGGTGTTGAATACTTTGCAGGTGTGGGTGCTGTGAGAGAATTTCTGGCGTAGGAATTTCTTCTCTGTTGTTTGGAATATTACCACATTCAATGATATTAGGAATTTTTACCGTAGTTTGACCATCGTAGGATTCCACCATAACACCCATAGATTGTTTACCATGATGTTTAAGTTCACCAGAACAGGTTGACAGTGTGTAGGAAATGTGAGATGATGGAAGACTAAGCTTGTCGAATAACTCCGGTTTGGCTAAGGAGCTATTGCTTTGATCATCTATAATAGCGTAAGCCAACAGCTGGTTCTCTGGGTGATCTTGGTGATATACCTTGACCAACACTGTTTTCGAGCAGGATCTGCTAAATGATACATTGCCGCAAACTGAAGTACACGTAGATTTAACCACTGGAGGTTGTGGCGGCTCTCCACCGTGCGAAGGTGTGGTTCGCGGTGCATCAGCAGCATGTTGCTCCCCGCCATGCGTACGTATGGGTTGTTTTACAGAGTCAAAATGCATGGCGGATGGATGAGTATTATCTCCACAAACACCACATTTGATGGTTTCCTTGCAGTCTGGAGAAGCGTGTTGCTCCGAAGAACAACATCGGAAGCAGAATTTATAGCGACGAAGTAAGTCTCGACGTTCACTCAAAGGTTTGTATCTGAAGCCTCGACATCTGTTTAAAGAGTGGTGACTGGATTTGTGGAAAGGACAATATTTAGAATTATCCATGTTTGGAGGGGTTTGAGCGATGTCAGTTTTCCTGGTAGAAATACGACCCTTCATCAAAGAACTGTTTGGAGCCCTTTCCTTGTTATAGGCTGAAGGTGTGTAGTTTTCGTAGGCAAAACTCGGATCGTTCTTAACGTTACAAAGATCTCGAATAAACCCTGCAAACACTCTGAATGGTGGGAATGATGTCTGGTGGGACTTCTTATATTTCACTGCCTCATTGGTCCATTTCTCTTGCCAGGCAAATGGCAGTTTATTTACAATTGGAATAACACCTGATGATGTATTGAAGTAGGACAGCAGGGACTTATATGTGTCATCTTCCATTACTGACTCGATTTCGGTTATGATATCTACCAACTCGTACAGTTTCTTGACATCTTTAATAGACATTCTTGGAAAGTGATTCAGTTTAGATTTCAAAGCAGATTCTACCATTTCGGGACAGCCGTAACGATCATCTAATCTTCTCCATATTCTTTCTAGACCACGTTGTGGATCACCCATGTTTGATGCTCTTATGGTGGTTGCTTGTTTTGCCGAAGATGGCCCGAGCCACCTTTGAAGAAGATCTAATTCTTCGTTTGGCGTTGCTTGTAGTTCGATTATAATCTGTCGAAATCCAGCCTTCCATGCAGCATAACTCTCAGGTTGGTCGTTGAAGGTGATAAATCTGGATGTAAGTAGCTCTCTCTTAAGAAGAAAACGTGTGAAGTCAGTAATATGTGGTGACTCTGAGTTTCTAGGTGTATCAGGCAAGGCATTATGAGCAGCAGAAATTGGATATGACGGCTCAGGATGGACACAATTTGCAGCAGCATTCAGGGTGTGTTGCGATTGATCGGTTGGAGGAACGGCTTGGTTTTGTTCTGTAGAAGAATTACCGCATGTGCAAGCTTCTGATGTTTGACCATGTTGAAGAACATATCTGGAAGTTCTTACTTGTGTGTTTTCCTCTGGAACGCCAGGGAGATTTGTATGGACCGATTTTTGTTCCATATCGCATTCAGTAAATAAAGCCAGTAGCTCAGCTTCGGCGGCCGCTGCCTCTTTTTGTTGTTGTAATAGTTCAAGGGATGCCTGAATTTCGGCATTCGTGGTTTTTAAATGCTTTTCTCTCTCTACAAAGGGTATTTTAGCTTTTGCTGACGAGGCCTTTGCACGGGCTTTAGCAATCATCCTGAGAAGAGGATCTTTTGATGAAGCACAGGACCTTGTTTTGTACGAAGTTGCCGTTTTGGTTTCTGATATTTCCTTGTTTGGAATTTCTTGTTCCATGGCTGGTTGTGAAACCGTTTTATAAGATGAGTATGGATTTGTACTTATAACTAAGCGTAAACTTCAATAAAACAAGGATTTTTTTTGGTTTACCAGGTTACTTGAACTTTTTGGCTGTACAGGTCGTCCATACAGTAGGTACTATTGCTACCGGTATGCGAGTTGTACTTGAAGTCACGTAAGCTGTGAATGTTGTTGACAAGGTTCTTAGTCTTTTTACTATTCTGCCTCTCCTGTGTGTGACTTGTGTTTGTAAGTCGTGATACGGGATTGCATATAGCTAAACCAACACTAATAATAATATGATGTCGAATGGGCCTGGATTTGCAGCAAGGTCAATGTCGTTTAAACTTCTTATCAAAGAGACTCTGTTCTTCAAAATATGTATTTTAATACATTAAACAGTACAAGTTCGGTAAGAACGTAAGAGTGTTATGGATGTAAGTTTGTTGACTAACCAAGACAAATGTATGGTGGCTACGATGACATGATATTATGTGTGTGCATGTGCGTCTGCGGTAAAAAGACTGTGGTCTTGTTCGGCTTCTGACAGCATGGCGGGCTCGAAGGTAAACAAAGTAGCCCCCTCTGTAGTATTAAAGGGAGATAAACTAGCCCATACTAAATAATAACGGACACAGACAGGTAATTACATCCAACACATGCCGTTTATTCAACATTAAGTACGAGCGTATTATAGACCAAGAAATATATCATTGCCACCATTTTGGAATTGTGACGTAATATCTAATATCGATGCGTAGTAGAGTACTCTGGCCCAAGAAAACATATCCAAAATTTCCGAATAACGATGTTAATAGGGGTGAAATGTATCTTAATTCTTGGTTAAAATTTCACACACAAATGGTTCTGGGTAAGATAATGGTCTGTTATTCAAATGTCCACTTGGATACATTTGTACGATTTTCTCCACGCCAATATTATTGGGTTCGCCAATATTCCAGAATGTAATGTTGATGGGCTCATTGCGTCTGCTGATCCATCGATACGCCGATTCTATATTTGCTGACCCGATCGGTATGTAACCACCTACCAGGAAATATAAATCTGAAAATAAAAGATAGGATTTAAAACCACACGTATAATAACCAATGTCTCATATTATAAACCAATATCTCACATTATAACCAATGAGAGAGAGAGAGGGAGAGAGAGACAGAGAGAGAGAGAGGGGGGAATGGGATATAACGTCCACTCGAAACAAACTAGGTCATTTCGAGATTAACATATGGTTTAATTTTATTTTAATAATTCGCTTGCGCGTAGGGGTCTTTAGCAGTGGGAGGAAACCAGAGGACCCGGAGAAAACCCACGAGGTTGGACAGGCGACCATACTCCTTGTCACGTACAACCGGGGATTCGATATATATCCAATGTCATATTGAGATAATGAGAGGTTCCAAAATATAATGAAATGGTGTTTAACGTCCCACTATTCCGCTCCTAGCCTGGGCTAATGAAGACGGGCATACGCCATACTATTACAGTGTGCTATGGGGGAAATTCTTCCCAGGCAGCGGCGCTTATATCGAATTCCAACTGCTAAGGGACCTTTTGCGTGCACGCTAATGTGTACACGGGATCTCTGTTTTTCTTCCAAACTAGATAGCTGTCCTCGTCAGGCCCTCCGCCTTGCATCACTGACAAGGGGAAACCACGCCGGAAAATCTGGGCTTAATAAAGAATTTGAATTTCGAATTTAAGCCTATGATCTTAAATGTAAAATTTATTTAAACATACATTATGGGAGAGCAAAAACAGACTTTTTTCGGTCTTCCTTTGGGCCTCAGAAGTCATAGAAATTATAAATTAGATCTTTATTTAAACAACAAGCCTAAAATGAACCCTCTAGACCCACGGATGGCTTGGATTGGGCTCGGATTAAAACAGGATTTCGTTGACTGATTTAATCACTATGGCGTCGTGGGTGGGGCTTCTCCGTGACGTTGACGTCATCATACTTCCGGACTGTTTTCTATTCGTCTGCTTAGGGTGTCGCTTAGGCCTACCTGAAGTACAAAAGAGTACACGCAGGCAACGCCTCGTTGATTTGGCCCATTCCTTTCAAACTTTAATATCCTATCGCAGACTTTCTTTTCTTATCTATATGTTAAAAGTCTTAATTCTAATTTATAGTAAAAAATAAATGTATACGAATTGAATTGCAGTCCTGTCTCAAACCGACTACGTTATCGGTACTAGTCATTGTAAACATTACATGATAATCGAGACTATATAGGTGGAGTTAACGCCTGTCAATCAACAATCGGCCATAATGGGAAAACGGTGTCGATGAATTTTAACTACCATTTCTAGTAAAAAATTATAGTGGTAACAACTTTGTTCAGGATAAAGTAATTTGACTGAAATTTTCAATATATTCTTGTTTCAGCATCTATTTTTGAACAGTTATAGCAAGAATGGCCAACTCCTTGTAAAAATCTCCCATAATGTATCTTTAAGAGTGGTCTCCCTTTTAAATTTTCAAACCACATGTGTTGACATCGATGGAGATACGTCGAATTGGTATACATTATAATTTTCGAATTTAAGTCCTGGGCTTAATTTCAAAAGAACAGTTTCATCACTGACATGGTCAAATTCGAAATTAAGCCCAGGGCTTAATTACACGAACCCCAGTTAATGGCGCCACCTGGTAGTAAATTTTATAAGCGTTTTGTGGAACAATCAATTTCAAATTAAACGATCGGGGTCACATCGAACCAAGGCCCAAATGAAATGGCCTCCTGTACAAATACATGCCCATCGGACCCTTTATTTAACCTTAATTTGGCTGAAAAGTTGAAGTCACTTGTACCAGTACTGGTAATTATGGTTTGTGTTAAACATCATTTTGAAGATGTAAATTTACTCACTCGTTGTTCTCTTCGGGTCAAACATTCTCGTTCAAAAATATGTTTTGCATTTTATGCGGAAAAAAAAGAGACTTAGTTAGATCGATCTTTCCCTGGACTCTTTATTTGTGTTTAAACCCAGTTCCGATGTAGCAGAAAACAATAAGCTGATTTAATTCAAGGCGAATAATGGTGGCGCGATCCGTATTGATAAATTGAAAATCAACTTACTTTGACTTACTACTAAAACGTTGGCCTTCTTTTCTTCTGTTTCCACGGAAACCATGTTTCCGCCATCTTGTTTACAATAATTTTCAGCTGCCGTCCAGTTTAACTTGGGTGTTATCATCTTCAGACAGTAATCAGTACCAGAAAACATGGTGTAATTTTTTGATACACAATCAGATCTGTCTGAAATTGGCAGTAACATACTATTAATACAAATAACCCTAGTTAGCGCTTGCGCTGTATGAACCTGGAATTAAAAAGTATTTATCTGTGGTGACCCGAACATCCGACTAAATGAAAAGGCAATGCTGGACATTGTATGGCGGATGCTTAAAATTGAAATGTTTTCATATATTGACAGGGGTCAACGTAACATTTTAACAAAATTATAAATTATATTAGAGAGAGAGAGTGTGTGTGTGAGCAAACTAGGTCATTTCGGGACTGACATATGGACAAATACGTTCATCACCCCCTGAAGAGTGGATTCAGTTGTTGTACTGGTATTCCGATTCGTATTAAATATCATTTTGAAGTTGTAATTAAACCCACTCGTTATTCTGTTCGTGTCACGCATTCTCGTCCAAAAGTTTGTGGCTTAGATCGTTCTTCCCCTGGACTCTTCAAATGAAATAAAACTTACCTCGGAACATTTCATATATAGAATCACCGACATCAATATTCAGATTTCCTATTGTTTCTGATAATGGTGTATAATTTGGCGCCAAACAGTAGCATGCATTACCTTTATAATAAAGTTCGCGCCAATTATACCATCGAGAACACAGAACAAAACATGATATTTTAATATCAACATCAAAACTTTTATAATATCGCGAATTTATTACTTCTGTTAATTTACGTTTAATCCAATATGATTGTGTTACAGCACCACATGAAATAAACAACGTACAAATTACAAGTATCACGCAGAAACGAATTGAAGCCATCATGAGTCACCCGGTTTCAGCAATTGCTGTCTTCTTGGTAGTCAGCTCTGTCTGTCTTACTGTGAGAAGCGATCATCGCGCGATCGTAGGTCAATGAATTTGTAAGCGACTAGAATCGATATATTTGCAGAAACGTCTCTACAATAGGAACAATCTTACTTGTTAACTTTCATTGAACTTTTATCGTGTATTGTCCCCATCCATTTATTTTCCAATATCTCGCATTAAGTGTTTTAAGTATGCCACTTCCCTAAATGCTTATTGGGGGGGTTGGGATGGCCTAGTGGTCTAGAGTGCCGCGCTTCGACCTCTAGCTGGCCGGTCACCTCTGGCTTGCGGCTGTGGTTTCGAGCCCTGGTGTGAGCGTATGTGGCATGGAGATAGGGGCGCCTTCTCAACCTCGTGGGTTTCCTCCGGGCACTCCGGTTTCCTCCCACTGCTAAAGACCCCTACGCGCAAGCGAATTATTGAAATAAAATGAAACCATATGTTAGTCCCAAAATAACCTAGTTTGTGTCGAGTGGACGTTAAACCCCATTTCTCTCTCTCTCTCCTAAATGCTTATTGACTGATTGAACCGCGGGGTGTATTGGCTCATATTTCTATTGGAGTCGTGGTGGATCAGTGTATAGGACGTTGGTCCGCTATCGTGTTCGATCTTGGTAATGGCCTAGAATGTTCATTTGGATTTACGAGCGCCCACACAGCCTTCCACTGGTGTAGGACGAAGGGACTGACACAGAACAATTATAGTCGTTCCGTGAACCAACATTGAAAGAAGCTTATTGTTAACCGGTTTGGGGGGTTCGGATGTTTCCGGAGTTCAAAATGGCCGTTTTATATAGATGAGTATTTCGGGAAATACGAACCCGACCCCTTTAAGAGGGTTAATAGTTAAATTGGTTCCACGTCCAGTCTTCTCAAAGGTGTTAGGGGTTCCGGTAAGTATTCTTCAAAATTCTCATTTATATAGAGCGACGTTTTTGGAAAACGGAAATACCCGAGCCTCCCTAGTGGATCTACAATTAGCATCACGCGACTACATATCGTGAGTGTATGAAACGGAAAGAAGAACACCATAAACTGTAGGGGAATGCTCACTAGACCGCGGGTTTACTAGTCCACCGTCATCAGTTATTAGCTTTAGGGTTGGATTAGGGTTAGTGTTCATTAGTCCATCGATATATGTTATTAACTCTAGGGTTGGGTTAGGTTTAGAGTTCATGAGTCCACCGACATCAGTTATAAGCTTTAAGGGGGGTTGGGATGGCCTAGTGGTCTGGAGTTCCGCGCTTCGACATCTAGCTGGTCGGTCACCTCTGGCTTGCGGCTGTGGTTTCGAACCCTGGTGTGAGCGTATGTGGCATGGAGATAGGGGCGCCTTCTCAACCTCGTGGGTTTCCTCCGGGCACTCCGGTTTCTTCCTACTGCTAAAGACCCCTATTAGCTTTAGGGTTGGATTAGGGTTCAATTAGTCCACCAACCTCTGTTATAAGCTTTAGAGTTAGGTTGGCGTATGTAGGTTGGAATAACCAGACGCTAGAAATTTGCATTCGAGTGAGACTTTTAGCTTATTTCGAGGAACATAACAGATTTGAAATTAGAGTAAAAACGGAAACCATTGAATGTAAATAAGTTAAGATATTACAGTTTTTTTATGGGTTGCGACCCACTAGCGTCAATTTCTAGGTCCTAAATGTTAGCAATTTAGCTCCAGAGACAAAGTCAAAAATACTAAAATTGGCACACGCATCGCGCTTCGAGCGCCATTTGTAATGACGCGACTCAATGAAAGAGGCTATACATATCGTACAGGAGAATACTGGCCGTGCAGCTGGAATAACCAGACGCCGAAGACAACCGTTCAATTTACGCTCTTCACCGAACATTACTCATTTGAAATTACAATAAAAAATAGAAACGATTGAATGTGAATAGGTTTATATACATTCATATTGTTTAGTTGATCATTGTTAATTCTTGAAATTGATCATTCGCGATAGAAAGGCATTTGCACCACTTTGTTGTATTTCTGCACTATCAAGAGGGAGCCGCGGTGGTTCGGTGCGTAGAAAAATACATAGAACTTATTGACCTAAGCTGCTTTTTATATTATATTATATTGTTTTTCAACTCGGTATATACGTCTGTAAAGAAATGTTATCTAAATTATTAATTAGACATTAATTAACTTGTCCAGACCATAATCAACTTTCGATGTCATCGTTAATTTATATTATGATCTTTACTGCTGCTGATAAAATAAAAACACTGGATAACCAAGACTATGTTTTTTTTTATCGTACCGACATTAGTAATGATGATCGAGGCTGAGCCGAAAATTCCCTCGCTAAATATTAGGTTCAGGGCAAATAAATTTGGAGGAATCTAGTTTTTAACTTTTATATTGAGAACTGCCAGCTCTTTATCTTATATCCCATACTACATCGTTAATTAGTTGACGTCAATAATTAGCCAAATATGGACATTGATCTAATGGTCTTGATAGCCAACCTTTTAAATTTCCATTCAAAATGCAATTACAATATTTGTTTGGGAACATAAAATTACGTGATATGCTGTATGAAAATATCGTTCGTTTCCGTTGGATTAAGTCACGTCTACATTTAATTAAACTTGCCCATGAATTTGAAATCAATATTTAGGTCGAGGCTATAGTATTGTTACAAGTATAACCCACCCACCCCATTTGTTTTAACCTGCATACCAATGTAGTTGCTGTTCCTTAAGCCCTAATCACACCAAACTAAACTGGGCTCCTAAACTGGGCTAATGAAGACGGGCATACGCCACACAGTTTGCTACGAGGGAAATTTTGCCCGGGCAGCGCGCTACGGCCTACTCTTATACCGAATTCCAACTGACAAGTGATTTTTTACGTGGACGCTAATATGTTCACGGGACCTCGGTTTTTCGTACCATCGGAACAACTAGACAGCTGACTTCGTCAGTCCCCCCCACCCAGCACCACTGACAAGAGGAAACCGCGCCAGAAAATCTGGATGTACTTTCTAGGCCAATGCAGGGATCGAACACCCGACATCCAGGAGGGCAGGAGGAAGCGTCTTACCCACTTAGCCACGCCTCACTACGTTGTGGAAAATGTTTGCCAATCGGGTCCAAACTATGTGTGAACGGAGTGAACGTAGTAGCAAACTATTTACGACCTGCTTATGAACTTCATGGACGCGGAGGTGCTCTAGAACTTTTAGCGTTTTCAAAAATTTCCCCTTCCTGCAATTAGTCGGAATGGTTACTAACGGAATTGTCGTAAGCCCTACCATGAATGGAATTTACGTACATGTACTTCAATCCTACTAGGGGCGTTTAACAACGTAACGTGGTCGAACATCAAATAGCAATTTGTAGCTTGACTGCAATTACGTTAGTTAGTCCCGAAATGACCTAATTTGTGTCGAGTGGTCGTTAAACCCAGTCACTCTCTCTCTCCCTCTCCCTCTCTCTGTCTCCCTCTCTCTCTCTCTCTCTTAGACAAGCAGATGTAAGAGTACATGTCCTCCCCCGCATATTAAATGTATATCGTCCTTGTTCTCTATACATTTATATTAATTTGTTCATCTATGATTTTTCAATCACTCTGTAAATAAATATTAATTGTTTTTTTATATTACAAATTTGTTCAACTGCTATTTTTCTATCAGTGTGTAAAAATTGAGTTCAATACCTACAAGTGGACTCTAATGGTTGTATGGTGTAACAGTACAGATAACCCAAGATCAACATGATCAAGCCGTTATATACAGCTTGTTACTGTTTCCAATTATTCATATCATTAAATGTCCACTCGACACAAACTAGATCATTTCGGGACTAACATATGGTTTAATTTTATTTCAAGGGGCCTTTAGCAGGGGGAGGAAACCGGTGTGCCCGGAGGAAACCAACGAGGTTGAGAAGGCACCCCTATCTCCATGCCTAATACGTTAACACCAGGGATCGAAACCACAGCCGCAAGCCAGAGCACAGAGGTGATCGGCTAGCTAGAGGTCGAAGCGCGGCACTCTAGACGACTAGGCCATCCCAAACCCCCTTCATTCCTTCTATGATTGTATGTAAGAATTCTGAACAAGACCTTTGTTAAAAACATGAAATAAACATACATCGAGAGGAGCGCTATTCCAAGTCTAACTTACTGTCTGTTGTTGTTTATTAAAGATTACACGTCCAATACATTACATATGATATTATGGACAGGTTGATTAAATTAAATTATTTACACTTAATGGGTTGAAAGTTGGTAAAAACATACAATACAGACCTCCGTGTACATCTAAAAACACAAAATAAAAGTCCTTGTATAAGAAAGGCTGGGTCATATTTTCGCTTTGTCATAATAAAGTTAAAACAGGAGCTCCAACTGACTGATGTTTGGTGTCATCAGAGCCAATAAGAAATAAAACAGTTGAGAAAAAGAATGTTGAAAAGCGAAGTACTCGCAGTAAAAATCACATAGGTGGACCCGTATATTATTTACATATCCAAAGTGTTCGTTCAATACGTTCCATATTGTTGATATGAGATTTTCAAAACTTTAAATATGTTTTTCTTTCTAGGAAAATATTTCATAAAACTGAATAATTTTTCTGTGTATAATAATCCTGTTTTTTAAGAATTCCATCACAAAATATTTTCTTACTGATTCTTAAAATTACATGCGCGGATCCAGAGGGGATGGTCCAGGGGGTCCGGACCCTCCCCCCTCCCCCTGCTCAGACTTGAAAATTCGAAACTTAAATCTATGCGATTTTATTGGCGATTTTTAGACCTGTAATTTTGGAATTTACCTTCTGGAAATACGTCAGAATGCACCAAATTGAATATAATTTACCAAATTTTTCCCGTTAATTGGTTGAGCGCAATTAGTTAAGAAATTATCAAACCTAGACCCCCCCCCCCCCCTGCAAAAAATCCTGGATCCGCGCCTGAATTAGTTTCTGAAAACTTATTTTGAGTGATTTTTTCTAATTATTTTTAACTGAGTACAAAATGTTAATTGTGTCTTCAATATTGGACATCAGGATCCCATAGTTTCACGACAAGACAACAACATCAGTATCGATTGAAATTGAACAATATTGAATTCTAATGTATTTAATTTCGGATATTATGGAAATTATTGAGTTAGATACCTAGCTCCTTAAAACACACACAAGGTTGTCACGAAAGTACAGGATCCAGTTTCAATAAGTTGGGAATACGGATTGATTACTTCGATCGTTTTCAAGTTCGATTGAACTGAGATATTGAATACTAGTAGTTTGGAATACATTGATTCTTTCATATTTCATTCTTTTCTAGTACGGAGAGGGAGAGAAACGACCTCCTAACAAAATCGAAGTGTTGTTATTGTTTTAATCATCTGTTGTTTTCCTCCTCTCTCTAACCTTTAATACAAGGAAATGCAGTATTTCATATAGAAATCTCAGAAAACATATGTTCAGCTTTTTTTTTATCAGTGGTCTGCATCCAGATAAGGAAAACATGTCACTAGATTTATCCGATTCCCTCTTTAAAGCTGGAAAGCACAAACGATGCAACAACCTTTGGCCCAAAATAGGAGTAATGTTGAGTCGAAATGGGGTTTAACGTCCTAATGTTCTGATCCAACTGAGCTAATGGAGACGGGATACGTTATACAGTGTGTTATTAGGGAAATTTAGCCCGGACGACGTCGACGGCATTACGACCTACTCCTTTATCGAATTCCAATTGTCAAGCGATCGTTTACGTGTATACCACTTTGTACACGGGACCTCTGTTTTTCGTCTCATCCAAATGACTAGACAGCGGGCCTTATCAGGCCCTCCGTCCTGCATCACTGACAAGGGGGAACCAAGCCGGAAAATTTTGATGAATTTTTTCGGCCAATGCAGGGATTGAACAACCCCTGGAATAGCGAGCCAGCGTCCTACCCACATGGCCACCGTGGCTCCCCCCATCAGCGTCGGAAAGCACAGTCTAATTGTAATGGTATTATTGAAGACTGTACAGATAGATGTTGCAAAGACGTTCATATTTACTGCACTTAAGGGAAATGAAAGGCAACGGGGTTAATGTCCTACTTTTCTGCACCGACAAGGATAAATAATGAAGACGGGCATGCGCCATACCGTGTGCTATGAGAGCAATGTTGCCCGGGCACCACGATCTAATGTTCCTTCACGTAGCCGAATAGTTAGCACGTATACGTTGTATAATTGAATCAGCTGACGTAGGTTATCTCCGGGTCCTACGCGCAAGCGAATTATTGAAATAAAATTGAACCATGTTAGTCTCGAAATGTGTCGAGTGGAAGTTAAACCCATTTCTTTTAAAGAGGGTCACGTGGGCAATTTTAAAAAGTCTTCGTAGACTTGATTGTCTACCTAGCGAAATTTAGTGAGTATTGCCACCATGGTTGACGGAATCTAGAATACTAAACTCTGATCCCAATTATTTAATTTCAATCCGTTTGTCAACTTGGAGTTATTTGCCCCTGAGTTAGAAATTGGAATCTCGCTCACGAACATAGACGTAACAGATACCCGTGAAGAAGATCGCAGAATGGCCAAAGAGACCATTGATCCTGTATATGTCCATTCAAAATTGATCGCAGATTGGCCATAGAGACCATTGATCCTGTACATGTCCATTCAAAATTGTCAACCAGTTTCTTGCGCCTGGTATGCGAGCTACCAAACAATACGACCCATGCGTGTCAAAACACGTACGGCGGGTTTGTTCGTTCGTTTCTTGTGTTTTACGTCCACTTCTACCGGGGGTGATACTGTAGACAAGCGTTTCCCGGAAACTTGCCAGAGGAAGCCACAAAATAGGCTTGATCCCGCATAATGAGGGAGACATAATGTCTTCAAAGCCCAGCTTAACCCGAGCGGGGCCCTGGGCCTGACTAGAATCGCGGGGCCCTTAACGCAAACGCATGCGCAACACACAATTAAACGTTCTGTAAAACAAGAATAATTATATACGAAATCTATTCAGTTCCGAATGGCATACCATTCGCGGAACTGACATATAACGGCAATTACCGTGAAACTTTCATCTAGAATTTGATTTTTTTTTTCTCTTTTTGCCATGCCTAAGCTGGGCTTTGAGTGCCTTTGTGGGTTGTGCGCTAGGTATGTCTCATCCAAAGGAGGGCCTCCGGGTGTAACAAAAGAAAAAGTGGCGAGCGTGTGCGGTCTGACCCGCTATACGTCGGGTTGGGAGCTAAGGTTACCGTACCTTGTACTATCACAGAATACGTGTATGGATTTATTTCTTATCACTTGTAGAGATCAAGTGTTGACATAAACAAACATCGATCTAATAATTTACAATATAAGAAATAAAACATTGGTAAATAAGACAATTAATACATTAATCATATTATTGGCATGTTCACGAAACGGGTCATATGGAAAACTACTTTATGTCTATAAAAGTTTTTTTTTAAGCAATAAAGAATATAACACATTGACATATGTCATAGAGGCGTCCTGCCATATTAAAATACGTGTTAGTGATTGTAACATAAACCTGTCGCTATCAATACCCGGCTGGAGATCTTGGTAGTATTCCTTATGTCATTGCGTAACTATAACTTGTTATTGGCATGTCTTATCTAACTTTCTCTGTCTGATAAACTATATTGAATGTTAAACCTTCATATGATGCTTGATACATTAGACAGGTGTCTAATGAGCTCCTTTGTCTCGAATACGTTTATAAACTCAGAACAGAAACGAATCTTTAGTCAGGTCCAGGAGGCCATGCTAGGCGGGCCATGGGTGCCTTGGCCATGGGTGCCTTGGCACGAGACGAGACGAGACGAGAGCTTCTGGAGTTAGCACACTCGTGCTAAGCCAAGCTAATTAAGTCATGACTCCTTCCATATAGTTAGTTCTACGGTCGTTTACATCACGATGTTTGTACCTATTGTAAGAAGCAGAATAAAAGTATTATTAGAAGTATATACCAGTGTTGTCATCCAAGAACCCGATTAAAGAACTAATGTAATACTGTCACAAGAATTACACACAATTAAAATGTCATTTACAGTATTTACTTGAACCACGATGGCTTAGTGGATAAGACGCTCACTCGCTAGCCCGGAGGTCGCGTGTTCGATTCCTGCATTAGTCTAGAAAGTTTATCGGGATTTTCTGACGTTGGTCGGCCTCGTCATTGGTGCAGGAAGGGGGGGCCTGACAAGGACAGCTGTCTAGTCGTTTGGATGTCCTGTGTATACATTGGCATGTACGGAGATGATCCTGTGGTATAAGAGTATGATATAATGCCACTGCCAGGGCAAAATTTCCTTCATAGCACACTGCAGAGTGTATGCTCGTCTTCATTAGCCCGATCAGAGTAGAAGGTTAAACGCCATTTCATTTCCATTATTTTATTTCATCCTTGACTAGTCACCTTTTCATTGCATACACACCAGAGGCGGATTCAAGTGGAGGGGGGGGGGTGTCAGTGCCCTTTTTTACTTCTAAAAGTGCCCTTTCTCAGACCAAAATGTCCGTTCCGAACGTTTACTTAGTCGAAAATATCAGCCATATAGCTCTTGGAATGGCTACAGTGCCCTCATTTTGCGGCGCCGCCCCCCCCCCCCCTTTTCAAAATTCATAAATCCGCCCTTGCGCACGATTAATGTTTTGAAAGAATAGAATAGCTTTTGTTCCAAGAGTTATTAAAGTAATATTTGAACTATTCTAGATATTAACACAGTAACCTACACGGTTATATACGTATGAATTGGTACGCCTCTAGGTGTGGTCGGGTGTTCGATCCCTGCATTGGCCGAGCAAGTTCATCCAGATTTTCCGGCGTGGGTCCCCCGTGTCAGTTGTGCAGGAGTAGGCCGTAGCGCAGCTGCCCGGGCAAAATTTGCCACATAGCACACTGTATGGCATATGCCCGTCTTCATTAGCTCAGTTTAGGGACAGAACAATAGGGCGTTAAATCCCACTTCATTTACCTATTGGCGTGACAAAAATATTTCCTAATCGGCGAAATATCTTGTCAGGCAGCTTAGGAACATATTTGATATAGATGTGAACGTTCCAGACACGTACCCTTCCATCAAAATCACCATTACCAGTTGACGTAAACATACATTATGCCAGAGCTAAATCTGCCTTATTAGACATTAATTAACTTATCTGTGATATTTACGGGATTATGATCCGAATTGCTGCTCAACTTTCATTCATGATTAGATCAAGAAATGGATAATCGAGACTGTTTTTTTCGCGCCGACTTGATGATGATGATCGAGGATAGGGCGAAAATTCAATCGCCGAATTCTCAGTTCAGAGTGAATCAATTTGACTGAAATAATCAGAAAATTTCCTTTACATTATCTAGTTTTTAACTATTACAGTGAGAACTGCCAACTCTATATTCGATCCCCCATAATGTATCTTTAAGTTTTAAAAGTTTGAAGAGAAGAAAAACACGACGTTATTTTCGGATTTAAAATGGTCGAAATATATAATAATGAAAACCAAGATCCTAGGACAGTGCAGAATCCTGGGGGTATTCTAAACATTTTAACCCAGTTCTCTTCTCTTTTGGTCATAAACTAGAATTATATTAAATCTTCTACTTCAGGTTTTGCCCAATCTGATTAAAACACGGATCCTATTTCGTTTCGTTTTTTATAGTTCAAAATTTCGTTTTACTTGTCTTTACTACACTAGGATCTGGACGTATTGTATAGTATGCGTTCTTATTGATGCGAGGAATTAGCCAATGAATTCGGCTGTTACGGCGACTTCTTGGCATTCTGTGCGCGGGACTGTGGGCAAAGTCCTGGAAACGTCAACGCTGATTAATTAATCAATGGCTGACGTCATAGAACCAAAAGACGGTCGTTTGACCTCTGACGTGAACTCACACTACAACTTGTCAGATCTTCACCAAAAGTATAAAACAAACGAAACGAAATATAAATCTGTTTTTTTTTTTAAAAATCAGATTGGGTTTTGCCTTTCCTTGCTGGTTCAGTGTTTCCTCGACACAGTTTATAAAGATTGGATACTGTTCAGCAATTAAAAAAACTAAAATATCTGATCAAACAACAGCCTTCTATTCAATTAGGGTTATTTGGAAAACGTGACTTTTCGTCAAATCGGGTCGAAAGCTTTTAAAAAAAATTCAATATAACAAAGGAAGGTATGGTGTCCTGATATAACGATAGTATCTATTTTTCCATGTGTTTTTTTTAGTTTGTTAAGGTTCAAGACACGTTAAATTGTTCTAGTTTACATCACACATTGTATTCAGTTGATGTAGTAGGCCTAGGGTGAGGTTCAACAGTTGTAGGGTACCGGAATCAACCGAGGTAGGCCCAGGGTGAGGCTATAAATATCTCTACCGGATGAAATGGCTAACACGATATCTGGCGAGATTTCACTTGGGTGATGACATGGCGTCGTGTTTTTCTTTATTTAGTTTGAGTCAATCTACAGTCTATGTCTTGCCATAATTTTATGTTGCAAAATTCAAATATTTTTCAAAGATATTTAGCTAGCTGATGTGCGGCATATGTGCCAAGGTGTGCCTTTGGCAACAAAAAAAGAAGATTGAGAACGACTGCAATAGACGAACAAGGCTGGAATCCAAAGATGTGTTGTCACGGAATCTGGTAAACTTTCGGCTCCGCGCACTAATACATTTTTATATGAAAACAATCATAGCTGTGATAAACTCCCACAAAACAAGACACTTGGTCATTTTTTTTATAAAAAAAGAGCTGGCATCATATTTGAACAGTCCAGTCTAAGCTTTCCAAAAATGTAATTCTTTATAAATTTGTCGTATCATCTTGAGTGGAGTTCAGCTCATTCACTGCAACCAGTTGGAAAATGAAGTTGTGCGACAAGCGCCTGGTTTCGTGGGAGCCGGTCACATATATGTTCCGCGGCAACTCATTGGTTATTAAAATAGGTGTTAAGCAATCGTAATTTGGCATAAAAAATGCCTTTCAGTCCACCAAAGTTGGAGGTGCCGTTTATTCAACAATAAGTTCGAGCGTATTATAGACCAAGAAAGATGTCATTGCCGCCATTTTGGAATTGTGACGTAATATCTAAGATCGATGCGTAGTAGAGTAGTCTGGCCCCAAAAAACATATCCAAAATTTCCGAATGACGATGTTAATAGCGGTGAAATGTATCTTAATTCTTGGTTAAAATTTCACACACAAATTGTTGTTGGAAAAATAATGGTCTGTTATTCAAATGTCCACTTGGATACATTTGTACGATTTTCTCAACGCCAATATTATTGGGTTCGCCAATATTCCAGAATGTAATGTTGATGGGCTCATTGCGTCTGCTGATCCATCGATACGCTGATTCCTGATTGGCTGACCCGATGGGTATGTAACCACCTACCAGGAAATATAAATCTGAAAATGAAAGATAGGATTTAAAACCACATTTATTATAATAAATTTCTCATATCATAACCAATGTCTCATATTATAACCAATGTCTCATATCACAACCAATGTCTCATATAACCAATGTCTCATATTATAACCAATGTCTCATATAATAACCAATGTCTCATATTATAACCAATGTCTCATATTATATCCAATGAGAGAGAGAAATGGGATTTAACGTCCACTCGAAACAAACTAGGTCATTTCGAGACTAACATATGGTTTAATTTTATTTCAATAATTCGCTTGTGCGTTGGGGTCATAAGCAGTGGGAGGAAACCGGAGGACCCGGAGAAAACCCAGGAGTTTGGACAGGCGACCCTACTCTTTGTCACGTACAACCGGGGATTCGATATATCCAATGTCAGATTGAGATAATGAGAGGTTCCAAAATGATATGAAATGGGGTTTAACGTCCTATTGTTCTGCTCCTAGCCTGGGCTAATGTGCGAAATGTTGCCCAGGCAGCGGCGCTTATATTGAATTCCAACTGCTAAGGGACCTTTTGCGTGCACGTTAATGTGTACACGGGACCCCTGTTTTTCTTCCCATCCGAACACCTAGACAGCTGTCCTCGTCAGGCCATTCGTCCTGCATCACTGACAAGGGGAAACCACGCCGGAAAATCTGGGCTTATTAAAGAATTTGAATTTCGAATTTAAGCCTATGAGCTAAAATGTAAAATTTATTTAAGAGTGATCTCCCTTTTAAATTCTCAAACCACATGTGTTGACACCGATGGAGATACATCGAATTGGTATACATTATACTTTTGGAATTTAAGCGATGGGCTTAATTCCAGAAGAACGGTTTCATCACTGACATGGTCAAATTCGAAATTCAGCCCAGGGCTTAATTACACGAACCCCAGTTAATGACGCCACCTGGTAGTAAATTTTATAAGCGTTTTGTGGAACAATCAATTTCAAATTAAACGATCGGGGTCACATCGAACCAAGGCCCAAATGAAATGGCCTCCTGTACAAATACATGCCCATCGGACCCTTTATTTAACCTTAATTTGGCTGAAAAGTTGAAGTCACTTGTACCAGTACTGGTAATTATGGTTTGTGTTAAACATCATTTTGAAGATGTAAATTTACTCACTCGTTGTTCTCTTCGGGTCAAACATTCTCGTTCAAAAATATGTTTTGCATTTTATGCGGAAAAAAAAGAGACTTAGTTAGATCGATCTTTCCCTGGACTCTTTATTTGTGTTTAAACCCAGTTCCGATGTAGCAGAAAACAATAAGCTGATTTAATTCAAGGCGAATAATGGTGGCGCGATCCGTATTGATAAATTGAAAATCAACTTACTTTGACTTACTACTAAAACGTTGGCCTTCTTTTCTTCTGTTTCCACGGAAACCATGTTTCCGCCATCTTGTTTACAATAATTTTCAGCTGCCGTCCAGTTTAACTTGGGTGTTATCATCTTCAGACAGTAATCAGTACCAGAAAACATGGTGTAATTTTTTGATACACAATCAGATCTGTCTGAAATTGGCAGTAACATACTATTAATACAAATAACCCTAGTTAGCGCTTGCGCTGTATGAACCTGGAATTAAAAAGTATTTATCTGTGGTGACCCGAACATCCGACTAAATGAAAAGGCAATGCTGGATATTGTATGGCGGATGCTTAAAATTGAAATGTTTTCATATATTGACAGGGGTCAACGTAACATTTTAACAAAATTATAAATTATATTAGAGAGAGAGAGTGTGTGTGTGAGCAAACTAGGTCATTTCGGGACTGACATATGGACAAATACGTTCATCACCCCCTGAAGAGTGGATTCAGTTGTTGTACTGGTATTCCGATTCGTATTAAATATCATTTTGAAGTTGTAATTAAACCCACTCGTTATTCTGTTCATGTCACGCATTCTCGTCCAAAAGTTTGTGGCTTAGATCGTTCTTCCCCTGGACTCTTCAAATGAAATAAAACTTACCTCGGAACATTTCATATATAGAATCACCGACATCAATATTCAGATTTCCTATTGTTTCTGATAATGGTGTATAATTTGGCGCCAAACAGTAGCATGCATTACCTTTATAATAAAGTTCGCGCCAATTATACCATCGAGAACACAGAACAAAACATGATATTTTAATATCAACATCAAAACTTTTATAATATCGCGAATTTATTACTTCTGTTAATTTACGTTTAATCCAATATGATTGTGTTACAGCACCACATGAAATAAACAACGTACAAATTACAAGTATCACGCAGAAACGAATTGAAGCCATCATGAGTCGCCCGGTTTCAGCAATTGCTGTCTTCTTGGTAGTCAGCTCTGTCTGTCTTACTGTGAGAAGCGATCATCGCGCGATCGTAGGTCAATGAATTTGTAAGCGACTAGAATCGATATATTTGCAGAAACGTCTCTACAATAGGAACAATCTTACTTGTTAACTTTCATTGAACTTTTATCGTGTATTGTCCCCATCCATTTATTTTCCAATATCTCGCATTAAGTGTTTTAAGTATGCCACTTCCCTAAATGCTTATTGACTGATTGAACCGCGGGGTGTATTGGCTCATATTTCTATTGGAGTCGTGGTGGATCAGTGTATAGGACGTTGGTCCGCTATCGTGTTCGATCTTGGTAATGGCCTAGAATGTTCATTTGTATTTACGAGCGCCCTCACTGCCTTCCACTGGTGTAGGACGAAGGGACTGACACAGAACAATTATAGTCGTTCCGTGAACCAACATTGAAAGACGCTTATTGTTAACCGGTTTGGGGGGTTCGGATGTTTCCAGAGTTCAAAATGGCCGTTTTATATAGATGAGTATTTCGGGAAATACGAACCCGAACCCTTTAAGAGGGTTAATAGTTAAATTGGTTCCACGTCCAGTCTTCTCAAAAGTGTTAGGGGTTCCGGTAAGTATTCTTCAAAATTCTCATTTATATAGAGCGACGTTTTTGGAAAACGGAAATACCCGAGCCTCCCTAGTGGATCTACAATTAGCATCACGCGACTACATATCGTGAGTGTATGAAACGGAAAGAAGAGCACCATAAACTGTAGGGGAATGCTCACTAGACAGCGGGTTTACTAATCCACCGTCATCAGTTATTAGCTTTATGGTTGGATTAGGGTTATAATTAGTGTTAATTAGTCCATCGATATATGTTATTAACTCGAGGGTTGGGTTAGGTTTAGAGTTCATGAGTCCACCGACATCAGTTATAAGCTTTAAGGGGGGTTGGGATGGCCTAGTGGTCTAGAGTGCCGCGCTTCGACATCTAGCTGGTCGGTCACCTCTGGCTTGCGGCTGTGGTTTCGAACCCTGGTGTGAGCGTATATGGCATGGAGATAGGGGCGCCTTCTCAACCTCGTGGGTTTCCTCCGGGCACTCCGGTTTCTTCCTACTGCTAAAGACCCCTACGCGCAAGCGAATTATTGAAATAAAATTAAAACCATATGTTAGTCCCAAAATGACCTAGGTTGTGTCGAGTGGACGTTAAACCCCATTCTCTCTCTCTATAAGCTTTAAGGTTGGGTTAGGATGAGTTCATTAGCCCACCGACATCAGTTATTAGCATTAGGGTTGGATTAGGGTTCATTTGTCCACCAACCTCTGTTATAAGCTTTAGAGTTAGGTTGGCGTATGTAGGTTGGAATAACCAGACGCTAGAAATTTGCATTCGATTGAGACTGTTAGCTTATTTCGCCGAACATAACAGATTTGAAATTAGAGTAAAAACGGAAACCATTGAATGTAAATAAGTTAAGATATTACAGTAGCGTCAATTTCTAGGTCCTAAATGTTAGCGATTTAGCTCCAGAGACAAAATCAAAAATACTAAAATTGGCACACGCATCGCGCTTCGAGCGCCATTTGTAATGACGCGACTCAATGAAAGAGGCTATACATATCGTACAGGAGAATACTGGCCGTGCAGCTGGAATAACCAGACGCCGAAGACAACTAGGCCGTGATGTGAAATTTCTAGCAAGCTTGCTTCTGTTTCTCCATCCCGACCATTTTCAGGCGGAAAACAAACTACATCATCTATTTCTCCTAGTATTACTTTGTATTACCACACAACTTTTCTTTTATCAACTCTTTGACGTTTGACAGAAAACGTAAAATAAATATGGGCTTACTTATCAATGTGCGATGGTATTTGAATTTCGCGGTGATTTGGTTTTAATAGATCACGTGACACAGCTCGCCAATCAGACACACACTACGAAGGGTCAACGGGTCGTGTAGAGTGAAACGTCACCGGTATGTTTACGTTTCGATAGTAAAAAACCGGAAGAATAACTAGAGCTGTATACTCCGTGTAGATTTAGTTTAAAAGCACCGATCTAAAACCGTTTACTGCGAGAAACTGGGAAAAATTTAGGGAATGTGTTAACCAGTGGATCAAATTAGAAGGAAACGGCAGGCTTGTACTGGAGACAAAATGCTATATTGATTTGATTTGTTGGACAAATAATTCTAGTTCTAGGAATGTGCAGACAAGACTCATTGGGGTATACTATCAATACAGACTTCTCACATTACACGTACGTACGTTACTAACGTAAAAAAAAACAACTGTGTATGAATAAAGTTATGTTTAGAGCAGCTAATATTTTACCAGCGAAATAAGAAAAAGAATAATAGGCCTGGTTAATTTGTTGAGGGGATCATATCTTAACATTTTCCAATTTTATTGCAAATGCAAGTTGATGAAGATATTCTCCTATTCCTAAATGCATGACAACTCAGACCAAGGACTACTCAGACCAAGACAGAAGACCACACCGAACACAACTTGGCGACCTATTCGGCTAGCGAGCTATTAGACCGATCCAGCTGGCAACCTATTCAGAATTAAGACAACAGTCGCCCAAACTCATCTATTTTTAACAACCAATAAAATCCAACGTTACGTCTATCAAATGAAAGTAGAATAATATATTATTTTTATCAATTCCTTTAGCTCAGAATAGAGATGTAATTTCGCATTATCTTACAAAATTCTAGACACCCAACTAAATATATTCCGAAAGGTAATTAAATAGGCTTTCCAAATATTATCAGTAAAAGTTGGCACAGTCATATTGAAGGGGTGCACTCTCGTCCTAAACATGACCAATTTTTTAAAAATTTTAAAGGAACAAATTGTTAATATCCCGTGGCAAAATTCGGACCATCGTACAAAATTCTGAGCAACCAGCTATATATATTCTGAAAGGTAATTGAATAAGCTTTCTAAATATTATTAGTAAAAGTTGGCACAATCATATTAAAGGGGCGCGCTCTCAACCTGAACATCGCCAATTTTTCAATATTTTAAAGTGAAAGAACGGTAATATTCGGAGTCGAAATTCGGACCATCATACAAAATTCTGAGCATCCACCTATAAATATGTTGAAAGGTAATTGAATAAGCTTTCCAAATATTATTAGTAAAAGTTGGCACAATCATATTAAAGGGGCGCGCTCTCAACCTGAACATAGCCAATTTTTTAATATTTTAAAGTGAAAGAACGGTAATATTCCGAGTCAAAATTCGGACCATCGTACAAAATTCTGAGCATCCAGCTATAAAAATTCGGAAAGGTATTTGAATAAGCTTTCCAAATATTATTAGTAAAAGTTGGCACAATCATATTAAATGGGCGCACTCTCAACCTGAACATAGCCAATTATTCAATATTCTATATGTAAAGATAGACTGGAATTTTTTTCGAAGTCCGAATTTAGACCATCGTACAAAATTCTGAGCATCCAACTATATATATTCTGAAAGGTAATTGGATAACCTTTCCAAATATTATTAGTAAAAGTTGGCCCAATCATATTAAAAGGGCGCGCTCTCAACCTGAACATAGCCAATTTTTCAATATTTTAAAGTGAAAGACCCGTAATATTCCGAGTCGAAATTCGGACCATCGTACAAAATTCTGAGCATCCGCCTATGTATATTTTGAAAGGTAATTAAATAAGCTTTCCAAATATTATTAGTAAAAGTTGTCACAATCATATTAAAGGGGCGCGCTCTCAACCTGAACATCGCCAATTTTTTAATATTTTAAAGTGAAAGAACGGTAATATTCCGAGTCAAAATTCGGACCATCGTACAAAATTCTGAGCATCCAGCTATATATATTCTGAAAGGTAATTGAATAAGCTTTCCAAATATTATTAGTAAAAGTTGGCACAATCATATTAAAGGGGCGCGCTCTCAACCTGAACATCGCCAATTTTGTAATATTTTAAAGTGAAAGAACGGTAATATTCCGAGTCAAAATTCGGACCATCGTACAAAATTTGGAGCATCCAGTTATATAAATTCGGAAAGGTAATTGAATAAGCTTTCCAAATATTATTAGTAAAAGTTGGCACAATCATATTAAAGGGGCGCGCCCTCAACCTGAACATATCCAATTTTTCAATATTCTATAAGTGAAGTTAGACCGGTATTTTTTTCGAAGTACAAATTCGGACCATCGTACAAAATTCTGAGCATCCTGCTATATATATTCTGAAAGGTAATTGGATAAGCTTTCTAAATATTATTAGTAAAAGTTGGCACAATCATATTAAAGGGGCGCGCTCTCAACCTAAACGTCGCCAATTTTTTAATATTTTAAAGTGAAAGAAAGGTAATATTCCGAGTCAAAATTCGGACCATCGTACAAAATTCTGAGCATCCTGCTATATATATTCTGAAAGGTAATTGGATAAGCTTTCTAAATATTATTAGTAAAAGTTGGCACAATCATATTAAAGGGGCGCGCTCTCAACCTAAACGTCGCCAATTTTTTAATATTTTAAAGTGAAAGAAAGGTAATATTCCGAGTCAAAATTCGGACCATCCTACAAAATTCTGAGCATCCAGCTATATGAATTCGGAAAGGTATTTGAATAGGCTTATCAAATATTATTAGTAAAAGTTGGCACAATCATATTAAAGGGGCACACTCTCAACCTGAACATAGCCAATTATTCAATATTCTATATGTAAAGATAGACCGGAATTTTTTTCGAAGTCTGAATTCGGACCATCGTTCAAAATTCTGAGCATCCAGCTATATATATACTGAAAGGTAATTGGATAAGCTTTCCAAATATTATTAGTAAAAGTTGGCACAATCATATTAAAGGGGCGCGCTCTCAACCTGAACATAGCCAATTTTTTTAATATTTTAAAGTGAAAGAACGGTAATATTCCGAGTCAAAATTCGGACCATCGTACAGAATTCTGAGCATCCAGCTATATATATATATATTCTGAAAGGTAATTGGATAAGCTTTCTAAATATTATTAGTAAAAGTTAACACAATCATATTAAAGGGGCGCGCTCTCAACCTGAACATAGCCAATTTTTCAATATGTTAAAGTGAAAGAACGGTAATAGATGGAATCAAAGACATGAAATCATGGTCTAATAATTGGAAAACCCTAACTCATAACCAAAGAGATGCTTATGGTCAAAGAGCTAAACAAACAGTAGGCCTACCTATTAAAAGTCGACCAAAGTCAGAAAAAAAAAATCTCTTCTGTTCTATTGAAACAGTTAGATGTTCTTGTAAGTTTTTATTATTAAACAATTAAATTACAGTGGTGAACTTAAGGTAATCAAAACATTTTGTTATGTAAATAAATTGGACCATAATGTTAGCCCTAGAATGACCTAGTTTGTGCTTGGTGGATGTAAAAACCCATTTGACCATGTAGATGTATGTTATATTAAGTCTCACGCTTGTTCCTATTTTAGCTTCAGAAATTATCTGACTGTGACATAGATATAGCCGCTATAGGATATTCCAGTGACAAACTTTTTATCACTGGAAATGGAAAGATGAACGACTATTTTTCCTCAGAAAGTGTCCAAGCATCCATTATAAGACACTTCAGAAACTTTATATTTTCACTCTCCTTCTAACTGAGCTACTTTGGTTATAATTAAGTGAGAGTGTTGAACCACCGGGTATAGATTGCTTGGTACATTTGAAAAAAATAAATGTGTGACATCTTGAAGAAGACATTCTTATTCTAAACTAATGACGATTTGGACTTTTTGTAAACCAGATGATAATCTTGAGAACTGAGCATATTTGCTGGTCAGTTAACATTCATTATGTGAACATAAAGTATATTAATGTATATGTATGTATTATGTCTTTATCACTCTAAATTATTGCATTTTTAAGACTTATCTTTCTGGATCTGTGTTCTAAAAAGCAAAACAACAACATAGACATAGCATCCTTGGCTCTCTGGTGTGACCACAATGCAATCTCAAAATTTTTAATTTGATATATAAGTTGTATGCCCACCAACTGATTGAGATGCATTATTGACTCCTTAGACAAATAATTTTCAAAAAATGCTTTGTTTTAACTTATACACAATTCAATTGTTGTTTTTTATTACTATCTTTAAAGTAGGGGATGGAATTAATTTTGAAATTGTTTGCCCCCCATCGGAAAACTTGGAGACATAGAAGACATTGAAAAAGCAACAAAAATTTTTGGGGTGCAAAGACGGTTACCCCCCTCCTGAAGGTACCGCACCCCGATTTTCGGTAGTTTTATTTGATTTTACCATTTCTTTTCGTTAAAAGAAGTCGTAAGTACACCCAGTTGTTCTGTATTGATTTTTTTGGGTCGTGTAGTTGATTGCCGGTGTGGTTATTTATGTAGTTATGTTCAAAATGGCGAAAATCCAAGATGGCCGCCAAAAATCTTAGGTGACAGAACAAATTTTATACAAAATCCGAACATGGGTTGTGTAATACGTCTATTCTAGGATTTTCGGGGTCGAAGAATAAGTTCTTATTGTCAAAATGTGGCTCCGGATTTGATCACAGTCACAAGATGCTCTTCTGACTTCATCACAGTCTTCTGACGTCATCTAATTTCCAGATACATGAATCAATCAACATAATATGTGATCTCTTAATATCTCACATTTCATTATGCCAATCTCTTTCGCAGAGAATTACGAAAGTCTTCTAATATCTCTGTAAAAGATGACTGTCTTCAACAATTGCAATCACATCACACGGCGCCAATCATGGGCTCAGTGGCGCGTGCATTGTTTACATAAGACGTAATTGTTTCGGGTAGAATGGTGCCTTTTACTCATTTTAATACCCGTTTACACTAAATAAGAAAGTTAATATTGGGGACTCATTAAGTCGCATCGATGTCATCCTTATCAGTGACTGTAGCTGCCTTGAGAATATTCACTGCTGATCAATGTGGCATTATGCAAGTAACCATTGCGAGGGAACATACAGCATTATCACACATTAATATAAATTCAAATGTTCCATGAAATGAACATTTATCGTAGCAATTTTCAAACCATTATCATGGAGATTTTCCGAATAGGTGCTAGGCGATCCATTGCTCAATGAATGTATAAATCGACGACTGCAACATACTTTACTTAGATACACCTTCAAATTGCTCACGTAAGTATTCAACGGTCTTTTTTTCATATGAATAATATTGCCAGTAGTGACATGTCTCTAAGATACTTAACCTCAAGTTAGTGTCTACTGCTTTTGACAGTTTCTTGTATGTCTTGGTTGGTGATTTAGTCGTCTACTTCACCAACCGATGCAAATGGACTCCCATGATTTCAATTTGTAGTTTATGAAACCAACACTTCTCTCAGTGTCTATGATGTGTACCGGGGCCCTTTCCAGTTCCTGAGCGTCCATTTGTTAAAGTGCATGTCCCGAATATGGTGGCTGATAGTGATTGGTATCATGTATCATACCCGAATCCTCCGAATTCAAAAATATCACACTTTTGTTTTTGAATACCGTTGGCTAATCTTGATAAAATCATTTTGATCACTTTGATGACCTCATTGCGATGATGACTGGTCACTTTTTCTATGGCATTACACACTGGTGCTCTGGAACCGTTCTTTTGAAGGCAGGAGTGATCACATCCAGGAACTTCACTTAGATCCTGGAAGAGGACCCCATGTGTTGTAGAAGCCAGCGTGGTGAACAATAAGAACGGTTCAACAAGATGTACAAACCAATTAGTGCTCCGCTCGCGTATAGAACTTTTACTCCTTATATCGACCGACTTCCAGCTTTCATGGGATCTTTTTCGTGCACGCTAATTTGTACATGGGACCTTCGTTTTTGTCGCATCCGAACGACTAGACAGCTGTCCTTGTCAGGCCATCCGTCCTGCATCACTGACGAGGGGGAACCACACCGATAAATATGGATTAACTTTCTCGGCCAATGCAGGGATCGAACACCCAACCCCCAGCCACTGTGACCCCTCAGAATTGAAGTAACATCGTCCTAATGATAAAGAGTTACAGCACATGTCATACCTGACAAATAATTCAAACATCTATTTTATACACATTATATGGCATCAACACATTATTTGCAATTTGTTCATGGGAACAATTTCAAATTTCAAAACACCATTGTATATACCAATTTCACAGTTATATGATACACAGACAACTTTATAATGAATATAATAGTTCATTATAACAATTTGAATAATCCAAATGTATCATACAACCCTTAAAGTCGTGAAAGCAGTCTAGAAAATAAATTCTGAAAGCAGATTCAATTTTGATAGGGTATAGCATAAAATCTTGTCGGCCATCTTGGATTTTTGGCTGCCGTCTTGGATTTGCGCCATTTTGGATAAAGTTACGTTCGTTTTCACATCACATATGAACTCAGAGATTCAAAACCCATCAAAATCGAACGATTTGAGACACCTATGACGCCTTACCACAACAGAAATTGGTAAAATCCGTTAAAAATAACGGAAATCAGGGTCGGATATTTTCAAGGGGGGTGTACAGGGGGGTTACACCCTTCGAAGCTCAAAATTTTTTGTTGATTCTTCAATGTCTTCTATGTCTCCAAGTATTAAAATGGGGGTCAACTTTGAACTCAACAATTTGTAATTTTATTCCACCCCCTATTTAAAGCTAAAGCTACAAATTCAAACCGAAAATTCCCCTATAAAGGTTTGCAAAGCGGGAGAATATTGATAAAGGGAATACCTGAGATATTAATTCCACTGCCACTACCATCCCATTGTGGAAGAGAAAAACTACTAAAAATGTTATCAGTAGAAGAAATTATAGTTGATCAGTAGGTTATATTGCATAGTGTAACCTTACTCCTGCTTGTGGTTAAATAGAAGTATTAAAAGCATGGTTTTCAAATATCTCCATTTGAGCATACTCCGCGCAGCGTTTCGTTTGATTATAGGTAATCTCACTAAACACTGCTATTCTGAGTGGATATTGTTGTGTTAAATTTTGATTAGTCAGTAGTCCGACTACCAACCTATCACTACCTACCATACAAACGCTTTACATTTAAAACGAGTGCCAGTATTGGACCAAATATGTTTACATAACGTTACGTCATGGCTCACGCTTTTATTATGCCTAATTAACCCGTGCATAGGAGAATACTGCAGTAAAACTAATTGTGTGACAAACGAGGCTATCAAGTCGAATGAAATGTAAACAATACTGTTTGGAAACGAACACACTTATACCTTTTTTAATACCTTAAATCACTGTCCAAAGTTTTAGGGAAGACTTAGATTAAACGAAGGACTGTCATGTTGCTGTACTTAAGTGATAGCTTTCATTGAACGGGGAGAATAGACACACTCCCGCAAAAGTTCAAGAATCCGAAGTCAATCCAGCAATGGTCAGAGAGAGATTTCTCGGGCCATTGCTTCAGGAATATGCATTTGAGGTTCATACAAGAAATCCGCAGTTAGATCACAAAAGATGCAACACCTGCGCTGGTTTGATCTTTATTTTTTATCTAGACTTGACTACTGCAATAGCCTTTTGTTTGGCATAAAACTAAATATCGTGGCTAGAATTGCCAATCAAGTAGAAATTGCATAGTTCAAACTTCTGTGCATTAATGGTTGGAATCTATATCAATTGACCGTGTAAAATCCTATGAAAATCTATGTTTTTGTGCAATAAATATGTTTTTGTTCTCTATAATCTCATCTGTAGCTAAAGGTTTTGGCATTTAGTAGTTTATCAAAAAGCATGCATCCATTTGTATTTTTCTTTTAATCTTCAATTATCCAAAATACAGGATGCTACTAAATCTTAGTATTGGTAAACTAGAATGGGAGTAGTATTATTAAAAAGAATTTTGTTGTTTATTACATTTCTTTGACAGTTTATACTGCAACTACATTTGTGATATTTAAATTTTGCTTTCTTTTTTTCTAGACCTGCACCTAAAAACACAGTGGACGAACCACTTTTGAATAAACAGATGACAGCAATACCAGATATTATAGTTAATCAGTAAGTTATATTGCATAGAGAAACCTTACTCATGGTTGTGGTTAAATAGAAATATTAAAAGCATGGTTTTCAAATATCCCCAACTAGTTTGAAGGCATCTTATAGATTTTATAACAATAAAGCTAACTGGGGGGTGTATGGTATGGTTATAGGGTGCCCCGAGCTGTCCAATATAGCCTCTAAGAAAGTTTGTCTTACCTCGAGAGGTGTTTACTGTGCAAAGACAAATTTCTCAATGATGACAATACAGGCTCGGGCACAATGGGAGCACGTGCACGGACCAAATATTCACCGTATACAGCCATGCACGTGGTATTGCCACAACATAAAATTGTAAATAAAGACACGTTAAAAATATTTTCATCACGCGTTTGTCTTTCAATATTATTGGATCGCTAACTACGTTGAAAATTCTAAAAATTATTGTCGTTTTTATTTTTTCAATTCGCTATTTATTTACAGAGTGCTGGCGTTTAGTTTCGGCGATTTAACATCTCCTAATGACTCGTTTTGGGCAAGATAAGAGTACAACCGGTATTTTTCTTTTAATTTTGAAAGGTTCGTGAAATCGTCGTTGTATTGCCCCAGACGAGTTTTACCAAATTAGAAAATATAACAATTGTTTCGCATTTTTAAATTTGCTACCGGAAATTTATCGAAGCGAAATGTGGTCTCGGTTGACCAGATTTACTGTTCGAGACAACTGGCTTTTAAGGTTAAGGGGAAACAAATCTTTTTATTTTGTTAAGGAATTGACCGACGGACTTTTTTAATCGATTCAATTAGCAGGCATGACGTCCAACGATGAATTACTATCCAGCAGTGGTTTGGGCGATAGCTATGATCTCGGCACAATAATAAAATTTGCCTTTGCAAGAATTACAGGCTAGTACTAGGTATCATCAATAAATTTCCGACCAATACAGAGCGCCAGTCTATAATTACTGCTTTACATGACGACAGTGTAACGTTTGATGACAACGGTATTCGAAGGAGGCTGATCAGACTGAGACAAAGGCGAGAAAGCTGGGTAAACATATATAAACTTCTAATAAATCTTTAAAATTATATAACGATTATCTCGACAACCCCTTTTCCCCCGGGATAGTGGTGGGACTCAAATCTAATTACACTCCAACAAATACTACAGTCCAAAGAATATCATGTGAGCGCGTCGGTGTATCTTTAAAACATGTTTCGGAAACCCCAAAGTCGGCAAAAAACACCACTTTATATACGGACGAAACACCAAAATATGGCTCCAAATTCGGCACACATATGCAATAACCGCTGACTCGACTCATACGCCAATGATTATTGGACTTCGAAATATGGCTGATAAATCTGCGCAAATTATTTTGGCAGATCTTGATGATATAGCTGGGCCCATTAGTAAATCCGTAATTTTGAAATTAGAAATACAATGCCGCAATTTGTGAATTATATGGCCAAGCATATAACAAATTTTCTTGGTGATTTTAAAACAGAAAATAGATTGACATACCGTTACGAAAGGAGATCTAACATACTGGTCACGAAGACATGTGTTTTTGTTAATGTAATCGATCGCTTTCAGTCCCAATAAAGTTATAGGAATTAGCCCAGTTCAGAACAGAACAGTAGGACGTTAAACCCCATTTCGTTTCATTTATAGGAAATACATAATAATATATTCAGAATATTTTTTCTTGTGTAAATGCTATCATACAGTAAGGCACGGGATCCCGAATTTGAATTTGTTCTTAATTATGTATCTTCTAGTTTGTATTCACTTATTCAAATCCAACTTCAGAATGTCAAGGTACATCTCAAATCTATATATAACTTGATCAGCTATTGCATATTTTTCATTCAGATTGATTAAAATAGTCTGTCATTATTCATCTAATACTCTTAATTATTCCATAAAACTTTCCTGAAATAAACATACTTCCTAACATTATACAAGGGTTTTTTCGGGTCCCCAGGACCCTATCATTAACGTTTGTGAGAAATTGGTTCATAATTGTCTAGCGAGAATGTTATACATTGTCAGGTACCTAATGTCGAGTATAATTCTGCAAATAGAATGGATGTGAGGCAGTGGCAACATTCATCATTTGACAAGAAACTTCGATTATTAAATAATCGGACACCAGGGGTCTTGTAGACCCCCTCCCTTTTAATATTTTGCTTTTTACAGGTGTCTGATCTGTTCTGTAATCGGTGCTAGCTTTGTATTAGGAATCTTTCATACTGATGATATTGTTTTGGTTAGAAATCCAGATCTGAAAGCAAATCAAGGTACCCTACCAACCCCACCAATAGACGATTCTACATGGAACATGACAATTACGATATTTTTAGATTTGTATGGTTTCAAAAAAAATCTTATAATTCCTATCGTCAGTGACAATACCTGAAATAATTTGTTTTAGTCTGATTGATTATTGTTCAGTCTTGATGTGAAGCTGTAGTTTGATCGTATTTGAATACAATTATTCATCCAAGACCTATTTATGTTTGGGGTCTTAGGTTACTCCTTGTTGCCGACATTTTTCGCGCGACGTGTACGCACAAGGGTTAAATGGGACATCAAATATAAATTTACAAAGGCACGTTCACATCTATGGGTATAGAAACTATACATAGATCGGTCCATTGTATCAACAAAAACTTAAACAAATGTAAATAGGGCTGCACACATATAAATTACACAGGAATGGCCGATCCAAACGATACATGGAGCAGATTTTGTTACATAGCAAATTACGATTTAAACGAATAGTCCCGAATGGTAGTAGTGGTTAATTCTTATCGGAAAAGAAATTCATAATTTTCAATTTCCAAGAAAACATAACTCTGTCAACATTGAAATCCCAACATACAAATGTCCGCCGCTAGTACACCCAACATAGGCGTACGAGGCGGGGGGGCCGGGGGGGCCCCGGCCCCCCCAAATATTTTCATGAAAAAAAATAGAAATCTGAAAAGAGCTCAGAATTGTGAGATCGGTCATTAGCCGAGGAGTTTTTGAAAATGGGGTGGGGTAGGGGTATGGCCTTGTCGGGGAAGGCTATGGTCTTGTCGGGAATGAATGCTCAGTTTGTCGGGAAGCGTCGCGCCGTCTGTCGGGTTTGGAATATTTTTAATAATATGGAAGCGGAAAGAAAGCAGTCCAGTCAATGATGAACACGTTAACCATCTGAATAGAACTAGCACGTACACACGGCCTTTCTCAGTTCTTGAGTACGGTACTGTGTTAGTAATAATCGTTTGACTTGTTCTTCTTTTGGTTTAATATAGTGCACTAGGTGTAAATAAACTTGAACTAAAATGGTCATTCATATATTAAAAGTATATAAATTTTACAAGTTCAAAAAGTCTTCTATCTTGATTCTAGATGTATGTATCTTAGATATGGATAAAAAATGTGAACTGTCATATAATGAAAAACGTGGCAAAAGTAAATCGTAATACGGAATATATAGATTGTAAATTTGAACTTTTATAAAATGGTCATTCATATATTAAAAGTAGATAAAGTATATACAAGTCTTCTATACATCTGAGATCTGGATAAAAAAATGTGAACTCTCATAAAATGAAAAATGTGGCAAAAGTAAATCGTTCGACTTGTTCTTGTTTTCGTAGTAATAGAGCTTATTTTAAAGATGACTTTTTACCAGTTTTTATGCTGCAACTGACATAATTTACTACCCACTCCAAATTACTAGAAAGTATTCGAAATGCCTGGAAATCGCGTCTACGGCCGTTTGGTTTTCAACATTTTCTGGGGGAGGCCCCCCATACTCCCCGTCGGGGGGTCTCATGTGACGTCTCATAAAATGGAAAATGTGGCAAAAGTAAATCGTTCGACTTGTTCTTGTTTTCGTAGTAATAGAGCTTATTTTAAAGATAACTTTTTACCAGTTTTTATGCTGCAACTGACATAATTTACTACCCACTCCAAATTACTAGAAAGTATTCGAAATGCCTGGAAATCGCGTCTACGGCCGTTTGGTTTTCAAAATTTTCTGAGGGAGGCCCCCCATAACCCGCGTCGGACGCTTCGCGCCTACGGCGCTCGCGGGCGGACGGCTTCGCCGCCCGCCGCTCCGCGGATTCTAAAGAAATATGTTTGTCGGGAAAATATGCTGGCCCCCCCAAACAAGTTCGGCCTCGTACGCCTATGACACCCAAGCAGTGTATTTTACCGTACAGTCGAATGAATATATCTTGTGAAATAAAGCACGCAGGTACAGTTTCTTGACAGTTTATAATAAAGGATTATCTGGGGTTGTTGTTTGTATAGATATAGTGCAATAACTGTAAATAGTTTTCGAGATTTTTTTTAGCTCGGGGCACCCTACCAATGGTTACAGAGTTACATAATAGGACACTTAACTCAATTTATACTCAGCTGTAAGATTTGATTTATGCTTGGATGTTTCACATAGAAACAATATCAGTTGGATACACATATAAGATCCATTGAAAATCTACTATATGTTTGTATGATAAATATTTGTGAACTTCAATTTTTGCTCTTCTTATTTTCTAGACCTCCACCCGAAAATGCATTTGAAACATCAACAATTAAAGAACCACTCTTTAATGAACCATGGACGTCAATTTTAAGTAATAGATCCCTAACCCCCTCAATTTACATTGATCAGGATGGAAAAGTTCAAATTGTAGTTAAGAAATCCTAACTTTATATTTTATGGATATTAGGAAAGGCTAATATCTTCCCTAATATAGTAATTTGAATGAAATTTTCAAATTAATGATTTTACATTATCTATTTTTGAACTATTATAGTCTGGAGATATATTTCACAATCCTCGATTTTCAGTTTATTGAATCATATATTTAGATATCTTTCATGATTTTCTGTACATTGAATTAATATATTTTATTTTTTTAATTTATTATTTTATTTTTCTTTACACCTGCATCAGCGATCACTCTTGTTCTCTCTTATACATACACACTTCTCTTTATATTATTGTTTATCTATAGCTCAGGTTAATTGGTTTTCCAATATTAGTGTTGGTTCGTTCGTTTCTGGGGTTTAACGTCCACTTCTACCTAGGGTTAATACACTGATCTTTTTATAAATAATAGCATTCGCCCCCTTTTAATTCCTGTAAGAGTATTCTGTTCATGAATGAAACCTGGACCCTATTGATAACATTTCAATAAATAAGTCAGTTATCATCTAGTTGTGTATCTCCAGATACAGCAGTATAACATATCAGTAATTAACCAAGTTATTATGTAGCTGTAAATCTCCATGTACAGTAGTATAACATGTCAGTAATTAAGTCAGTTGTCAACTAGTTGTATATTTAAGTACAAATAAGCAAAACATACGGTTTGGATTGTTTGTACTTGGTTTTATTTTATTATTATTATAATGTACAGTATTATAACATGTCAGTAATCAAGTCAGTTATTATGTAGTTGTATATTTCCATCTACAGTAGTTTAAAAGGCCTCTATCTATCTTCTTGGTGTTTAACGTCTGCTTCCACATAAGTGATATTGCAGACAAGACGTAGGAGAGCCGAAACTGATTCCTGTTTTTTACAATATGATTTTGCAATCTTTCCATTTTGGCCTTAGGCCATGGATTGGGTTTAGTGGGAAGTTCTTCCCTTTATTTAATATAAAACATATCGTTTGGTAGATGATCTCATCTGCTTCTAGACTGGTAGATGTCACCGTTTGGGATGCCAGGCCCGTCTTATCGTGGCCTCCCTTTACTCCACTATCCCACTCTATGGGTTTGGTATCTGTTTCCTTTGCGGAATAGTGTTTAGGTGCCGAGTCTTTTAAAAGGCCAGTTTTCTTCTGGTTATATATCACCATGTACAGTAGTATAACATGTCAGTAATAAAATCATCTAGTTGTATATCTCTAGGTACAGTAGTATAATTAACCATGTTATTATATGGTTGTATAACACCACGTACAATAGTGTAACATGTCAGTTATTATGTCAGTTGCCATCTAGTTGTATATCATATACAGTATTTTAAAATGACAGTTATCAAGTCAGTTCTAAAGTTATGTAGTGGTATATCACCTTGTGCAGTAGTATAACATGTCAGTAATTAAGTCAGTTACCAACTAGTTGTATATCTCCACATACAGTAGTATAACACGTCAGTAGTTATCAACAAGTTATATATCACCATGTAACATAGTATAACATGTTAGTAATTAACCAAGTTATTATATATTATATAGTCTTATAGTTGTATATTATCATGTACAGTAGTATAAAATGTCTGTAAGTAAGCCTGTTTTCATTTAGTTGTATATTACGACACACAGTAGTATAACATGTCAGTAATTAAGCCATCTTGATAATTTGTTATGCTAGTAATTAATTCGATTGTCATATATAGTGATGTGTAAACCAGCATGTTATTGTTACTTTCAGATGATGTTTTGTATAATAAACAGTAGCATACATTTAATTATTATTATTGTTTGATTTATATAGAGCTCCAATACATATGTGTGTTTCTAACCGCATTCACAACAAAACATTTCAAAAATTAATTTTGAAACCAAGCGCTGGGTGGAAGAGGACTCTCGAAGTGTTTTTTTCGAAGATCATTCCCCATTTTAGCTCGCTCTGAGGGAGAAAAATATTAATCAGAACGTTTATTATATTTAGGAATCCTCAAAATGCTACGATCACCTGAAGAACAAAGCTTGAATCACTGGGGAGTATAGAAATCAAAGAGACCTTTTTGATAATTGCACTGTCAGAATAAATTGATTTAAACACATTCACATGAGCCTTTGAATTTAAACCTCTCTCGAACTGGAAGCCAATCGCGTTTCTGTAACTTAACTGATAAATGATCAAATTTTCGTGTTCTAGTTATGGGAATTGCAGCACTGTAGTCTTGTTTAATGCTGTTTGTGGTGCTCCTAATAGAAGTGAATTTGCATAGTACATGATGCGATGTAGTTTCTACACTGAAAAAAAACTTGTGTTGGGTATCAACACAAGTACTTGTGTTAAAACTAACCTACACAAGTTTGTGTTGTTTTGCATTGCATTAACACAAACTTGTGTAGATTTATAAAATCTTGTGTGTTTTCATATAATTAACACAAGTAATGTGTTGTTTTAATCTATTATTAATTGCAGGTATGTCGTGAAATATAAAATTGCATAATAACCACTAGGTATAGTTTATATTCAGAGCAAACTTTTGTGAAGTTTTGTTAAGGAAAATTCTAAAGTATCATTATATTTTCGACTGAAAAGGTACTGTTTTTTGAAAGAAAACTAAAATAAGAGGACGAATTATGTCAACTTATATTATTTCTTTGTTTCTGTTTTTTTAAATGTTTTAGTTTCTTAACAAAACATTATTAAGACAATATCCACTATTTAGTTCGACATTTGCACAGACAATGGCTTGACAGAAATTAATTGGATGTTAATTGGTGTTAAGATGTCTGTAGTTAAAATGTCTGCAAGTTGCGGATTTTTATTGGCCCTATAAACTGGTAGATCAAAAGAATATATAATCTAAATGTGATTTTAGTACATTGTTGTTTTTACAGTTGATTCAGAATGCGTGGGAAAAATTAGTTAAAGTCTCATTTAATTTAATTGGTTGTTAAAATCGAAATTAAATATTATTGGTTAACTAAAAAATAACCAATGAAATTTATTCTTTCATGCGTCAATTACCAAATGTATCTTCTCTAAGTTTAATATACCTCTTGTGCCAAATTCTTTTTGTGGAAGCAGAAGTTAAACAGTCCGACGACTGCTACTTTTGGATTATAATATAATACCGACGATCAGTTTAGCTACACTGAATCCAATCGGCCATTTTCTACCGATGTTTGCCGATTTCTACAGCCATGGGACACCGGAAATAACGCATGTATTTCTAAAATGGCGGACAAAGCAAGGGGAAGAAATGGTAGGTTAATTCTGTAATCATAATAATGTACTTTATCCGTCTACTTTTTCTGAAATTTTACACGATTATCACTAGAATTCCAAATATTCAAAATTACATCGTTCGACTAGGGTTAGTAGGTAAGAATTTGTACGTTCCAGGAGAGTCAATTTATTTATTTTTCTTCTACGCCGCCATTTTGATTTGGGAAATTTGGCCAAAATAGAAATTAACTCGTGCATAAACTAAATAATATTGTATTGCTCTTTTGTGTTAGTTCTTTGATTGAAATGAAATCTACATTATGTGAAAAATTTCAGCCACAGTCAATATGATTAGATTTTTTTTTTCAGACAATGGTGTAGTACATGTATATGGCCCTCCAGTTTTAAGCAGATCGTTTAGAATTTGCAAAGAAGGACCGGTAACATTTTTATATTATCATTATTTTTAACAATAATGCCCTTTGCCTATAATTATCATTTTATATAAAGATACAGGAAAATGAATTTATGTAAGCCCATGCTTGTTTCTGATCCCACAACTAAATACTGTATCTTTTAACCAGGCGCGGATTCAGGGGGAGGCCCAGGGGGCCGTGCCCCCCCAACCCTGTCAGCCCCAGTGTGACATAGTTGATATTCGTTTGCCTTGTTACTGTTGTAGTTCACATATATGCTCTTTAATAGATGATTTAAACATGATTTTGGCATTCTCTCCGTACAGAACAAAAATGTGAGGGTATCAGCATATGATTATAGCATATGATTATGGTTGTGGGCTTTATATTGTACACGTTTTAACTGATTATGGGTTATTGTGAATATAATCAAATCAAAACTGTCAACTTAATTCAAGTCAACTACTATCTGGCATATTTATTTCAGTAACCAACCGCCAAAGGGACAGTTGAAAATGGCTGTGGAAATTTTGTTCTCAGAGATTGCCAATCAGTTAAAGGCTATGTAAGTACCATACATATTTGTTTTTGAATGAGGAACCGGGTCCATACTCTCCACAATCTAGTTGTTCTTCGGCATGCAATGTCTTGGGCTTTGTCATTTCAAGTATGAACACCAAGAAACTTTTGACAATTGAATTTCTTTGACTTTTGTTAAGTGAGTTTAATGAAATTTCCTGGCTCATGTAGTACGCTATTACTTGTTCATATACACGTATTAAGCTTTTACTTGTTCAAATGTTACACCCTTTCATAAAAAAAAACAATAGTCCCTAAAAGCGTTAAAATGCATCAAAATTTGTTAGAGCCAAAAGCGCTAAAATGTAAATAATATACTAAAATACTGTTTACAAATATTGTATTTCCAACTGTCATGGTGGAACTAATTGATGAAACATGTCTATTTGTCAAGGGGCTTGCAGGGGCGAATCTAGGAATTTTGAAAAGGGGGGGGCGCGCCGAAAAATGAGGGCACTGATCGCGGAGACGAGGCACGCCGCTGAGGGAGGGGGGCCCCAAGAAAATTATCCGTCATTTTCTTGCATCTGTTGCCATTCCAAGAGCTATTTGGATGATATTTTCATCTAAGTAAACGTTCGGAACGGACATATTTAGGTCTGAGAAAAGGCACTTTCAGCAGTAAAAAAGGGCACTGTCGTAAATTAGAGGGGGCGCGCGCCCCTTGCGCCCCCACTGGATCCGCCTCTGGCTTGTGATTACAACAAATGACTTGATCTTCAGTTGTTATTATCCATTTTTGAGCAATTGTATATTTTTATCCAGGAGCCGAGAACAGTTTCATTACAAACCAAACAAGGGAAAAGAAGATATGACAAAAGTCAAGAAATAATGCTTGGTATGTTAATTTTACCTAAATGCACATTAACTAAAATATACCTACTTGCTTGATTAAGTAATGACCATAACAACTTTATACTACAGTTGGTTGATAAAATGTTACTTTAAATGTGTCTACTATAATTGTAGTTTACATAAATTAGCAGTTCTTGAAGCAAAAAGCTTAAAATAAATAAACACATTTGATCACTTTGATGCACCGAGAACAAGTGTTGTAGAAAAGTTCTCTTCTGCTTATTTCAGATGATAAAGAATAATATGACATTATTGTACAGAAAGAAATTTCAAAGACATTTGTGGTGCCATGGTACTAGCATGTACATATACATTTAGAAACAGCCATATATGAATAAACAAGGTTCTCCATCTCTGAGAGAAATTCAACATATCAAATTTGGTAAGTCGCTAATGCATTAGAAATTAAGATGCAAAGATGCATTTATAGGAGAAGAAAGATTAAGACAGATGGAAATAGCCACTTATATTGTGGAAACTTTTCTCACACAGCTTGATAAACAGGAAAATGTAACTAACATTTGATATACACTCGCGGTACCTGGAAAAATTGCTCTCATAGCACACTGTATGGCATATGCCAAGTGGGAGCTGAACAGTATGACGCTAAACTCCATTTCATTTCATTTTTTCATCTCGTGACAAAGCTAACTAAAACACTTAACATACAATGTAATTAAAGCTTTCATCTTATAACTGTTGAGTCTATTTAAGTCGACTAATATAGTATATTTTTTTTCTCAGTTAACTACATCAGAAAGATCAAGACAGTTTGAAATGGCTATTCATATTGTGGAAATTTTTTCTCACAAAGTTTGATAATCAGGCAAAATGTAAGTAACATACATATTTGTATTTTTAATCAAGGAACTAGTTCTATGCACTTGCTTGGTAATCTAGTTTTTCTAATCGGGGCAATGCCTAGGACTCTGCTATTTCAAGTACTTGGCATGCTTGATTTTTAACAATCACATCCATAGATTTTCTTCAAGTTGTGATAAGTGTATTTTTACTGTAAATAGCAGTATAATTTTGTTGGACAATACTTTACTTTTCAAATAGAATAAAAGGTAATATCTAATTTGTTGCCAATGGAAAAAAATATGAGTGGGCCAAAATAATTAGACATTGCAAAGTAAATAGGCGCTGTCCTGATGTAGTAGAGAATTTGGATTTGGAAACTCAATACATGTTGAAACCGGGCGAATAGTTGACCTATTATGAGGTTTCAGTCCCAAATCTCCCGATTTTTTTCTGACTTCTAAGTTCTAACCCATTTGATTTGAACATAATAATCTGCGCGGGTCTGTAACTGGACAAGACATACTAAGTGTTACGCAAAGTTAAAACAAAATAGAGACTCACTCTCGATGTGGCAAAATAAATTGTTTATTTAAACATTGTGAACCATAAAAAAGTATTCTTATTGCCTATTTTTTTATTTTTAGGCTGGAACACCATTGAAAGAGATTTTGATGTATGCTAACAACGACAGAACCCGGGCATCAATTTATTTTATAATTCTGGAAAAGAATGCATTTGACCCAATTTTTAAATATTTATTTTTGTTTTTAATGTTAAATATTCTCCCAAACACAATCAGATTTTAATTCTCTTTACAAATTTATGTATCATATAGACAGTAAAGTGACATATAGCTCACTTAAAAATATGGTCGGAAATCATAAGTATTTAATAGGCATTATCAAGAAACCAAATGTAGATCAAAATTACCCAGAATTACAAAAAGCCTTGACTTGCATGAAGGTGACTTTCCCTTTCTACTTTTCTGTGTTAATAGGGTGATCCTGTCCTACAACTAACCTACTCTTATATGAAATATTTCAACTGTCAAGGGAACCCGGGAGGGGGTGCAAATGGTTAACACACCCACATTGGATCAGAAGGTCTTGTCATTGAGTCAAATAATTAAATTGTCTAGGGTCCTTAATTTGAACGCAATGGGGGGGGGGGGTGTGCCCAATTATACCTTGCCATGTCCTACACTACTGACATGATGGACCTTTGACCTAAAATCTAGCTGAAAATTCTCGGCCAACGTCTTATACTCATTGAACCATTATGCATCCCCTCCCTTGCTTATGTACATATTATTTAATACATGTACTTGCAAGTTTCTTTTAAATTATGTAATCTTGATGCTTTGCTCCATTTATGTAAAAATGTCATAAAATATTAGTGCATAATTAATCTTATTAGTGCTTGGTTTGGATGTTATTAAATTTAGACATTTTTGAATTATATATTTTGGGGTATGGGGTAGAAATACTGTGTATATATCTTTATATTTTCTCAGTTCTTGTTTTAGTGTAAAAAAAAAATTAACTTTTTTATATTTTGGCATGGGGAAAGGGGGGGGGGGGTCATTATATAACAGAATTTTGTTAGTATAATATTATTTTTCTGTTTTTCTGTTAACATTCAAATGTATATTTACCTTTTTCCCATCATGTTTGAATAAATAATAATTTAAGAAAAAAAAATATTATTGTTACCTCATTATTCAAACATTACAGGTTAAACAGAGTAAATGGGTGGGGGGGGGGGGTACAGCAAAGGAAAGGTTGCTATGATACAAATTGGGTAAAAATACAACACAAGTTTTTGTTGGTGGTTATACACAAGTTTGTATTGAACCACACAAGTTTCAAAAATTTCAACACAAGTTTCAGAAATTTCAACACAAGTTTCAGAAATTTCAACACAAGTTTCAAAAATTTCAACACAAGTTTCAAAAATTTCAACACAAGTTTCAGAAATTTCAACACAAGTATTGTGTAGCTTTTCACACAAGTTTCAACACAAGTTTGTGTTGTTTGATAAATTTTAACACAAGTCTTGTGTTGTTTGATACATTTTAACACAAGTCTTGTGTTGTTTCAACATTTAACACAAGTTTGTGTTGTTTCAACACAAGTTTGTGTTGTTAAATAGTAACACCCAACTTGTGTTGAAAACAACACAAGTTTGTGTTGTTTCAACACAAGTTTTTTTTCAGTGTAATGCTCTGACAGGCATCATTATTAAGATTACAGGTATTCTCGAAATAGCTCTCATTCGAATATGCATTTTCCATGATAATATTAATTGGAGAACTATTCATGTCACATAGCCCAGATTTTTAGCCCGCTTCTAGGGAGATATAGAGCAAACAACGGATCTGGAGGGAATCCACTTTAAACAATTTACTAGATTGTGATTTGAATGATGTGACAAGAAATTCGGATTGGTCATCGTTAAATTTTAGCCTATTTCTGGCCATCCATCTTCGAATGGCATTCAAGTAAGACTCTATACAGCTTACTGATAGAATTCTTGGAAGCAAGATAGTTGTTGTGCTGAAAGTAGTTATATATTTGAGTAAAATCAGCAAAGCCATGGTTTTTTACCCCATGTTTCCTTAAGATTTGACCAAATTGGAAGAATGTATTAGAGAAAGAGTAGAGGTCCCAATACAGATCCTTGTATAACACCTATCATAACAGAACGTGTATGAATTTGCGTAATAAAATATGGATTTTATTGTTGGTATATCTTTGTTAACTTTCTTAAAAATGCAGATTTTATATGCGTGTACAATACATTAAAAATCTGATTAGAATCGAGTCGTTGGTGTGTTTATGAATGGCTATGGAGTTATCCACATGGAATACAACTACGAGACCTAAGTACCACCTTTTCCGGCATTTTGATTATTGATTCGATAACAGTACAAAGTATAAAAAGATAATAAGAAAAATGAATATATGCGAAACGATAAGGGGTCACCATCGGGTACAAATTCTCCCTAGAAATGCTGATCGGTCGGTTGCAATGTAGTTTAAAGGGCCATAAGGGTAAACAGATACTTCAGAGCAGAGCCACCAAATGCCTTAATGAATTCGATTATGCATGAAGGTATCATAACAAGCGAAATATGCTTATTGTGAATATTTTATTAGGTTGTTCCCAAATTATCTTGAAACTGTGCAGTAACGGCTATATCTTGCGAAAATATTATAGCCAAATGCTTACAAGTTGCATACCGAAAGCTTTTTTGCGCACATCGACTACTAAACAATAGATGAAACACTGGGAATTTCATATTTGATTTGGCACTACGGTAACATCTTCACTGCTTTAAAATTAAACAAAACAAATTGAAAAATTAGTATATGCAGATCTATAACGGGGCCACTTTTACTTTCAGGTGCAAAGTCTCTTTATACAGGCTGATGAATCAGCGACTTTATGCTAGGCTGTAAGATAGTTTAAAGGGTCATAATGGTATACTCAATTGTGAATGATTTTGCATAAATAAAGAGATACGCCACAGCAGAGCATTAAATCCCCTATGAACACTGAAATCAATTGATTACCCATGAAGGTATCATTACAAGCGCAATATGCCAAATGCCAATATTTTAATAGGCTGTGCGAAAATTATCTTGAAACTATTTCAAATGTGAAGTAACTAGGGCTGCAACGATTCATCGATGAACCGCGATTTTGTAAAAATCCACGATGCACGATACAATCAATGTCCGTATCGCGATTCATTATCCAAAAAATCCACAAAAAAAGACCAGCGTTCTGTCGTTTAAATATCCTAACGTGGAATGCGTAAATAATTCCATAAGCAAAATTACTTTTTTTACTGTAAGCGAGTACGTGTTATCACACTCTCGACACATGGACTTTAGTTATTTCGCCAAGAATAAATAATATCAGTCTGGATAAGCAAGTCGAGCTTGAAATAAAGTAACTTGCAAATTACGCACTTGAATAATATACCTAAAAACATAGAGCATATTATTATAAATACGTCAGTAATATGCGAATTGTGCTAAGATTACTGTACGAGATTGGCGATTGGTGCATACATTGGTCAGCACAATTATCATTTCTATATTTCTAATGTATAATAATATTTTGACATTCAAAATTCCGTACTGTTATTTTCTTCGCCATTGCCACATCTGCGACTGACCTGACAACGAGAAAGCTTTTCATTGGCTGAACTTGTTGTGGCAATACGAGCCAGTCATATTGATTCTGCGGCTGAATTTTTATAATAATAATGCATTCGTCAACAAATTCAATGTGCCAAAGTCAAAGCCCAGCTAAGGCATGGGCCTGAGGGGCCCAGGACCCCGCGGTTCATGGCAAAAAGAAAAAATATCAGATGACAGTTTCACAGTAATCGATCTAGCGGCGCGAAGTGTCGAGTCGGAGCTCTCCACCAACCTTCAACTACCTTCTCTGTGTAGTTCCACTCGGTTATCGGCCTAGGCTGCTAGACTTTGTATGTCGTTCGGAATTGAATAGATTTCCTATTTGATCAGATATTATGTAATCATTTTTGTATTGCAAACCGTTTAACTTTGTGTTACCGAGGCATGCTATTCAGAGGGATATGAAATTATCTTTTCGTCACGCTAAGGGCCCCGCTCCGGTTAAGCTAGGCTTTGGCCAAAGTTGATAATTATCATCCATAGTAATAGTAGTAATTATTGATATATAATGCAAGTATGTGATAAAGGGTTTATTACACACATTTAAATCTATACAAACCTTTGAAAATATTATGTTTAACGTAAAAAAATAAAGACTTTTAAAATTTAACAGCAGTTTTTTAATTTATTTCCTGCATCGCGATATTAATCGTATCGTGGGGTATGAATCGAGATGCGCATCGTATCGTGGCCTGGCGTATCGTTGCAGCCCTAGAAGTAACGCCTGTTGCGCATATTTATGTAAGTTTTTTTGACACCGACTACTAAACATTTGTGCTAAACATTAGTACTAAACATAAGGGATGACATATACTTTCCGTACAAATGTCTTCACCACTTATTAAATATAACTTTCAGTACGCAAGATGTACAGTCGCTTCGAAAATCAATCCCCACCCTGTGTGTGTAACAAACATATGTTTTAAATGCTCGAATTACTCGGGGAAACAGGGTGAATATATATATAGAACATATCTTTGATCCCCTGGTCTAGTAGCTTTTATATGCGATAGTCATTTAAATATCTAATTTATTTCCAAATTATAATGTACAGAGAGTGTACATTATAATACGGTTTATTTTTTTTCATTTTCTTTGGAAAACAGAAAGTGGAGTGTTAAGAGTAACTTTAAGCCGCATTTCAAATTTCACCAATATCGATCAATAACACATGCTCATCGATTAGAAACCAAATCAGAAAAAATATATTTGTTATGGTGAAGTGGATTTATTTTAAAATCTTCTGATATTAAAACCGCTACCATTACTTACTTTACTTGCAATACACCAGATAATTGAACGCTGGTGTGACCAAGCAACGCCTGAACAAAGTACGCGCAAAGATAAAAACAGAAGACTCTGTATCCTAATATCTGTAGAAGAGTATCGTGGAGAAAAGAGCTTAAAGTTAGACTATACAGTGGACGCTGTCAAACCTAACATCGTACGGGATCGTTCTTTATAAGATGTCGGATTATACTGTGTCCAGGGGCGGATTGGGCCATCGGGCGATCGCTCGAAAGGCCGATCGGATAAAAAACGAAACAAAATAATTTGTCAAATTCGTCTAACAAAAACCACACATTTTTCTGCCGAACATTATATGAGGGACGGGGGTATTGGACTGGCAATGGAGCGATGATGATCATGTTGTATGTGGAGTCTGGAGTAGCCCGGTATAATAGACTTTCTGGGCCGGGTGTGCTTGGTGTGGGCCAGAATTCGGAATCCTGCATTCCTCCGACACTGTCGCCCGCAAATTTACTAATTATTAAGTCACCCGCACTCTGTTTGTGGGAATACGCCGGAATCCAAAATTCAAAAAGCAGCTTTTATGAATTTCATTTTCGTCACTATGTACTAATGTGTCTCCTGGCCTTCCATCACAGGAAGAATCAACTAGCGCTCCCGTCAACAAATATAGGACACTTATCAATGAAAATATTCCTACTTTTTCAATATCCCTTAGTGGTTAATCAAATGGTCAAAATTTGGGGTTCATTTTTCAAAAATTTCCAAGTGGAGAACCCCCGGACTAATCCCCCCCCCCCCCAAACTTCCGGGGTCAGTTAAAGGGGCCGTTCCGACACGGGATCCCGGACCGGTTCCCGGCGCCAATCCGCCCCTGACTATGTTGATTCAATGGAAATCATGTGACGGACCGCTAAGTGGTGTCGTAATTTGGGATATTAATAGTACGTATTACCCAAAGATTATTTGGCTGAGGTAATCCCCCTCGGAAATAAATTGGGACATGGAAATAATGTCGGATTTCACAGAGTGCAGGAGTAATCCCCCTCGATTACTCTAAAATTCAACCCAAACCCTACAATATCCACCCCTGGCAGCAGCTCAATTGAGTAACATCATCTTACAATCATAGTTTTAAGTGCGGCATCTCCAAACATTGACAAACTGGCATAATCTATTAAAGGAAGAGACGTTTGATCCAAAATTTGAGGTTATGGGCTATGTACCCGGTTTTTAAACTTTCCCAACTGGTAATTAGAGCACAAGAATAGCCTACAAATCCTGCACATGCAATTAAGCTGTAGACGGGTTATACAGACAAGCTGAACAAAACTGGACTTTGGTATTTGAATATTACTGTTTTAAGTTAATCTCATCTTTCTCCTGGTCAGATATTTCAATGGTAAAGAATACACCAACTACTCAATTGTAATAAGATAATTTATTTGACATTAATATAACCAAAAAGGTAATAATTTAATAATTACATTGAAACATGCATATATACACAATAATTAACATTCTATGATACCTGACATGTTATACTACTGTATGTAGAGATATACAACTAGATGATAACTGACTTATTTACTGACATGTTATACTACTGCACATGGAAATATACAACTACATAATAACTTGGTTAATTACTGACAAGTTATATTATACATGGAGATATCAACTACACAACATGTCAGTAATTAACAAACTACATAATAACTTGGTTAATTACTAACATGTTATACTACTGTATTTGGAGATATACAACTACATAATAACTGACTCAATTACTGACATGTTATATTACTGTACATGGAGATATACAGCTATATAATAACTTGGTTAATTACTAACATGTTATACTACTGTATTTGGAGATATACAACTACATAATAACTGACTCAATTACTGACATGTTATATTACTGTATATGGAGATATACAGCTATATAATAACTTGGTTAATTACTTACGTGTTATACTACTGTACATGGAGATATACAACTGGTTGACAACTGACTTAATTACTCACATGTTATACTACTGCACAAGGTGATATACAACTACATGACTTTAGAACTGACTTGATAACTGTCATTTTAAAATACTGTATATGATATACAACTAGATGGCAACTGACATAATAACTGGCATGTTATACTATTGTACGTGGTGTTATACAACCCTATAATAACTTGGTTAATTATACTACTGTACCTAGAGATATACAACTAGATGATTTTATTACTGACATGTTATACTACTGTACATGGTGATATATAACCAGAAGAAAACTGGCCTTTTAAAAGACTCGGCACCTAAACACTATTCCGCAAAGGAAACAGATACCAAACCCATAGAGTTAATTACTGACAAGTTATATTACTGTACATGTCTCGGGAACTTGAATATCGATAAGTGATAGCTTTTTAAGTTTGATTTGTTATCAATAACGCTGTAAAAGGACCAATTTAATTACATTGGAGGGTGTATAGTGATCAAATAAAGTCTCGTTGGCAATTAAAACGATGGAAAGTCTTAGAACTAGTGAGTATTGTGAGATAATAACAGACGATATATCGTAAACCAGTCATAACAAAGATGTCGTCTGTAATACCTTGTATCTATATATACATGTAGTCGAGCAGTAGTAAGAAGTTTTATTTTAATCCCTTCAAGTGTCTGTGGTACGAATCGGTTATGACCTAATTAAGCATTTAATTAATGCCATATGTCATTTACAAACTACATATTGTCTGTGTTATCAATATTAAACTGACCTGACAGTTTATTACATGCAATATTATCAATATTAAAATCCTAAGCTTTATTATCAATATTGAAGCGATCCTACTGTTTATTATAAATATTCAACTGACCCCACAGTTCCGTACACTTCAAAGAAATAGATTATAACATTTGTTTCATTTCATAGTTGATAGAATTAAAATCAATTTTGTTGAAAAAAACCCACTGGGTTAAAAAAGTTATTGATTTTGAATAAAATGGAAGTAGATGGCAAGTGTACTGGTATACCTGCAAGAATAAGGGGATAGTGATTCAAGAACAACTACTGCATTAATTTATAGGCTAGGGGGAATTCTAGAACAGCCAGTGTGTCTAGAAAGAATTGTATTAATATATAGGCCAGGGGGGTGTCTTAGAACAGCCAGTGTATTAATATACAGACTAGGGGTTTCCAGAACAAAAGTGTATGAATATAGAGGCTAAGGGGGGGGGTGTGTCTAGAACAGTCAGTGAATTAATATAGAGGCTATGGTGGATTCTAGAACAGTCAGTGAATTAATATAGAGGCTAGGGTGGATTCTAGAACAACCAGTGTATTAATATACAGGCAAGGGGGGATTCCAGAACAGCCAGTGTATTAATATGCAGGCAAGGGGGGGGGGTTCTAAAACATGCAGTGTATTAATATATGGGCTTGGGGGGGGGGGTGTTCTAGCACAGCGAGTGTATTAATATACAAACTAGGAGGGATGCTAGAACAGCCAGTGTATTAATATATAGGCTACGGTCCGGGGGTCTAGAATAGCCAGTGTATCAATATATAGGCTAGAACAGCCAGTGTATTAATATATAGGCTAGAACAAGGGTGGGGTCTAGAACAACACGTATATTTATACAGAATGAGTCGGTAGAGATTTTCAGCTTCTTATTTCAAAACAGAACTATAAACACATCGGATAAAATAACCCACTTTTATTTACCTTCGGAGCCACGTTGGAAAAGTCGGCAAAACACTGGCTCTCTAGCCTGCAGGTCGCCTGTTCGTTCCCTGCATTGACAAAGAAAGTTCATCAGGACTTTCCGACGTGGTTTGCCCTTGTCAGTAATGTAGGACGGACGGCTTGACAGGGACAGATGTCTAGTCGTTCTGATGGGACGAAAAACCGAGGCTCCGTGTATACATTGACTATCACGTAAAAGAACCCCTCGCAGATTGAATTGATATAAGAGTAGGCCATCGTGCCGCTACCCGGGCAATCGTTACCTCATAGCACACTGTATGACGTTTGCCAGCCTTCATTAGCCCCATCTGATTTAAACACAAATTCTATTTCGTTTCGTTGTTATCGGGGGTTGGGATGGCCTAGTGGACTATAGTGTCGCGCTTCGACCTCTAGCTGGCCAGTCACCTCTGGCTTGCGGCTGTGGTTTCGAGCCCTGGTGTGAGCGTATGTGGCATGGAGATAGGGGCGCCTTCTCAACCTCGTGGGTTTCCTCCGGGCACTCCGGTTTCCTCCCGCTGCTAAAGACCCCTACGCGCAAGCGAATTATTGAAATAAAATGAAACCATATGTTAGTCCTAAAATGACCTAGTTTGTGTCGAGTGGACGTTAAACCCCATTTCTCTCTCTCGTTTCGTTGTTATCATTGACGTGTTCTAAATGGTGTGTGCGATTAGCCAACGAAACGGTCTGATAAGGCGAGTTTTAGGCGTGTTATGTACGATATATTGTTGGTAATCCAAACATCACAGCTTAATGGTTAATCAAATGTTTAACGTCATAGGGTCAAAAGTCACCCGTATTAGGCTTCACCTAACCCTAGTTAATTATTCTTCGTAGAATATCACCCCCTTTGATCTTGTTGTTGTCCTTGGTGCTTTCAGGAATTGTTGTTATAGTTTTTCTGTGTTTATTGAATTTTGTATTACTGTATTAGCTCGATAACGTTGAGATAATACTCTTCGAAGCTGTTTTTCCGTAAGTATGTGTTGTAGTTTATTGCTCTATCCAGTTACTAAATGCCACTCACAGATTATTACTAATTATAATCCGAACCCTTACCTTAAACCTCAATATAAGTATCGGTGGACTAAAGCAGTGGACACATTCGCCGAATCATTCGGCCGAATGGGTGGATACACTAGCCGAATGCTTCGCCCGACTCACCAGTCGATTGCATCACCTTTCAAGTCAAATGATTAAAACATGGCGGCGTCAATGTCCACTCGGCAAACCTCGGAAGATTTCGGACAATCTAAACTCGACTGTACGATGAATTCCGCCATATTGGAACTACTTTAAAGGTCCCGGATGAAACATGGCTGCGCCCATTCCGAACACAAGTTGGCGACCTATTTGGCTAGCGACCTATTCGACCGATCCATCTGTAAGGTAATGACGAAATTACACTTCTATTCTGAGCTAAAGGAATGGATAAAAAATAATATATTCTGCTTTCATTTGATAGACATAACGTTGGATTTTATTGGTTGATAAATAGATGGATTAAGGCGACTGTTGTCTTTATTCTAAATAGGTTTCCAACGAACAGGTTGCAGCTCGATCGGTCGAATAGGTCGCTAGCCGAATAGGTTCCCAATTTGTGTAATAGCGTCAAGTTTTCCTGTAAAAGTAAACCGGTAGCCGCATCGCAAATGTATGGGCGTAGGTACATATCACTTACTGTCATACAGCCGAGGCTAGATGTAGTTTACGGAATCTGCCGAGATTTGCCGAGTGCGTCAATGTCTTCAAACAATCACGTGACTTCTCGATATGATTGGCTAATGAAATCTACATTCGGCCGAATGATTCGGCCAAGCCGACACACCAAGCGAATATAATTCGGTCGATTAAATATTCGGCCAAATATATCAAACCTGTTTGATTCGGGCGAATCATTCGATCGAATGACAGTGGACACACTAGGCGAATTTTGACGCTTGTGTGTCCACCTTTTAATGAACCTGTGGACAAATATACCCTAACCATATCGCAGACTAGTGAACCCGTGGACTGGTGACCTACATCAGTGACTTCGTCTGAGCCAAACAACCCGTCTTCATTAGCGAATCTTTTAAAATATGCATGAAGTGATAGAATGAAAGCTGTAAAAGAAAGTTTAGAATACTAAATAAATTGGATATAGATTTTTTATATTCAATTATCTCGTTAAATGGTAAAGATCTTGTCGTTCTCGCAGTAACAGTTCAAAAATAGACAATGAAAAATTAAAGATACATTATGGGAGATTAGATAACAAGTTGGCAGTTCTCACTACAATAGTTAAAAACTAGCTAATGTAAAGGTAATTTGCTGAAAATTTCAGTCAAATTGATTCACAATTAACTTAGAACTAAGCGAATGAAAGTTTCGCTTAGCCTCGGTCATCGTTACTAAAGTCGGTAAGACAAAACCAGTAGTCCCGGTTATCCATTTTTATCGGTAAAGTAGTGGGGGCCTGACTACAGGGACGTTGACGCGCATGCGCAGACGCCCCTAGCAACGAGTTTGCGCATGCGCATGTTACTTCCGATCCTCCTTAGCAACGGTCATTTCCGGTGATGACGTTATCGATAACGTCACTTCCGGTGATGGTGTCCTTAGCAATGGTCACTTCCGAAACTGACGTCATCTTTGCTAGTGACGTTGGGATTTCCTTGTTTCTTGAGGATTTCTTGAGGTTCTCTTGTGGGAACCCCCTCCCAGGTGCTCATTTACTCTCGGGGATCCCTCCCTTTCTTTTTTCTTTTCATTTTCTAGGGATTCCCTTCCTTTGCTCATTTACTCTCGGGGATTCCCTTTCTCGAGGGGTTCCCTCGCCCTTTTCGGGGATTTTTTAATCATGATTTCAATAAATTTTGATTTCAATAATTTTTAATCACATATGTAATAACAATTTTTAATAACAATTTTTAAACATATTTTTAATAACAATAGAACAGCAGAACAATTTTATAACGTATTTACATGTTTGAAAAAGAACAACACGTTTGTCCACCTAAATGATTTAAGGATGGAAAATGATTTTGAGCCCATTGATTCACCAGCACATCATTTTGTCGAGTATCGGTGCCAAACAATTGCAGGCACCGTTTCGAGTGGCAGGTGAAAAATAAACAATAATGTCCACACACAAAACTTGTTAAACTCTGTAACCATTGAGGTTGATGGGTAGTGGGTCCGTGACGTTGACTGAAATCGGCAAAGGCTTGCCGTAGGTCTCGGGTGGGCATCCGTAAGAATCGAAGAAATACAAGTGTCCAGGTCCTTCACACATAAACACGGTCCAGTGGGTGCCGGGGTCCTGTTCGTCGTCGGTATTGACGATGTAGGCTAGAGGATAGGTATGGGGTTGCAACCGGTACAGGTGATTCCGTGACCAAACACCGCCAAAGACGCCGTAACGTGGATAAAGGACTACCAATCCAGGATGACTTGTCGGTTACAATCGATTTCCAAGACATTGTCGTATTCGGCAAACAGCATAAGATTGAGAGCGTTGGCGGGGGCTGCCGAGAAGCGTAGTTCTAGAGACAGGTTACCGGTGGTTCTGGGGTGTGAATAGGCCCCGTTAGCTCCTCGGTCGTTGGTCAAATCAAAACAAAACAGTGTGTAGCCCTTGATATAATCGTGGAAACTGAGATCCAAATCTTCTCGAGTGTTGAGAACACCCACACGATTCATTAAATCCATGTACGGTGTGATAGCCAATTTATCGGCAAAGTTGAGATCGGCATAATCATCCACGACTTCTCCATTCATGGTCAGGCGAATGTGTTTGAGGTTATGATGACGAAATGGGAATGGGTTCCGGGTATTATATCCATCGTAAGCTCGATTACTGACCAACCCCACAAATAGACGTGCGGGTAAGGTTTCGTTGATGAACATATTATCCAGGACGTGGCTGGTGCGGTTACTGGGTACGACCACATCTTTGACGACCATGCGTTTCAAGGGGTACTTGGCATTGGTGGTTTGGAGTTGGTTGGTAATTCGCGTGTACGTGGTGGGAGAAAGGGTGACGAATGGAATTTCCAAATACGCTTTGATGAAATCAATCTTGTAGGGTCCTTTGTTGTCGGCATGCATCAGGAAAAATTTAGAGGCTTGTTTTTCCAAACTCAGGCGTAGATCGACCCCGTCCAATAAGTATCTCTCCTGTAAAAACATATCTAAATGCAGCCGCGCTTGTAATTCCACCACCTGGCTTTCGGAGATGCGTTTGTAACGTTCCACCAATCCGGCATTCGCAGGTTCAGGGGCCTCTGCATTGACTTTGACGGGTGAGGCTTGATCAAATTCGCCGGCTGTATCCTTGTGTCACAGGACTTGTCGGTCTAAATGGTTCGTCTTGGCTTGTTTTCCATAACTCAGTAAATTCTCTAGGTAAGCTCGATATACGTAATTAGGTAGAGGAGATGTGACCAACGTATCGGAATCTTTTCCCAGCCGCAATTTCACATCTTTAAACAAAGCGTGCATCCAATTATTCACGGGACCCACAGCTTCGTCTGCCGGTAGATTGGTACCATCCTCTTTCACCACTTTGAGTCGCAGGTACAGGGTCGTATTGGCTAAATCGATGAAATCCATACTGGCATTGTTCACCAGAAATTCAATTGGTCCATCGTGATTCAGATCGGGTGTGATGGAGTATTTACGTATTTTGGTCACTCTGGTAATGGCCGTGTGGGTGTCAGGCACTTGGAACAATTCTTGCAGTTCATCTCGAGCACAAGGACAGGAATCGTTACGCATTGCTGAAGCCATGATCGAAGATGTCTGGCCGAGGACGTTTGGCTCGTGAAATGACGCCAGGGGATTTTCCTTTCCTTTTTATAGAAGTTTTGGGTTTGGGTGGACTGGTGTGTGTTGGTCGGCGTTGGGCTTTGGGTGATCTGGAGGACATGACGTCGGCTAGTGTTTGTCGGAGGCGCGGTTTTATGGTGCGCTGGAACACATTCTTCAAACTCTGGCCCAAACTTTGTTTTCCCGACACTACGCCGAGGGCTGCTTTTCCCAATTCTCCAAACGTCTCTCTGTTCAAGAAATTGGCTTTTAAGGCGTTCTTTCCGGCTTGCAGGAAGGGTTTCGCCATGTTCAGTAACCCCTGTAAACGTCCCGCGCCTTTTTGCCGCAAGACACCGCCCCGGTAGACATTGATGGGCGTGCGGGTCTTCATGCTGGCGCCCTTTTGGCGTAACACACCACGATAAAACTGCATATTACGCTTTTCATCGGAAATGTAGTTTGACGACGACTTTTCCTTTGGTGAATGACACTTTGTGGCCCAAACCGTTTCTTATATAGAGGCCAATGGTGGTGAAGCTGTCGTACTTGAAGGGTTGATAATGGATGACCGTCGGTCGATGATAACCGTGAGAACTTGGAAAGACATCCAGTAAAGGCGCCACCATATTGCCCACCCGTTGAGGATCCAAGAGATCCGCGTACAGATAAAACATGGTGTGTCCCACATTGATGTCAAAGGTGTCCGGGGCCACGATGACATCCCTCTGTTTGAAAGAGGTTAAATGGTCCAATCGGGGCATAATCGTGGTCTCGTGAATCCACCCCAACGAGGATACCACGGGGCCCGTCAACTTCAATTTGAGAAAGGGTATAAGTTTGAGATATTTAAAGCCATCTTCCGTATTGATCTGCAACTTGACTTTTTTCGTGACGTCGTCAAACACAAAGGATATGATCGGTTCTTCTTTGATCGCTTTGCTGTAGGCATTTATTTTGGCTTGATAATTCTTCTCGTGTTCTTTTTCGACTTCCGTGAGTTCGGGATTGTCCGGGTGTTTTCGTATGGGTTTGGCATGCAGTGTTTCCAGCGTCACGTGATCTTTAAACAGAGATTGTATAAGCGAATTTATCTCAGCCAGCAAGTGTTGGACACTATTGTACGTTCCTCCAGGAATAGGGTATTTTTTGATCTCAACTTTGGAAGGCTCTTCGACTACCTTCCATTTGTCAGTCTTTGGCATGTTGGCTGGTCTGTGTACGTCTGGATTAAAGGGTGCAACCATCACCATCATCAGACTAACCTTACTACTTCCTTCAGGGAGATTGTTCCACGTCGTGGGAAACGACACGGAGGCCAATCCCACTTCCCAGTCTCGGTGGTCCAAATCGATGGGAGAATTCAGCAACGTACGATAGCTGGACATTGTGTTGTCGGGATACACTTTCATGGAACTGTCACTAGGCAATGTGAGATAAAACTGGCGAGGATTTGTCATTTTTAGGGGTGGGATTGAGAGCTGGCGCCGGAAGCAGATAACCAATACTACTGGATAGGAGGGCCGTCCACAGGGTGGTTTGGGGACCGTCTGGGCGTGTGGCTAACTGAGCTAAAGCGACACCTGCCACCACGTACACTAAAATCACTTGACAGAAAAAGACAATTTCCACTTGCGGGATGCGACTGCCAAAACAAGACCAGTGACGTCGATGTTCGGAGAGGGACGTAGAAATCGTTGACGCGGCTTCGTCTTGCGACATTGTGACATTCCCTGGAACTCTTTGATTGTATGACGATTTTCTACTTTCCTTGGATATCCAAATCAGAACAACTGAAGTATGTACCTACTGTTGTGGAGATATATCACAGACTTAGAGTTTCAGAGTCTTCAAGAGACAGAATAACAGAAATACGAAAGGTAATTATTGAATTTGTATTTTATTTTTCAAACAGAATTTAAGAATTTTACAGGTTGCATCATGTTTTGTTATAATATGAAAGGTTATAAACAACTTGTAATACATCTGTGGATAGCTTTAAACTTAGAGACTATGTTTCCAATTTAATGCAACACATTTAGAGAAAACATGTATTTTGTTCTCCATTTTGTCTTAATTTTTTCTGCTTATAGCATTAAAGCTTCCATAATGTAATTTTGTAATTCATTTTGTCATTTCCAGGAACTAGTGCAGAAAAAACTAACAAAAGATGGACATGACAGGAAGGATAGGATAGTAGACAAAATTTTCTATCAGAGAAAACTCACCAAGATGATCATGGGTTTATACTCGTCGGTCTTTCCTCTTCTAAAACATTTTGTGATCTTGTTTGAAATGAAGGAGCCATTAATCCACGAACTGCATGAACAACAGGTAATACAGATTCATCTCATCTACTTGTTTATTTGAGTTAAATGGTAAATGTGAAAACTGTTTTTATTAGATTTAAACTGTTAGTGTAATTCAATGATTTGTGTTATAAGTAAATTTTGTTGGAGATTACATACATTTAACATGAATATGTATATTCAACAGTAGAGCTACCTTGATGCTAGACGTGAGTGATCCATTGGACAATAAAAAAAAACCCCAGACAACCCCTTAAAAAGGACAAACACCAAGAAATAATTATGTTCTTGCCAGCGATTGCTAAAAAACTAATTTTAATTAAACAGGTGAAGTTATTTAAAGAGTTTCTGGGTTGCTATGTGAAACCAGAGATCATCAACTCGGCTACATCCTCCTTAAAACTGAAGGAACTGGAAATAGTCACAGAAGAAAACTGCTTGAAACAGACAAGTATGTTTATTAGGTCCAGAGCTCAAAAGATCGTGGCGAAATCAACAGCAAAGGACCATGTAGTGAAAGATTTTTTGAAACAAGTATGTGCATGTATTTTAAATATAATATGTTTCAAGAACAAAAACAGGTCATAAGCTAAGCTTTACACAGCAACAAAAAAGTTTTATACATTAACAAAATAACCCTAAAAAAGGTTTTAGACAAACACAAAATAGGCACGTATGTAACAGCCCCTGCATCAGAATTTAATTATAATTATATGCAATGTTTACATATTATTTTTTTAGGTAGAAGATGCATATATTGCATGTGGCAAAACCCTACAGGAGAAGCTGCAATCAGTAATAGCTTTCTGAAATGTGTAGCTGCAATTCATCCAGCTTCTAGGGGTTATTCACTGTCTCTGGCATATCTGAGAAAAATACCAACCTTCGTAACTAATGTATTAGCAGAAGATGAGCTTGATCAATATGACATGGAGGTCAGAAAATTTCAGACAGACACAATTCCTTATATTCAAGAAGGGGAAAGAATAGATACCTGGTGGGGTAGGGATGAAATTGAAAAACAATATCCATGCTTATCAAAAATGGTGAAGGCAATCTTGAGCTGCTTTCATGGTCCTCAAGTGGAAAGCTCCTTTAATGTTATGAATGACATTATTGATAGCAAGTCGGGAAGGATAAACATTGCCACATACAATTCAATACAAAACATCAAGTATGGTCTCAAGGCAGCTGAAAAGAGTGCAGTGCAGTTTTTCAAGAAGAACGATTTCTTACATGACAGAGTGGATAGTACTCTTTGTAGAAATATAAAAAGTTCTTGAGAATAAAAAGAAACTTGCCCAAGAAAGGAAACAAAAATTAGACATCACACCAACCACAGAAAAAATTATTACAAAAAGAAAGGCAAAGGAAATATTTGCAAAAGCAACCAAAAAAGCCAGACTGACACATTCAAAGTCAGTAACTAAATCAAAAATTAAAGGCTAAACAGAAATGATCTTAGTGTGTTGTAAAAGTTGTACATATTGTATATATATATTCTTAGTTTGGAGGGTAAAAAATGTGAATTATTTACATTATTTTTTTTTTTAGTAAGTATTCTGTAAACTAATTTACAAAGTGTTTTTGCTTACCAGTAATTTTAATTGATATTTCTGTAAATGGTTGAAGTATCAATTATATTTAACCAAAATTTGTTTGTAAATTAGGTGAACAAAAAAGCACTTTTGGACCCCCTCATTACTTAAATATCGACATTTTCGGCCGGGGGCCTGCGGCCCCCTAGTCCCCCGCAACATAGGGGGTCATAATAGACAACATCCAGATCGTTGAGCTGGTTGCGCATGCCCAACGCAGCGTGAACAATACGTCATGGTCACGTGATAGTCCGGTAGTAAACGGGGGGCGAACCAGTGATTCATTGCTTCCTGTGTCATTTGCACTCCATACGTCTTGACTAAACGATCCAATACATCAAAAATAATCCGATCTTCCTCATACCAGGTGACGGCTTGACAACTCTTTTTGTAATAAGCTTGACTCTTTTCGAACCAAGTGATGATTCGATAGCCTTGAGTCTTTTCATAATAGGACTTCCAAAGGTGTGTAAGAGGGTACACCGTGTCCAACATATCATTTAATACCAACGTATCTTCTCTATTCATGTTCACAACTATGTTTTCTTCTCTATTCATATTTTCTTCTATATTCATATTTTCTTCTGATCAATGCCGTTTTGAAGCCCGGTACCACCTCCCAGTGTTGTCGAAGTGCGTGTTCCACGTCGACTGCCCATTGGGGATCTGCTTCCCATTCTTGTACCTTTTGTCGTGGTTCGTCCATGAAACTTCCCAATACTTTTTCGACATCGTCGTGGTTGTGGTCCTCTAATACTTGATCCAGATACATGTCAACGGGATGGGACGTTTGACCAGTGGTAGGACAGACTCCCAAACCCAGACAGGAATGATACCGCTGACTCGGGTGATTGTAGGAACATCCAATGCAAAACGTATATTGGTGGTGGTCTATAATAGGTAAATAGCGATGACTGACGCTATGCGCCAACCACCTCTGTCTCAGTTTCTTCGTGAGGGTCTCCATAAAGTAAGGTGGTCTCTGCCTCAATTTCTTCGTGATGGTATCCGTAAGGTAGGGTGTTGCTCGGCTGTCCGTCTTGGTCCAATAACACAAACCGTTTGTTGTATACTATCTTATACACTTTCTCCTCCACACGGGACCATAACCGTCTATCACGTGATCGCTCAATCTTGTGCGAATTGGTAACTGTTATTTTGTCTTGGGCGAGACCGAGGACCATCTGTTTCACGGTGTCGAAATTCAACAGTTGACTGTTACGGTAGTTGAGCGTAAATCCTCTGATTTTACACACCGTTTCGCCACTACTCAGTTGATAGGCGTAATTTTTAGGTCCACCAGATACAAACTGACGTATCGATAATGTGTCGGGTAATTCGTTCTTTCATTCACCTAACGAGTTTCCTTCCGGAGGGTTCCACTGATTGCGATCGTATTTGAAAATGACACTGTCCGTATCAAAGTAGCACACACGTTCTCCCAGCGGTTCCAATACCGAATACAATTTCAACCGGGCTTGAGCTGTTACAAAAGCAGCCACCACGACGTTGGTAATGGGACATGGTCTCACGTGTTCTTCTTTTTTGAGCTTTTCTACCATAACCATGTTGTCGTTCACCACTCGAACATCTTTGATGGTTTCGGTGACATCCATCATGAGTGGAAAATAATCAGCGGGGTCTGTCATGTACACGGTTTGGGTAAAATTATCGCGTTGTCCGAATTTGCCCCACAATGTGTTCAATTGTAGCTTGCTAAAACTTATCAGACCTTTGTTGGGTATCATGGCTTCGTGATCGAGTTGAATGCCTTCCTTGGCGTACACGTCTTGGATGAAACGTCGTTTATCGTCGTCCGTGGAGCAATCGTTCGGATACCCACTAGCTTCCAGAAGCGTCTTGCAAGCCAGTGGCAGGGGGAGTTCCAGCAACTCCTCTCTGAGCAATGCGCAGAGAGGTTGGCATGGGAGGCCGAGAAAGCGGCGTGGCAGGCCGAACGTCAACGGTTTTTGGAGGAGAGAGGGTACCTCCAGAAACTGTTGCGGCAGACCCGCCGTGAGCTCCATCGCTTAGAGGCCATGGAGTTGGATACACATAGAGAGGAGCTGTTGGACCTCTATCGGCTACAGGCTGATGACGTGCTCCCCTTACCACCACCCCCACCGCCTTACAGTCTATACCCTCGGCTGTAAGGCAAACCGGTCATCCAACGGCCCTTTTCAGGGCCACCAAATCCTTCAGAAAGAGTTTTTTCATATTCTAATTGCAAACCAAAATAATAAGTAAATCACAGTGCCGCGGCATTTGGCGATCCGATTTGGAGCATGAGACATTTTAAGTTATATTTTTAAAATTTATTAATTTCTTTAGGTCAAGAAAGGTGCTCTCTATGCAGTCCGCGCTGGGTAGGGGGGTTGGAAATTTCAACTCCATTTCCCGATCCGATTTCCCAACTCCATTTTTGTGTTCTTATATTTAATCCTATTTCTTTTTGTTTAAGTCTTTTATTAAAAAAAGGTGCTCTCTATGAAGTCCGCGCTTGGAGGGGCTCGATCCTATTCTTTTGCATAAAAGGCGGACCGATTGCGCTTTCTTGTCATTCAACATGGGGTCTTACATCATGCTTGACGGCGATGACTGGTTCGAGGTGCTGGAAGAGGTGCTCGTCATACCAGAGAGTGCTCCAGAAACTGTACCAGAAACTGCACTAGATACCACTCTAGAGGTAAATGAAATCATAGTCGTGAGTGATAGCGACGACGACGAAGACGACGATGAATGGCTTGTGTCCCGTGACCCATTAAAAAGCCACTGGTCATGGACATCTCCAAAGATCCATTCTGGTATACACCGGCCACTCCAACGACGCCATCACCCATATACGAGCCATTTACCGGTACGTGGACACTAAAGACCTGGCACCAACCCAATACGCCATCAGATACCCTGTACAAGGACGAAGACGACGCAGCGTTTATCAAACGTGTCCGCCTTGGTTAGTCGATCAACCAACCAACGGCCCTTTTCAGGGCCACCCAAACGGCCCTTTTCAGGGCCACCAAATCATTCAGAAAGAATGTTTACATATTCTAATAATAGTTCTATTTTGATAATGAAATTTTAAATTACTAAAACAAAGCATCTAAGCGTCTTTACTTTCACGTCGTGGGATATGCCGATCCTGTTTCCCAATCCTATTTCGCCCATTAATAGTGTAGTATACATTTTAAATGTATATTAAGTGAATTTTAATTGTTGTTTAACGAAAAGTTAAACGTATTTTAAGTGTTTAAGAAGGGCGGGTTCAATGCTCTCTATGAAGTCCGCGCTAAGGAGGGTTCGGAAATTTCAACTCCATTTCTCAATCCTATTGTGTTTTTATATTTAAGTCTTTTATTGAAAAAGGCGCTCTCTATGAAGTCCGCGCTTGAAGGGGCTCGATCCGATTATTTTGCATAAAAGGCCGCTCGGTCGCACTTTTTTTGTCATTTCATCATGGAATCCCACAGCATACTCGAAGACTGTTCGATGGAAGAGGTAGTGGTAACAGAAGAGGTAGAAGAGACACTACTAACTGAAACCAATTATGACGGCGATGATGAGGATGATGGCTACATCGAAGAAGAAGAATGGATGTTTGGTGACGAGGAGTGGTTGGTCTCAGACCCATTCCTGTGCGAAATGGACCAGGAAGTATACAGTTGGCTGTATGAGGAGGCGTTCAGACCGAATGTCTCCTCTACACCAGTGAGGCCAACCACTCCACCACCAGCATCCATTTTCGAACCCTTTGATGATATTGAAACCTTGAAGAGCTGGTACCAGCCCGGGTCAGCCACGCCATCACCACCTACACCCCGTAAACGGAAGATTTACGACGACGACGACGATCCCATCATGAGGCATGTCCGCCGACGCCTATGCTAGGCATCCAACCAACGGCCTTTTTCAAGGCCACCCAACGGCCCTTTTCAGGGCCACCCAACTCATTCAGAAAGAACGTTCATATTCTATTTTGTTTATATCTTTTATAAGACCATTTATAAGAACCTTTCATAAGAACGTTTATAAGAACATTTATAAGAACCTTTCACAAACACTTTTACAAACACTTTTACAAACGCTTTTATAAGAATGGATGAAATGCCTACACGTAGACTACATCCGTCACCACTTTCTCACCGCTTAATATATCTATGATATATCTATGATATATCTATAATATAACTATGGGAATCGCATCCTAGCAGGGAGCTCCCACCAGGAAAATCCAAGATTCTAAAAGAAATCTTATCATAATTTGTATAAGAATCTGTATAAGAACTTGTGATAAGAAGTGTGATTTAACTACGGTTCATTTCCCCAACGTAGCATGACATGTGGATATAGACTAGGCGAGGGAATCCTTAGAGCAAGGGGAGGGAATCCCCGAGAGTAAATGAGCACCTGGGAGGGGGGTTCCCACAAGAGAACCTCAAGAATGTTGGAAATCCCAACGTCACTAGCAAAGATGACGTCAGTTTCGGAGATGACGTCACGTCGCCATGACGTCATCACCGGAAGTGACCATTGCTAAGGACGCCATCACCGGAAGTGACGTCATCACCGGAAGTGACATGCGCATGCGCGTCAACGTCCCTGTAGTCAGGCCCCCACTACTGGTAAGTCACCAAGGAAAATATTTCTGCGAATCAAATTCAATCCAACAAAAATCTCATACTAGCTTCCACATTGGGAGTTGATTATGGTCTGAATAAGTTAATTAATGTCTAATTAATAGTTTTTAAAATATTTCAGGCCTAAAGAAAGTCCTACAATAGGCAGATTTAGCTCTTGCATAATGTATGTTTAATATGTTGAACATATCGTTCATATTACTTCATTCTGAGTGAAGTTGTGTGTTCTCTTATTTGTCTTTAAATAAATATAAGTGAAGATTTTAATAAAGATTTGACCATTGCTATAACAATAGATGCTTAAAAATGAAAATACCGGTACTGAAAATTTCAGTCAAATTACTTTATTCTGAACGGAGTTATCACTGTTGGAAGTTTGGGCTAGAAATAGACATCAATTGTCCCAACACCTTCTCCGAGAATTGCCGATCGTTTGATTGGCAGATGATAACTGCAAACGGGTATTCTCGATTATCCATCCAGTAATATTATCAATGGATACAGTACCCTCGATTGACAGGCCTTTCATCGACAGTCTCCGTTCACTTGGTCTGCCTTTGTTATTGATTTAATTAATAAATAGACGATTTTTAAATCCAAGCCATCCGAGGATCAACAGAGTTGATTTTGAGCTTGTCTATAACATCTGAAGCCTAAAGAAAAATTGCAGTTGACAGATTTAGCTCTTAAAGGAGAATACTAACGCGAAACGTTGTTTTAATATGAAAAATAACGTTAATATTAGAATATTTTGGCCCTGCCAATAAACATATATTGAACAAATTCGTATATTTTGTGTTTTCTTTAATAGCAAAACTTAGTGGAATGTTGGCCTGCCTTTCCACGACTTCTTTGTCTTTAATTTATGATTAAAATTCAATTACCGTGCGACATTCCTTTAATTCAACTACCATGGCGCCTTTCAATAAAATGCAATTGCCACTTGCCGCAATGAAAGTGGACTTTTTGAATATATACAAGCCAGCAGTGAGGCTTGTGTCCCCCGCCGAAATCCCAAAATAAATAGATGCCATATATTAATTAATTGCACAAAAGTATGGAGCAATCAAACCATACACCAAGCTTTATCACTCTCTATCAGATAGAACCAAGATAATCTTGTCCTAAAGCATCGACCAATAAAATTGATTAGCTTTATTTAGTTTCAGCTCAAAATGTTAATCATTGAACTCAGTCAAGACATACACCTAATGAACATCTACATCAAGTTTAAACATTCTACTTCAATTAAAAGCAGGGTTATGTTCCAACGTCTTGACCAATCAAATTGCTTATCGCTCCTTAGCTGAAGTAGAAAATTCTTACTATCTGATTGAGTGTCATCTCTAGCTTTAATTATAACCAACGTTATCGTGCCCCAAAGCATCAACCAATCAGATTGCTTATCTCTGCTTTAAGCAGAAAATGTTCCTTATCGAATTCCATCAAAGCATTCACCTAATGAACGCCTACACCAAGTTTGTACATTCTAGCTCAGTTAGAAGGAGAGTTATTGTGTTCCAAGGTCTCGACCAATATAATTGCTTATCCTGAGCAGAAAATGTTTAGTATAAAACTTAATCAAGTGTAATGAAACTATACACCAAGTTTCATCACCCTCACTTAATTAGAACTAAAGTTATTGTGACCCAAAGCATCAACCAATCAAATTGCTTACCCTAGGAAGAAAATCCTTATCTGCAAACACGATCAAGGCATTGGCCTCATAAACACATACGCAAAGTTTGAACAATATAGTAGGAGAGTTATTGTGTTCCAAAGTCTCGACCAATCAAATTGCTTATCGCTCTGCTGATCCTGCGCAGAAAATGCTCATTATCGAACTTAGTCAAGGTATTGATGTAATGAAACTATACACCAAGTTTCATCATTCTCACTTAATTAGAACTTAAGTCCCAAAGCATCAACCAATCAAGTCGCTTATCTCTGCTTACCCTGGGCAGAAAATGCTCATCTTCAAACTCCATCAAGACATTGACCTAATAAACACTAGAACACCTACACTAGACAGAGTTATTGTGTCCTGAAAAGTGTGACAGGCGAATGGACAGACAGACGGGTGAACCCATTTTAATAGTCCCTTGGTTTCTTCGAAAGGCAGAGGACACAAATAACATCGTTAGGGAATGTCTTGATTTCAAAGAATTTAGGTCTAATCTTGTATACATGTTTTTAATTGGGAGTATTTAACTAAATATTTTCCCACTGATCCTCTTTCGCAACAAATTAATTCTTCCGTAAATTGCACAAAATCTGCGCCAAATGCTGAAATAACCGTACGTGCAAGAAAATATAAATTAATAATTAAACATTAATTATCTAGATTATAATCAACTCTCCATCGATCGCACCGCTAGCCTGCGTTCTTTGGTGGATTATGATCCGATTTACTGCATAACTTTCCTTCTCTATTTAATTATTAAATGGATAATCGTGACTTTTTGCCGTACCGACTTTGGTAATGATGATCGAGGCTAGGCGAACTTTCAATCGGTTAATAGTGGATGAATTTGACTGAAATGTTCAGTAAATTGTCTTTACCTTTAAAACGCATTTGACGTGTTTAATGTTAACTTTATAGTCCACAAGAATGTTAGATCACCTCTAAGCAATTGTTGATTTTTCACATCGGAATCTCTTTCTAAAATCTTCTGGGCTGTATTCATTTACAGCTTTTTCAATATTATATTCCTCGATCCTAGTTTTCTCAGGACACTTTTTACATGTTTTGTCACTTCAGTTTTCAAAAAAATACTTGAACTTTTTGGGCATAGATTGTTTCTAACGGCAACCATTTTTCCTTTTTTGCGTAGATAACCTTCATTTGTCTTTAACAAGTCATCAATAATATTTTTTCTGATCGGTGTCCGTGATGGCAGCCATCTTACCAATTCGTAATTATCAAATTTCACATTTGTTGACCATAGCTAATCAAATCGAAATCATACCAAATCGTACTAGCAAATCAAAACCTAATCTAATCTAAGCGACTCACAAAAACGCCTCTAGTTTTTAACTATTATAGTGAGAACTGCCAGTTCTATATCTAATCTTCCATAATGCATCTTTAAGTATCGTTTAATGGTTGAGTGTGAGACATTAATATATTGATACTTTACGAGGCATTAGCCGAGTGTTGTTTCAATATATTACGATATATGTCTTAGCATGGGACCATTAAACTATAATAACGGACACTATCTTTTAAATGAAATACGTCACGCGAGTCCAATATGTCATTTAGTATGGGTAATGTACGATTGGCAAGTTGCCCGTACATTATTAGAAATAATGGTACGCCAACATCAAAGGATGACGTCACATCTGCACTTTAAATATCTTTAATGTATAGTTAACAATGGCTGTTGGCTATTAAATTAGCATTATACAAGAGTAAAATCTGCTTATTACAGGTCTTTCTTTAGGCCTGAAATGTTACCTAAATAATCAATTAGACATTAATTAACATATCCAGACCATAATAAACTCTTGATGTCAAGGCTAGCCTTCGATGCTGGCGGATTAAAATCCTGGCCGTTGATAATTAAATCAATCAAGTGGATAATCGAGACTATGCTGTTTATATTAATGATTTGAGTAATGATGACCGAGGCTTTATATTAATGATTTGAGTAATGATGACCGAGGCTATGTGAATATTTCAACCGCTTTTTTCTCAGCCAATCGTGGATCAATTTCAATTTGACTGAAATTTTTTGAGCAAATTACCTTTACACTATGTAGTGTTTATCTATTATAGCGAGAACTGCCATCTCTTTATCTTATCTCCGATAATGTAACTTCAAGTATATAGTATAGGATGGAGATCGCGTAAATCAAGTTTTGATTAAACAACATCAATATTGATCATTGATGGCAGTTATTTCTGTTGACCCTTTTTATCACTTAGTATTAATAAGTAGTTTAAGTGTTCTAGTCCATTAATGGTATGAATTTAGGTTTCTAACAAAATAAGGCAATGAAACCATTGTTGTGACCCTTTTAAAAACTAATCGGGTGAGTAAAGTCCTTTCAGAAAACAAAAAACATGTGATCGAGTATCTATATTTAACTATAAATAAATCTCAGAAATCAATTTCAACGTGATTGCTCAATTGTCATTCACATTGACGGAATGGCTACTGAGAAGCAGAGAATGCCAACGGGTGAGCCGGAATGGAGCCTGTCCGTCACACTTTTTGGGACACAATAACTATCTTCCTAATTGAGCTAGAATGTTCAAACTTGGTGTATGTGTTTATTAGGTCAATGCCTTGATGGAGTACGAAGATGAGCATTTTCCGCTTAGGGTAAGCAGAGATAAGCAATTCGATTGGTTGATGCCTTGGGACACGATAACTTTAGTTCTTATTAAGTGAGAGTGATGAAACTTGGTTTATAGTTTCATTACAGTAATACCTTGACTAAGATCGATAATGAGCATTTTCTGCTCAGGGTAAGCAGAGTGATAAACAATTTGATTTGCCGAGACTTTGGAACACAATAACTCTCCTTCGAATGGAGTTAAAATGTTCAAAATTGGTGTGTATTCTTATTAGGTCAATGCCTTGATGGAGTTCGAAGATGAGCATTTTCTTAGGGTAGGCAGAGATAAGCAATTTGATTGGTTGCTACTTTGGGACAAGATAACTTAAGTTCACGCCAATACAAATGACTGCATTCTCATTCAGTAATGGATTCGACAGTAACAGTGCATAGAAACGATTGATTCGGACACCAGGGCCCTTTCCATTGGCCAGAGGGGCCCTTTTGTCTGCCTTTAGGGGGTATATTTTCATTTTTCTCGTCGGTTTTAGCAATTTTCTCTATACAACACTTTTGGATGACACTTCGTGTAGTTTGATTGCTCGATACGTTTGAAAAAAATAAATGTGCGATTAATTAATATGTGTCATCTATTTATTTTGGGATTTCGGCGGGGGACATGTGCCTCACTGTTGGCTTGTTCAACAGTGTGTTGTGTCGCTCTCATGGTTCTAGCGAGGTAAGCAGGGTCTTATTTTCTCACTAAGATGTTCAGTTACACTGGTCAGGCGCTCACAGGGATTGACACGCGACCACATAGCAGTAAAAAGTTGCCCAGTAATATTGGCTGGAAGCCGAAACTTTTTCGCCAATGATTCAAGTAGACGGCCCCTGGACGTACAGGCGAGTGTAATAAGACATATACGTTCAGAGCTGGACTATGGTTACTTCAGTCATTTCAATTGCTAGATTATATGAAAGCTTGTCGGTTTTCGCCATAGAATGCACATACAGTTTTAACATAGAAAGATAAAATAACTTGATCGACATAATGATTTTATTAAAATTGCACTGGTCACGTTCATAAGCAGATAACTAGAAATTCTCCGAACAAGAAAGAGAAGCAGGTTTTGTTGACATCGCTGTGTCCAGATCTTTCTGCGTGTTGTCTCGCTTGGAATTTTTTTAAAAATGACACGATTCTCAATTTTTTGTTGTGCTCTTAGTATATCCCCAAGCAACGCAATTGACTATGTTTATGCATCCAGTTAGTCAAGTCAAATTGACGGCACGCACTGCTCAGTTGCAATAGCCGTCTATAGGGAAATTCACAGCGTCTCTCGTCTTTGACGTCATTCACGGAAAAAATCTAAACGAGGCTGCAGATGTTCATAAACGCCAATTAGGTGTTTTTTTCGTATATTTTTCCTATTAAAACAACTTATTTCGTTAGTATTCTCCTTTTTAACATAGTATTAGTTGTATGGTCACAATATTTCTTATAATAATATAAATTTAACGTTACCTGAATGAACTGCACTGTAGAAGAACAACCATCCAATCTATCCACACCTAACTCAAATGCAGTCTTTGGTCCTACAGCTACTGAATTTGACAGGGTTTTTGCAGCTAGACTGACCTGATGACATTAAATAATTGTGTTTGAAGATGCATTATTTCTAATTTCGATAAGAGCTGACAGTTCTTGATACAATAGGTAACAATCTCGTTCCCAGAGGCAGCCGCGGAGCCGAAGACCTCTGGCACATTAGACCGTCCTTTTTTTCTCAAACCTAAGCCCCGCCCATTCTGACTGGTCAATTTTTTGGGGTCGATTTCTCGAAAACTAGCGGTCGTTTCGTTTGTTGTAAAATGATCCTTGAGTCAAAGTCAACTCGCTGACGTAAAAAATTTGATCCTAAACGAACAAATTCAAGTTTTTGTAAAGATCTATTTTTCTACGCGTGGGTATATTTTTAAGTGATTCGGTCATCCAGGCACGTAAAATCAGGGGCGTACGACGCAAATAAACGAGAAATTTCGCGCGTAGGAATAACATGTCACCTTCCGGGAAAATGGCTACCCCGATTCACCAGAGAAATTTCTTCAAAAATTTTTCTGGTTTCAGATTGAATAGGTAATAAATCGATAAGGAAAATAGAATAGGTTGAAAATCAGTCAAATTACTTCATTCTGCGTGAAGAAAGGTGGAGTCTTGAATTACAATATATTTATTTTTCAACTTTAAATTGGTTATTATACTGCGTATAAAAAAAAATAAATATCAGTCTACAATGATTGCAATAAATTAATTACAAAACTATGAGCTATGCTGTTAAATTAAAGTAATAGGTAGCCATTCTTGCACTACAATAGTTTGAAGATAGATATCAGGCGTAATTACGTATGTTAAATGGTCGAGAGCGAGACATTAAGTAATATATTGCACAATATCTTTAGCTCGAGACCATTAAACAACTTAAAATACACTATCCCGCACGTGAGAGAGAGAGAGAAATTGGGTTTAACGTCCACTCAACACAACCAGGTCATTTTGGGACTAACATATGGTTTCAACTTTATTTCAATAATTCGCTTGCGCGTATATCCCGCACGTGCTTTCCAATATTTCACCTGGTATAGATAATGTACGATTGAAAAATTGCCCGTAGATTATTGACGTCACATCTGTATTTTAAACTAAAATATTAGCACAGACAAGACAAGTATTATAAACTAAAATATTAGCATAGACAAGACCAATGTCTTACCTTTTCTGCTGCTGAAAATATTTGTGTTTATTTGACAATGTGTTTCCAGCTGTTAAAACAATAGTATTGAATTGGGTACATCATTGAGAGTCAAAATATCTTTCCATACAATAGTTCCTGTCGGTGTTATAATGGATTTCAAGGCCTCAAAGGTTTTTAAGTAGCTTTGTCATCTGGCAAGCATCAAGTATAACCCATATCTTATCAGTCTGATCTGGTGCTTCGAAATAAGACAACATATTTTCTGGTTCAAAGTTGCATCCCAGGATTCTGCACATTCCCATGTTAGTAGCATGGCCATCCATAGTAAGAGTATGCACAACCAAACCACATTCATTTAATGTTTTGTAGGCACATTTACAAAAGGCAAGTTTGGATATCAGCTGCGAAGCCTTTGGTGACACAAAGCAGTAGGAGCTTTCCCCTTTCGTTTAAACCCAACAGCCATTACAACAAAAGGACTTCCCTTCCAACTTTTTATCTTCATTTTTACCAGTACCAAGATCTACCTATTCAACCATCTTTTGGTTGTGCTCACACAGGGTACGCTTACTCTTCCGGACATCAGTTACCACTGTTTGTCGCGTATTTTGTACACGGTGAACAGTCCATTTGCTGATAACACCATTTTGCCTATAACGTTTTTTTAGGACTTCGAATTTTATATAATGGTTCGGATTGATCCATCTTTTGGTTGTGCTTTTCGTAGATTACCTGTGTTTTCAGAGCCATGGCATCGAGCATTACACAGTAGCTGCACATGGGAATAGTTTTATATCAGTGATTGTAAATGACATCACTTAATGTATAGAAAATCTGTTTTCTGTCATATCATAAGAAGAATTTTTATTTATGTTATAACCCGGTCTGTTTATGTAGATCTATTAATTGTTATATTTACATATATTTTTCTTTCATTTTACTCTATGACAAGGGGTAGGGTCGCCGGTTTCCTCCCGCTGCTAAATGCCCCTTACGCGCAAGCGAATTATTGAAGTAAATTTGTATGTTACTGTTAGTCCAGACATGACCTTGTTTGTGTCACTGTATTCTAACAATAATTTAATCTACATTGCATTTTCATTCAAGCTAAATCGTCCGGGTGGTCAACAGGGATTTTCACTATTATTTATTCTTTTGTGAGTGGTGGAGGCGTTGAATCAGCGTTGACGTTTTCAGTGGTTTACCCACAGTTCCGTGGGTCAAAAGGGTTAAGAACTGGGCGTAAAACACTGTTTCATTGGTTAATCCCTCACATCACCCAGAATACGTCAATAATAACAATTCTTCCAGATTCTAGTGTAGTAAACGAAATTTTGAACTATATAAACGAAATTGTTTTGGGCTCTAATTAGTCTTTCACAAGTCTCCATCCTAATCATGATACTTGGCAGCATGGGGTGTCCTCGGCAAGATATGAATCTGGACATGGGACAAGCTCTCTACTTCATTCACACTAAATTGCGCCCGTGTAGCGGCGATACGGCTTACTCATTACGTAGAATTACAACTGCCAGGGGGTCTTTTACCTGTTTTTCTTCCCACCCGAACGACTATACCTTGTTAATTGTTGGGTCGCTCAATGACTATTGCCTGATGACTAACAGTATAAACTGACTTATAATATTATACGGTCCATGTAATAACGTATATAAAATGACGGCTTATATTTGTGTCAGTTTATAAAAGTTTTTTGATTGTATTTAGGCTGATGTCAATTGCAGTGTGTATACTGAACTTTTCTTTTAATTACAACGTTGATGAGCACCCAGTCACGTTCTATAACACAGGTTGCCTCCCTTTATATGTGATTGTAACATGCTGAAGGTAAATCTTGCGTTTTGATTGGCCAATTAGGCACTGTGGGGTTTAACGTCCACTCGACACATACTAGATCATTTCGGGACTAACATGGTTTAATTTTATTTCAATAATTAGATTGCGCATAGGGTCTATAGCAGTGGGAGGAAACCGGAGAAAACCCACGAGGTTGGAACACTTGTCTGTTAGACAATAGTAACTTCTTTTAAAATCCTTAATTTGCATGTTAGTTTGTCGATAAATACTCCCTGTTTCGCGTTTAGAGTGGTGTTGTTGTCCAGTAGACATGCCCTGAGATTTTACATTAGAATCCGTGGCGCTAACGCGTCTTTAGTCCTCATGATCTCAGGACGTGTGGTTGGTTGAGATATTTTCTCATCCAGTCGCAGTCGACGCATGCGTTCTTGCCCTCATTTTCCCCGATGGTCACTTTTTGGGCTTTGACATAATTCACTTCACTTCACTTCTTCTTCAATAGATTCGCGTTATATTCTCTAAGTTAAATTCTAATAAAAGTGATATTAAACACATTGTGGGTGTGCGTCGAAGCGATCAACCGATGACAGCATATATAAGGAGACTCACTGTATATATATACAACGATCCCTTCCAGGAACCCGGTATAAACTGAACTAATACAAAATGCATTTTGAAAAACAGTAACCGTGTAAATACACCTTTAATCTGATAGCCACACGAATGTATGATGTAATCTGAATATACTTCCCTATCCGATTAAAACACAGATCTTATTTCGTTTCCTTTCTATAGATCATAATTTGGTTTTACTTGTCTTTACTACTCTAGGATCTGAAAGACTTATTGATGTGTTCTGAATGATGCAAGGCTTTAGCCAATGAAATGGTCTGTTACGGCGGGATTTAGTTGTTCCACGCGTCGGCCGTCTCGAGGAACGACAGCCTCTTGGGTAATCAAAAGTCTTGTCATAGGCACTCGGCTAATCTCGACAGATTCCGTAAACTACATCTAGTCTCGGATGTATGACAGTCAGTGATATGTACCTACGCCCATATATTTGCGATGCGGCTACCGGTTTACTTTAACAGGAAAACTTGACGCTATTACACAAATTGGGAACCTATTCGGCTAGCGACCTATTCGACCTGCAACCTGTTCGTTGGGAACCTATTTAGAATAAAGACAACAGTCTCTATTGATCAACCAATAAAATCCAACGTTATGTCTATCAAATGAAAGTAGAATATATTATTTTTTATCCATTCCTTCAGCACAGAATAGAAGTGTAATTTCGTCATTATCTTACAGCTGGATCGGTCGCCAACTTGTGTTTGAAATGGGCGCAGCCATGTTTCATCCGGGACCCTTAAAGTAGTTCCAATATGGCGGAATTCATCATACAGCCGAGTTTAGATTCCGAAATCTTCCGAGGTTTGCCGAGTGTTGTCATAGGGTCGGACATTCATGTATTTTATAAAAAAAACGAAATATAGATCTATATTTTAATCAGATTGCTATAGTTCAGGCAATGAGGCGAGCGGAGAGGAGATAGCCAATGAAAAGAAAGAGCGAGAGACGAGCTGGGCCAGGGCCTATTGACTGAATCATTGTAAGGTTTTATTGTCGAATGCACGGTTTCCGGTGTTTTGGGGACTGATAATTTCCAAAATTTGACATTGCATAACACATCACGCTTACACTTTAATACCAAAAAATTAACAGAATTAAACGTATTTATCACCGTGTGCCAGTATCATTAACAGTACAGGGGATCACGCAGTCTCGAAACCAGAAAAATGTTAGAAGAAATTTCTCTGGTGAATCGGGGTAGCCATTTTCCCAGAAGTGACGAATCACATGACTGTCACGTGACATGTATTTATTTTACGTGTCTGGATGACCGAATCACTTTAAAATATACCCACGCGTAGAAAAATATATCTTTAAAGAAACTTGAATTTGTACGTTTAGGATCCATTTTTTATGCCAGCGAGTTGACTTTGACTCAAGGATCATTTTACAACAAACGAAACGACGATCCGACCTCTAATTTCGAGAAAACGACCCAAAAAGATGACCATTCAGAGGTCAGAATGGGCGGTCTAAGGAACCATAGGCCTCCGGTCCCGCGGCTGCCTCTGGGAACGAGATTGGGGATCACGGTGGGTAAGACGGTGGCTCGATAGCCTGGATGTCCGGTGTAAGATCCCTGCATTGGCCGAGAAAGTTCATCGAGATTTTCCGACGTGGTTCCCGCTTGTAAACCTGACAAGGAGAGTTGTCTAGTTGTCCGGATAATACAACAACTGACGCCCAGTGTTTACACTGGCGTGCAAGTTAAAGATCCCTTGACAGTTGGAATTCGATATAAAACGACTCCGGCTTTGTGAGGTATAATTGCTCGGTGCCTGTCATTTTATCCGGCATTGATTTGTCTGTTTTACTGAAATTATGAATACATGTCCAACACGAAGTTTAAAAAAATGTCCGGTACTATTTCATTAGTTTCTGAAATGTTGTCGGGTACATCTAATACCGTTATTTCCAGGCCTTGGATTATAATATTATTACATTAACGGCACAATCATCACCTTCGTCGATAGTAAGCTTGTCTAGTTAATGAAAAGTTCTGCTCCGACAGGCTGATGAAGATGGGCATACGTCATACAGAGTGCTATGTGGGAAATCTTGCCTGGGCAGCGGTGCTACGGACTACTCATATCGAACTCCAACTGCTAAGGGATCTTTTACGCTAACGCCAATGTGTACACCGGACCTCGGCCCTTCGTACCATCCGAACGACTAGACAACTGGCATTGTCTGGCCCTCTGCATCACGCCGGAAAAGGTGGATGAACTTCCTCGGCCAATGCAGGAATCGATCACTTGAATGGATTGGTAAAGTCTTGTGTTCGGAGACCCCTAAAGGTAAGTAAATAAATGATGAAAAGGGGTATCGGAATAAAAATGGAGAATTGACTCCTATATCGATTAGGATTATAGAATGATAACAGTAATGTGAATGGTGCTAATCTAGAGAGGGCTTCTTATAGAAGAACGCTTGAGGGGGTTTATTACTTGAGAACGGTCTCCGATATATCGATATATAGATTTCACTAATTATGGTAGTGTAGCTTAGACGTTTGCACCAAGACGACAAGTATTCAACAGTAATATTTTGAATAAAAAAAATTCTCAATGTCTTCATAGTGTGGATCGCCACATGAACTCGACGATTGTTTTATTCATCCCGAGAGGCCGCGTCGGGGAACTTAGTATTCAGCAGCAATATTTATAACGAAATATTTCAAAATATCCTCATTTTGTTGCTTCATAAATGTGGATTACTTCATGAACTAAGCCCAACGCTTGCTCCAGAGAAAACAGTGCAGATATACGTACTCGGCAGCAATATCTTCAACGATGAAAACTTCACACAATAATAAATAAGGCAGAGCTGACAACCACGAAATGCGCAACTAGAAACCAAATAACTCAAAATGTCTCCATTTCGTTTCCACGTGCTACTTTTAGTTTGTGTTTTGTTTATTTCATGTGGTGCTGTAACAAAGTCATATTGGATGAAACGTAAATTAACTGATATAATAAATTCACGATATTATAAAAGTTTTGATGTGGATACGAAAATAACATGTTTTGTCCTGTGTTCTCAATGGTATAATTGGCGCGAACTTTATTATAAAAGTAAGGTGTGCTACTGTTTGGCGCCAAATTATATACCATTATCCGAAACAATAGGAAATTTGACGATTGATGTTGGTGATTTTATATATGAAATGTTCCGAGGTAAGTTTTTATTTCAGAGAGAGAGAGAGAGAGACCCTACTCCTGAGTTTCATTTCAAATAAGATGGGGGGGGGTGGGGTGGGATGGTCTAGTGGTCTAGAGTGCCGCGCTTCGTCCTCTAGCTGGCCGGTCACCTCTGGCTTGCGGCTGTGGTTTCGAGCCCTTGTGTGAGCGTATGTGGCATGGGGGGCTTCTCAACCTCGTGGGTTTCCTCCGGGCACTCCGGTTTCTTCCCACGGCTAAAGACCCCTTCGCGCAAGCGAACTATTGAAATAAAATTAAAACCGTATGTTAGTCCCGAAATGACCTGGTTGTGTTGAGTGGACGTTAAACCCCATTTCTCTCTCTCTCTCTCTCTCTCTCAAATAAGATACCAGAATACATGGTAAGATCTATGCCACATTGCTATATACCTGCCGATGGATTCAAGGTTTGACGTCCTCGGTGACTATAATGTTCAAACACCAAGAAGTATACTCATCAGAAAATACGCCTGGAGTGGTGTCTGGGCCCTGCCGAGCACCCATTAGTCGGATGACTTCTGATCCATATCACGGATAGGCGAATTAATATGTGGAGGCACGGAATGGCGGCTTATTCGCCTGACCGTTCCAGTGTGGGAAGTGGCTGGCATTATTGGAAGCTAGACATATTGGCCATACATTCGAAAGGTACATTCGTGGAATCGATGGTTATATCCATTTGGCAACAACGTACTCGACAACGCCTGACCTCTTTGTTACAGTGCATGCGCCTTACCGACGACCAATGCTTAGCATTCCCTTGACTGTGGCACCGTACCTTCGGATGGCTTGCACGTATTAGAATCTGGAACCTTTGAAAGTCGTCATCGCACGCACTGCCCATATTCATAATCTTGGTTCAGACAGCAACTCTGTACCCTGCCGATGGGCTAACCACGGCTTTTTCTATCAATGTTAATTTACCGCCATTTTCAGACAGATCTGATTGTGTATCAAAAAAGTACACCATGTTTTCTGGTACTAATTACTGTTTGAAGATGATAACAACTCCTTTAAATTGGATTGAAGCTGAAAATTACTGTAAACAAGATGGCGGAAACCTGGTTTCTATGGAGACAGGAGTCAAAAAGACTGATGTATTACTCGAGAGTCAAAGTAAGTTGAGTATACGGACATGTTAGACCCCCCCCCCCGTTCGAAAACCTTCTGAACGCGCGATAGAGACTGGTCTGGTTGGATTTAAATTTCTTTGAATCCAACAGAGGCTACAGGATTCAACAGACTCCTTTCCAAATTTGGTGTGAAGAATTAGGTTCATAATAGGATAATTCCAGTGGGTATAAAGGTCCAGTCGGGAGTTACCTACCTTTGACGAACACCTTTTGAAGGTGCCAGAGGTTACAATTTTGAATGGATTAACTTCAAATTTGATGTGAGGAATTGGGGGTCATAACACCAATTGTAATTTTGTTTAAATTCGTTGATACGCATTGGGATGGTGAGCGCTACACTCAAACCTAAGGGGAGGTAAATGGTTAGGGTTGTCGGGTCGGCTGCCACAAGAGCACGGACCGTGAGGCTAATGCTCCTAGTCCCAAAAGGGAACAGAACCCATAATTTACACAGGCATTTCATCGTTTAAACTAACTTGTGACAGCAACGTATCGCCTCGCAGTTGACGTTCAATCGCTCTATCACCGAGCCATCACACAACCTTAAAGTTACATTCCCGGGTACAAACTGGGCAGTGTTTGTCAGGGAATCCAGTATTTTTTCTAGTCAGATTGGACATCTCTACTCTCCATATACCGAAATTGTCATACTTTATAGACAATAACCACCCGATAAATACTTATCTGGGAACCCATCTTTAATATCAATTACTTTTTTCCAGACGGCAAGTTTCTGATCGGTGGTTATGTACCGGTAGGAGCTGTCAATCAGTTAGCAGAGTATCGATGGATCAGCAATCGTAATGAGGCCATTAACACCACACTCTGGTATCCTGGTGAACCAAATGCGTTACATTCTGAGGACGTGGTAATAATATATCCAGGTGGCAGGGTGTACAACATAGCATCCTCTCATGTGGATGTGTTTATGTGTGAAATTTTAACCATTAATTAATTATAATTACATATAAGTTGATTTAATAAATAGTTATTAAGATAAATTGTTAGAAGAATAAAAAAAAATGTATTATAATTTTCTTTAATCATAAGCAAGTCAACTGAACCCAGCCACTGATCAAAGCAGTTACAGTGGTTTAACCGCACTTTCCCCACATTTTATTGTTTTGATAACGGATCATGAGGTTAGTATACCGTGGATGTAGGACTACAGTCTGTTTTAATTAATTAGTATCACTGGTGTAAACTTCTCACTCTAATTATTGTTACTGGTGAACACTTCACACTATCAGAAGATTGGACAAACTAGTGAAAATCAGTTTACTAATAAATTTACATTGTGAGCTATATTGATGTAACAATTATTTTGAAATAAAATAAAATCACAGATTATCAGTTGATATATATATCTCCTCTGATTCGCAAATAAACAACAACAACGCAAATGGTCATTTCAAAATAGCGAACGCTCTGCTTAACTTTAAATACATGCATCCCCAAATCAACCAGTTTGCCGACTATTTTACAGAGCAGTGGATCGATGGTGACAGAGAAATCTGGAACCATTTCGCCACTGTGGGGCCAAAAACAACAAATCATTTGGAAAGTTGGCACTGTAAACTAAAGAAGCTTTGCCCAGGCCATACAAATATATGCAAGTTTCTAGACTTGATTAAGACTGAACAGGAAGATGTAGAACTAACCATCAAACAAATAGAATCTGGGGGCAGACTTGCTCCCAAAAGATAAAAGTATGCCGCCTTGATGAGAGATTCGTAGACGAGAAGAATTTATTAATAGTTATAATATATATATGTACTTATTAACCTATTTATTTATTTAGTTAATATATGCATATATAAATATTTATTATATATTTTGAACTTACTATACATACATATTTATTCTATAAAAATGTAATGTTTATACTTATTATATATCAAACTGCTTATAAATATTTAAATATAAATATGTAGTTTTATTTACTATGTTGAAGTGTCACAAACTTGTTACAAAATATACTGTCACAAACTTGTTACAAAATATACTTTAAATCCCCGTAAATACCCATTGTTGGTTAATTAGTCATGGCCGGGTGGACATAGACTCTAAACAATAGATGTGGGGAAAGTGAGGTGTCCCCGTTATGGTATGCAGGGAGCGGTGTGGTCGATCCCTGCATTGGCCGAGAAAGTTCATGGGGATTTTCCGGCATGGTTTCCCCTGGTCGGTGGTCCAGAACGGAGGGCCTTTCAAGAAAATTTGTCTTGTCATTCGGATGCTGCGGAAAACCGATGTACCGTGTAGCCTACACATTGGCGTACGCATAGTGGTTGGAATTCGATAAAAGTAAGCCCGGGCAAAATTTCCTTCATAGTACACTGTATTACATAACTTGTAAATTCCATATAAATGTTACAATGTACAAAAGGAAAACGTTCCTTCATAATATTGGTACAGGACGGAGGGCCGGACAAGGAGATATGTCTTGTCATTTGGATGAGGCGAAAAACCGAGTACCCGCGTGTACATTGGTGTGCTCACAACAGATTGCTTGGTAGTTGGAATTCGATATAAGAGTAGGCCCGGGCAGCATTTTCCTCATAGAAAACTGCATGACGTATGCCCGTCTTCATTGGCCCAGTCGGAGAAAAACGTTAAACCCAGTACTCCCCCTCTCTCCATAGAGATGTTACAATGAACCAAAGGCAGATGTTAGATTTCTGGAGTGTCTTTCCCTTCATAATATTGATGAATGATTATTTATGGAATGTGAATATACAAGATTGTTAATATTATCAAGTATTTAAATTAATATTGAACCTGCTCAAACTCCTTTAATTAGTTTAACGATTGTTTGTTATTTGTAGTATTTTATAATTGGATTATTTGACAGGACTTGACAAAGAGAGGGGGGTGGGTGTTTAACGTCCACTCGACACAAACAAGGTTCAATTTTATTTCAATAATTCGTTTGCGCGTAGGGGTCTTTAGCAGTCTGGGTGTGTGTGTGTGGGGGGGGGGCGATATTTTGTTTTTGCAAACTTACCGGTAACTCTTAAAACTCAAACGCTTGTATCACAGTCAATTGTCAAGCTACAGACCAGTTGCGCAGTTTTCATATATTCTTTTTCGAGGGGGTCGATTTTCCACCCCTGGCCTACTGGACATGGAATGCCATTATATGTTTTCCCGAAATGACGTATATCAATCGTACATTAACCCACACCCCCTCGGTGTATTCTCCGCCCACTCCCAAACAATGATACATATATCAACTATTCCGCTCGATAATTCCTCAGGTAAAAGAGACAGGGTTGAATATCAAGAAAGCAAACAGTCTACTACTGCCATAACAAATCGAAACCCTTCAAACTGTCTCCACTTTATTCCGCGCTACGTGTTATTGGTACTTTGTTTATGTCATGTGACGCGATAACGGAATAATATTAGATTAAAAGTAAATTAACTGAAAAAATCAATTCGGTATATTATGTAAGTTTTGATATTGATGCAGAAGGAGGGCCTGACAAGGACAGCTGCCTAGTCGTTCGGATGCGACGAAAAACCGAGGTCCCGTGTACACATGGGAGTGCACGTAAAAGATCCCTTGACAGTTGGAATTCGATATAAGAGTGGGCCGTAGTGCCGCTGCCCGGGCAAAATTTCCCTCATAGCACACTGTATGGCGCATGCCCGTCTTCCATTAGCCCAGGTCAGGTGCAGAAGAGTAGGACGTTAAACCCAATTTCATTTCATTTCATTTGATATTGATACCAAAATAACATGTTTTGTTCCATGCTCTCAATGGGATAATTGGCACGAACTTTATTGTAAAAGTAAATAATGTATGCTACTGTTTGGTGCCAACTTATACACTATTATCAGAAACAATAGGAAATCTGAATATTGATGTCAGTGATTCTATATATGGAATAATCTGAGGTAAGTTCTGTCTACCATTACCCGGGGAGGGGGGATGTGGCGAATTTCTAAAGATACATAAGATAAAGAGCTGACAGTTCTCACTGTTATAGTTAAAAACTAGATAATGTAAAGAGCATGTGCTGAAAATTTCAGTCAAGTTGTTCCACTCTGAACAGAGCAATTAGCGATTGAATTTCAAGCCTACCCTGGATTATCCATCGGATTCCAATTCAGTAAATATCTCCCCCACCCCCTGTACCACTGACAAGGAGGAAACCACGCCGGAAAACCCCAATGAACTTTCTTGGTCAACGCTTGGATCAACCCCGCAACCTCCAGGCTATTGAGTCAGGGTCTTGCTCACTTACCTAATGTGACTCCCAATAATATACCAATCACAGTAATTTGATTAAAAAAAACCTTTGAAGTTAAACATTTTCCCTATCGTTCAAATCTCGTTACTATCCTATAGGGCCTACCTACACTGTGTGTATAAATAACACGTACATTACTCATTAGGCCAAGTGTTGTATTTTTAATTCCGTTTACCGGTTTTGATTCTTGTGCATCTTTTACAAAGCCATTCTCCTCAAGCAGCAGTGACAGTTTTTATAAATCCAAGCCCTGAGCCTTCTTCCTCAAGTACCAGTACTGACAGTGTATAATGGCACATCAACCTTCGGTTGGGCACAACAAATTGAAATTCCGTTTGGGAAACTATCTTGTGACATTTTGAATCTTTTAAATACTAATAACCCGCTTAGTCCAGAGAAAAGGGAAAATTGATAGGATACTTGTGGATGAATTCAGCTAAACAAGTCGACATATAACGCGCAGCCAGTTTCGTACCGTAGCCTATCGTATCACATCACGATACAGTATTCTACAGGATGAAATAGACAATCGAATTGTGGGACTTGACTTTGAAAGTTTGTCTAGTAATTTCAAAATACGTAATGATAATCTCAACAGGGGTAGGCGCGTCCTTTTTTAAACAAAAACGTAAAACTGATACAACAACAGAGAAAGATACAGCAGCTTCATCAACTTAACGAGACAAAGACTGTATAGAAATGAAATGGTGATTATCTTTAGGGAACAAGATGACGTTGTCAAGTGGAATGACAGAGCCAAAGTTATCTTTCACGTTCGCTTTGCAGCGAAAGGAAATAAATGAAATTGCTCCTATGGTGGTCATTCCCTTTTTCAGCTGCAGAGAATAATAAACCATCTTACACATCTCATGGGTAATAACCTATTGGAAAGGTGGTCATTCCCTTTTCAGCTGCAGGGACTAATAAATCATCATACACACCTCAACGGTATTGACCTATTTAATACTATGGCGGATAAAGTAAATGTCGGTCAACTAGCTTAGGGTCTGCTCTTATGGCAGCCTAAGTTTAGTGTGTGTGGATGCCCCCCCCCCCCTTATCTCTCTCCCTGATTTGACCTTGTGGTATTAGCAAAAGGCGAATCCCATTATAATCTAATTGTACAATAACAATAGTGACCAATTACAGGTGCGGACTGGGCCTAATGTAATGTGGCTGCAGGTACAACCGTGGGGGAATGCTCACTTGTCCGCGGGGATAACATGGGGATGGGGGTTGGGCCGAATGGTTAGCGTGCTCGCGGTATCATACGGCCTGTCATTCGGTCAACTGGCGTGGTCTTGAATCCCCGGTTGTACGTGGCAAAGAGTGGGGTCGCCTGTCCAACCTCGAGGGTTTTCTCCGATTTCCTCCCACAGCTAAAGACCCCTACGCGCAAGCGAATTATTGAAATAAAATTAAACCATGTTAGTCCCGAAATGACCTAGTTTGTGTCAAGTGGACGTTAAACCCCATTTCTCTCTCTCTCTTATATAAGTAATCAATGGAAATGGGGTTCAACGTCAACAGAACACAGTTTTTATGGTATACAATCACTAGTTTTATTCTAAAAGCACGCTGTTTCGACAAGTACCCCATTCACTAGGCCGCTGGTTCATTAATCCACCGATGTCTATTATTAGGGCTGAGTTAGGGTTAGGTTTATTGACAATCTCGAAACCAGAAAAATTTTTGAAGAAATTTCTCTGGTGAATCGGGGTAGCCATTTTCCCGGAAGGTGACATGTAATTCCTACGCGTGAAATTTCTCGTTTATTTGCGTCGTACGCCCCTGATTTTACGTGCCTGGATGACCGAATCACTTAAAAATATACCCACGCGTAGAAAAATAGATCTTTACAAAAACTTGAATTTGTTCGTTTAGGATCCAATTTTTATGTCAGCGAGTTGACTTTGACTCAAGGATCATTTTACAACAAACGTACCGACGATCCGACCTCTAGTTTTCGAGAAATCGACCCCAAAAGATTGACCAATCAGAGGTCAGAATGGGCGGTCTAATGCGCCTGCCTCTGGGAACGAGATTGGTTTATTGATAGCCATCTTTAGAGTATTTCTCATAGCGGCGGACTCAATGACAGGCTTTATGATACAGCACGCACGTACTAACCACTCGGCCATCCAACCTCCCTAAGTGTGAGCGAGGAAACGTGGTGTATAGTTCATTACATCAATACCTTGACTAAGTTTTCGGATCAGGGTAAGCAAAGCGATTTGCAATTTGATTTGTCAAGACTTTGGAACACAATATACTCTCCTGATCGAGGTAGAATGTTTAAACTTGATGTAGGGGTTTATTAGGTGAATGTCTTGATGGAGTTCAATGAACCTGGTTTGCTTGCTGTAAGCAGGGATAGGCAATTTGATTGGTTGATGCTTTGGAGCGATAACTTTGGTGAGAGCAATGGAACTTCGAATATAGATTCATTATATCATCATAATAAGCAATTTGATTGGTCAAGACTTTAGAACATAAGAACTCTACTTTTAATTGAGGTAGAATGTTTAAACTTAATGAAGATGTCATAAGGTGAATGAATGTTTTGACCGAATTCAATGATTAACACCTCCTTAAAAGATTACATGAATTTTATTGGTCAATCAAAAAAGAACTACTTTCTTTGATTTTAAAGTAACCACTTATTTTAAATAAATACAAGTAACTTTTTTTTGTTAAAAAAACCCCTGTTTTTATTTAATTGACCTTGATGGAAATAATGGGTCAATGTATGGAATTTGCAATAGGTAAACTGCTGACTAAAAAGGATGTATCACTACGCTGTAATGTAATCAGATTCAGTAAAAGTTAAAACTATACCAAAGAATTATATTTATTTATTTGTGCATGTAAGAAAATATTGGGTGATAATTAAAATCTCGAACTCGTCCTTTTTGATATTAAAAAAATATCAACTCTTCTAGGAGATTCTCTATATACCAAATTTTTTTTTATAGTTGCAACTAGTTCATAACATCATTTATTAATTATATAGAAACCCTTCATGTTTGTACGGGAATAACATCTCCCGAACTTCTGTCATATTCTGAACTCCAGTAAGAAACCTCTAATCATTTTTGTCATGTCCAGTTATTAATGAATTTAACATCCGAAAGTAATATCAGTTATGCAAGCTCTGTCCGCCCTATAAAATGTTTACCATCATCTCCAACCATAATAAAATACCTAGTACTTTGTACAGACTGCCGACAGGTAAGGAGAAATTTAATTAGATGACATAAGCGTGTTATTGGAACCCGTTCATTTAAAATAGTTTCATCCAAAACACCACTGCACAGGGTTTGTATGGGAATAGTGACTAGAGCTCTTAAAGAATCAAGAAAACAACTGAAGAAAGTCAGTAAATAGCTAAAATCAAATGAAAAAACAACTTGCCAAGGAATGTATTCCCATTGAAAGAGACATGCACAAATCCCTGTTCAATATAATTGATAGCTATGTGACAGAACCTCTTGTAAAATGTTTTTGGAAGGAACAGAAAAGCGCCTTTTCTAAGAATATCCAGAGGTCACAGCTGGCACCCAATGATGATCAGACTGGCCATTCTTCTACATTCTCAAAGTCCATCTACCTATAGGTCTTTCCGATAGTATGGAATTTCAAGACTTCATGGAGAATCAACTCTTTAAGCGGGGCTTATGTCGACTTTGCAACCCAAAGCAACTAGTTACAGTCAGTTGCAAGAGTGCGTATGTCGATCATATCAGCAACTGAAGACAACTAGAAGCAACTGAGTTCGGAGAGCTTATGTCGACTCGGAACTGATAGCGATCACACTTAACATGTGACTGTTAATTAATTCATCACGTGATCAACAAAATGGCGAATAACTTAAAAGAAGCAACACAAAGGCATGGTCGGTCTTACTACAATTCTATTAGTATATTATTGTCGACATCATCAACATTTGAAAAGTGCGTGTCTTCGTTTCGCTTTCATTTGCTTATTTATAAAGTCACATGACCCATGTCTCATCACGTGATGTTATTTCCATGGAAACGAGTTGACTCCAGTTGCAAGAACGCTCATATCGACTGCAACTAGTTGCAGAAAGTTGAACATGTGCAACTAGTTGTAAGAGGCGCTCAGGTCGACTTTTTCAGTTGCTCCATGTTGCCGAAACGCTAGTTTCTTTCAGTTGCAAGGTCGACATAAGCCCCCCTTTACAGACTTCATAAAACCTCAACCTGGATTTTATCCAGTTTTAAGAGAATTAAAGTAAGCAGCTGGTCATTTAAAAAGAGGAGCAGATCGAATGGATTGTTTTGCTTATGTATTTCTATGCAAATTTTATGAAATTGTATCTTATTTTGTCTCGAATAATTGAGTTTTTATAGTCCCACGCCTTACGAAGAAAGCAAGGTACTATTAAAATGGGTTCGTCTGTCTGTCACACTTTTTGGAACACAATAACTCTCTTTCTAATTGAGTTAGAATGTTCAAACTTGGTGTGGGTGTGTATTTGGTCAATGCTTGATGGAGGTCGAAGATGAGTATTTTATGCTTAGGGTAAGATAAGCAATCTGATTGGTTGAACTTTGGGGCACTATAACTTTGGTTATAATGAAGTGAGAGCAATGAAACTCAGAATGTATATCATTACAGGAGCGATAAGCCGTTTGACTGGTCAAGATTTTGGAACATAACAACTCCGTGTTTAATAGAGGTACATGTAGAATGTTAAAACTTGATGTAGATGTTCATTAGGGGAATGTCTTGACTGAGTTCAATGATTAACCTTTCGAGCTGAAGCTAAGCAGAGCTAATCAATGTCATTGGTCGATACTTTGGGACAAGATAATGTTTATTCTATCTGATAGAAAGTGGTGAAACATGGTGTATGTTTGATTGCTCCATACTTTTGAAAAAATAAATATGCGATTAATTAATACATGTATATGTCTTCTTTTTATTTTGAGATTTCGGCGGGGGACATCAGCCTCACTGTTGGCTTGTTTTCAATCTGAAGTAATGTCTTTCTGTTGCTTATCATATAGATTTTTACGGCTGTTAACAGAGATGGGGTTTAACGCCCATTCAACACAAACCAGGTCATGTCATACTGTTCAATGTTTTGCCAATAATTCGCTCGAGGGTAGGGCACTTTAGCAGTGGGAGAAAATGGAAGGACTCGGAGAAAACCTACGAAGTTCGATATATGTCCACGCCAATTTGCTCAATGACAGGCTTGATGATACCACGCCCTTCACGGCTATAAAACATTTTCCGTATAAATTAACGATTATGTGGCTCTGTTGGAGCCACGATGGATAAGTAGGTAGGCGCTGTCTCACTAACCTAGAGGTCGCATGTTCGATCCCTGCATTGGCCGAGATAGTTCTTTGGGATTTTCCGATTCGGTTTTTTCCTTGTCAGTGATGCAGGACGGAGGGCCTGGCAAGGACAGCTGTCTAGTCGTTTGAATGGTGCCATAATCGTAAAAGATCCCCCTGGCAGTTGTCCTGGGCAAAATGTCCCTCATAGCACAGGCAGAACAGAACAAACGGACGTTCAGCTCCATCCCATTTCATTTTATTTCGTTTTACCAAATTTATAGCGCGTAATGAAAATTTGGAGGACTTGGTGAACATTACCGTATATAAATTAATGGCGTTATTGTTCAACATACGCGAATGACGGGGGCGATAAACATTAGGAACGTTCAGTCCCATCAAATTTCATTTTATTTCGTTTTTCCGAATTTATAGTCGGTAATCAAAATTTGGATGACTTGGTGAACAATACCGTATGTGAATGGCTTTATTGTTCAATATACGCGGATGACGGGGGCGATAAACATTTGATTGAAGAGTGTGAATGATGGTGAAAACATGGCCTCGGGTGTATGACTTGACTTTCAGTTTACACATCATTGCATCTTATAATATAAGGGAAACAAAGCTCCATCCAGAGAAAACAATTTTAAAACAAATAGGATAATTGGTGATTTGTCTTTGGTCAATATGGGATACTTAGGATTATTACTACTAGCGGTGTGTGTGTTGGCTGTCAGAGTTCATTCACGACAAGTATCCTATACCTTTCGAACAAACGACCCGGCATTATTCTCAACGTTGAGACAGTTATTTCAAAATGGTGGACACCAAAGTTTAATTTCGCAGTTAACTGGCGGGTTCGACCCGGTCAGGAGAACACGACGACCAGTGCGTCGTCGTTGGAGGGGGCCTGCGACCCAAGTTATCCGACAACAAGTTGGAAGATATAGGCCTAGTCCTCGACAACAGCCTTATGTTAGAAACACACAGCATGTAAACCCGCAAGTTGGTCACACACAGCATGTAAACCCGCAAGTTGGTCACACACAGCATGTAAACCCGCAAGTTGGTCACACTTCACACGGATTATCGCTGCATTATAAACAGTTGCTCCTGGATTCGCACAATCAATACAGAGCAGAGTTACGGGCTGCTGATATGTATGCTTTGGTAAGTTATTTCGTTGTTCCAAAACATTCAGATTGGTTTGATCAGTGAAACACACATTATGCAAAAGCTAAATTTGCCCATAAACAACTCTCGGTGTCATCGCTAGTCGGTGATATTTACTGGATTATGATCCGATTTGCTGCTCAACTTTCATTCATGATTTAATCATGAAATGGATGATCAAGTCTATACCGAAATTTCAATCGCCTAATTTTAAGTTCACAGTGGATCAATTTGACTGAAATGTTCAGCAAATTGTCATTACAAATTGTCTATTGTTTAACTAGTACAGTGGGCACCTCTTTATCTAATCTCCTATAATGTATCTTTAATTATTGGTGTGCCCTTAAAAAAGATCCTTTGACAGTTGTTATTCGATTTAAGAACAGGAGGTAGCGCCACTGTCGTAGCACACAGTATGGCGTAATCCCATCTACACCTAGTCCGCGCAGTGTTTTGTTTGCTTTGCTTAGGGATTTCGCAGGCCAAGTTAGAGCACAAAACGAAGAACGTTTAAACCCATTTCAGTCTATTGTTTGATTTGCATTTGGAAATAAACAAAACCGATTTGTGTAAAACGTGATATTAATAAGTCTTGTACCTTGCAACCATCATCATGAGCCACCAATGTTTGCGCAATTGAATGAGTAGGCACCAGATCGGGAACACTGCATTGAAATATGCATTCTGAGATTAGAGGTTAGAAATTATTCGAATTAATGTTGGTCGACATTAAATTTTTTTTTAGAAATTTAAATCTAATATTCACCATAGAGATCAGCCATTTTTAAATTACCAAATTTACTGTCCATTTAAGTCTTGAGAACTTAGTAATTAAATTTGAAAAAAAAAACCCAGATTGAAACACAGTTTTTTTATCAGTTCGGAAATATCAAAGCACCTGTTTGGGGTAGTCTGTGCGAACGTTTGTTTCATTCTGACTTAAAATTTGTTCTGTAGTCATTTAAGATATGTGTGGGTACATATATGTGTGTTATTTGGTTGGGCAAGCCTCTGGCTCGCTGGCCTGGAGGTTGCGTGTTCGATCTCTACATTGGCCGAGCTAGGTCATTGGGATTTTCCGTCGTTGTTTCCCCCCTGTCGGAGGTGCAGGAAGGAGGGTTTGACAAGGACAGCTGCCCAGTCGTTCGGATGGGAAGAAAAACCAAGGTCCCTTGCACACCTTGGCTTGCACGTAAAATCTCCCTTGGCAGTTGGAATTCGATATAAGAGTAGGCCGTGGTGCACATTAGAGACTTTTGGCAAGCGTAAATTCTTAGTACGTATCACGTATCCGTATGGATTTTGTGGGTGACGTCATCAATGTGTGTGTATTTCTCATACGTGATACAGCACACGGATACGGCAGCCCGTATCGAACAGCATTCATACGAAGAAGGTCCGTATAACATTGCCGTCTTTTTAGACGCTGAAATGTTGTATCATAGCGTTTTTATGAATCTATGTGTATCATAGAACACGGAGGTGTATATTTGATGTGAATTTGACCATAATAAAGACTGGAATTTAATCATTATTTATGACAGGTTTTTCTCGGAATTTTCATACTTTTCCCGTCTGTCTTCACGCTGGTTGTTCTATTTGCTAGATTTAGGTAGATATGGGACCTTTCAAAGCTGTAAATGTGATTCTATGGTAAAGGGGTGTAAAAAGAGGCGACATTTTTTTTTATTATAGCTCAGCGACTGGCGAGCGACTTCACTCACTCCGAGAAATTGTAGGCTAGGTACTGGACTAGTATTGATGGTGATCTTGGTAGATTACTGCCATCATGCTGGCCCCAGGGTTTCCATCAAAGTCAATTCAATAAAAATAGTTCCTTTTTCGATACAAAAAAAACCAACAAAAAAAAAACAAGTTACTTTTAATAAAAAAAAATAATTGTTCTTTGAAAATAAAAAACGTAGTTCCTTTTTAATTGACCAATTAAATTGACGTAAAGAAGATATCGAAGTAGATTATTAAATTTATCACCTAATGTTTTATTGTTTTCCCGTTTTCATTGGCACAGTAGGACGTTAAACCCCATTCCATTTTATTAATAACTTCTTAAAGCGGCAATTTCATATTTTTAAGTTATATTTTTAAAATATATTAAAATAAAGCCTTAAAATGCATGGTATCTATCATACTCCGCGCAGCGTTTCGTTTAATTAGAGGTAATCCTACTTCACACTGCTATTATGAGTGGATATTGTTGTTTTAAATTTTGATTGGTCAGTAGTCCGTCTACCAACCAATCACTAGCTGCCTTGCAAAAGCTTTACATTTAAAACGAGTGCCAATATTGGACCAAATATGTTTACATAACGTTACGTCATGGCTCACGATTTTATTATGCCTAATTAACCCGTACTGCAGTAAAACTAATTGCGTGACAAACGATGCTATCAAGTCGAATGAAATGTAAACAATACTGTTTGGAAACGAACATACTTTCACCGTTTTTAATACCTTAAATCACTGTCCAAAGTTTTAGGGAAGACCCAGATTAAACGAAGGACTGTCATGTTGCTGTACTTAAGTGATAGCTTTCATTGAACGGAAAGAATAGACACACTCCCGCATAAGTTCAAGAAACAGACGCTATTCCAGCAATGGTCAGAGAGGGATTTCTCGGGTCATTGCTTCAGGAATATGGGTATCTATAAACAGTCCTATCTTGTTAAGAATAATCCTATAATTCACTGGGGGGAATGGGAAAACAAGGGAGGTAAATGTGTTATTATTTCCGATGTGAAAGATGTTTAAGTGTGGAAAATAATGCCTATGGGTGTATAGTAGTGAGTTGACAACCTATTGAGCAAAAGACATAGAAATAAATATGTTTTGACTTTCCTGGAAAATGTGAAATTCCCGCTTTAAGTCATTTATATAATTGTGAGTGCATCGTTTATTAATGATGACAGACTAGAAGAATAAATTATCCCCCTTTTCATCAGAAGTTTGTCCATCCATCAAACATGTTGTTTGAACTATTTATTATTGTGTTACATTTGATTTATCGCCATGTTTTTCTGCGGCTTTCTTTGTATTCGTGCGTGATGTTCGTTCATGATTGATACTTAAACATACATTATGGGAGAGCAAAAACTGACTTTTGTCGGTCTTCCTTTGGGCCTCAGAAGTCATAGAAATTATAAATTAGATCTTTATTTAAATAACAAGCCCAAAATTAACTCTGTAGACCTACGGATGGCTTGGATTGGGCTCGGATTAAAACAGGATTTCGTCGACTGATTTAATCACTATGGCGTCGTGGGAGGGGCTTCTCCGTGACGTTGACGTCATCATACTTCCGGACTGTTTTCTATTCGTCTGCTTAGGGAGTCGCTTAGGCCTACCTGAAGTACAAAAGAGTACACGCAGGCAACGCAAGAAGTCGGCTATTTATTATAATTTATTTACAATACTGCCTCGTTGATTTGGCCCATTCCTTTCAAACTTTAATATCCTATCGCAGACTTTCTCTTCTTATCTATATATTAAAAGTCTTAATTCTAATTTATAGTAAAAAATAAATGTATACGAATTGAATTGCAGTCCTGTCTCAAACCGAATACGCTATCGGTACTAGTCAGTGTAAATATTACTTGATAATCGAGACTATATAGGTGGAGTTAACGCCTGTCAATCAACAATCGGCCATAATGGGAAAACGGTGTCGATGAAATTTAACTACTATTTCTAGTAAAAAATTATAGTGGTAACAACTTTGTTCAGGATAAAGTAATTTGACTGAAATTTTCAATATATTCTTGTTTGAGCATCTATTTTTGAACTGTTATAGCAAGAATGGCTAACTCCTTGTAGAAATCTCCCATAATGTATCTTTAATATAATTAACAAGTGGTTCTATATTTCAAATGTATGCTAATTAATTCGCACTATTTTATCATATTATGGGCGAGGGAGAGAGAAAGGGAGCGGTGTTATCTATATTTACTGGTGTGTACGTTACACTTGAGCGTGTTCCAATTTGGTCTCTGCAAATGGGATGCGGTATGGCCGAATGGTATTATAAGGTCTATCATTGAGTCAGCTGGCGTGGTTTCGATTCCCTGGTTGTACGTGACAAGTAATAAGGTCGCCTGTCCAACCTCGTGGGTTTTCTCCGGGTCTCTCGGTTTCCTACAACTACTAAAGAAAGCGAATTATTGAGATAAAAATGAACCATATGTTATCCCGAAGTTACCTAGTTTGTGTTGACTTGACGTGAAACCGCTCCTCCCTCTATATCTCTCTCACTCATCTACAGCATCTAACCAAATAAAATTTTGTAGAAATGGAATACTCAGCTAGCGGATGAATCGTTGAATTGGGCCAAACAATGCCAGTGGGGTCACCAGATGAAAGGTCGTGGAGAGAATCTTGCTATGATTTCTGGTAGTGGATTAACGTTAAAGATGTTGATAGACTACGGTTTAAAAGGCTGGTATGACGAGAAAAATGCATGGGATGGCAAGGATTGTATGCCCACCGGAAGTTGTCACTATACACAGGTATTACGCCACGACTATTTATGGCGATATTAGAGACCTATGTCGTTGTCTGTACACTCCAGGCAAACTTGTATAACATAATAAAACCTTTTATTCCCCATCTGTGTAACGTAATAAACACCATACCCCATCTGTGTAACGTAATAAAACATTTTTATCCACATTTGTGAATAATAATAAAACCTTTTATTGCCCATCAGTGTATAATATGAATAAAACTTTGTATTCCCCACCTGTGTAACGTAATAAAACACCTTATATTCCCCATCTGTGTTACGTTAAAAGCCTTGTATTTTCCATCTGTATAACGTAATAAAACCCTGTATCCCCCATCTGTGTAACGTAATAAAACCGTGTAGTCCCCATCTGTGTATCGTAATAAAACCCCTTATATTCCCCATCTGTGTTACGTAAAAAGCCTAGTATTCCCCATCTGTGTACGTAATAAAACCCAGTATCCCCCATCTGTGTAACGTAATAAAACCTTGCATTCCCAATCTGTGTAAAGTAATAAAAGCTTGTATTCTCCGTTTTTGTAACGTAATAAAACCTTTGTATTTCCTATCAAATGGATTGAAATTTAAAAAATAAAATGGATAATCGAGACATAGCCTCGGTTGTCGAGTACCGTCGCTACGCCACATGTTCAGTCATAATGTATCCTACAATAAAAAAATTTGAATCAAAATTAAAACATATTCATTTTGCATTATGTATTTCTGAACTAGTACAGCAAGAATGGCCAGTCAGCTCTTTATCTAAATCTTACATAATGTATCTTTATTGTATTATAACAGATGATCTGGTCTACAACAACGGAAGTTGGATGTGCTGCGCATGTCTGCCCGGATATGTACTACCTCGTGTGTTTTTACTCTCCACCGTAAGTAACAAATCATCATTAGTATCTTTATCATCGTGGTCGTGATGTAAGTTGTATAGCAATCTGGTTAAAACACTGGCCCTATTTCGTTTCGTTTATATAGTTCAAAATTATTTCGTTTTACTTGTCTTTAGTAGTAGTACATTAGGATCTGAAAAAAGATGTTATCATTGACGTGTTCAGGATGATGTGAGGTATTAGCCAATGCAACGGTCTGTTACGGCGAAATCTTGGTCTTTTGATATTGAATAGAACGTCAATGCTGATTGATTAATCACTGTCTGACGTCATACGATAAAAAGCCTCTCATTTGACCCCTGACGTAAACTCTTACTATAGCTTGTCACATCTTCATGTAGTGTAGGTCATCGAAATTTTATAAAAAAAAAACAAAAAACGAAACGAAATATTTAATTGTATTTTAATCGACATTGAATGGAACAATGTCTGACAATAGATCTTGTTTTACTTTCAGTGGTAATATTAGGGGTGTAAGCCCTTATCAGGTAGGCACACCATGTTCAGGATGTAATGGTCGATGTGAAAACAATCTGTGCTATTGGTATGTATTATTTAGAGAGAATTAAAATAACGTCCCACTGTTCTGCGCAGATTGGGCTGCTAAAGACCATCTTCAATAGAAGGCTTGATCTCGCCTTAACTACGTACATCTTATCAAGGCCTTCACGTAATACCCCGCATATTTCGGCACCAATTTCCGTTGGGTACAAGCCCAGCTTGTGAGCCTATCAGATCGGTCGTCGTGAATACGACGTGCCGCGCCTCTAGCTAAATGTCTACATGTGACAATCGAGTTGCAAAGTTCAAAGATCGATCAATGTCGAGGTTGCTGGTTTTCGGTGAGTTTCTCAATTGAAAAAGAAAAACTTTCAACGGCTGTAAACTACGGAGACTGCCATGTTTGTTTACAGTGTATTATGCGCCACGACAATGCTCGTTAGTCACGTGTAAACACAACGGGCGCAAAAGTTCGGGAATTGCTGAGTATTGAAGCAATGGTTAGATGTTGTAAAACGGGCGTATACTTATTTGTAATTTGAGCTGTCGAAGGATCGTGCACGTGCATGGCAATAGGTAAACCAGACTCCGGGTTTTCGTGCCACAAGAAGAACTATATACTGACCCTTGACTTACTAGACGCCTTTCGTCCCTGTTGACTTACTAGACGCTGTCCTTACCAGACCCCCAACCTCATGGGTTTTCTAAGGGTCCTCCGGTTTCCTCCTACTTCAAGCGAATTATTGTAATAAAATTTAACCATATGTTAGTCCCGGAATGACCTAGTTTGTGTCGAGTAGACGTTATACCCCATCCAGCACCATTGGCAAAATCCCGATGAGCTTTCATGGTCTACGAGACCCTAGTTTTTCAAGCTAACGTTTTATTCTGATCGACTGAAATGAAATAAAATGGGGTTCAACGTCCTACTTTCTGCTCCAAACTGGGCTAATGAAGACGGGCATACGCCAAATAGTGTGCTATGAGGGAAATTTTGCCCGGGCACCGGCACTACGGCCTACTTTTATATCGAATTCCAACTGTGCACAGGACTTCCGCGTTGCGTCACATCCGTACGACTAGACAGCTGCCCTTGTCAGGCCCTCCATCCTACATCACTAACAAGGGGGAACTACGCCGGAAAATCGCTGAACTACTATAATGATGCTGGGATCAGGCCCTGAGTTCACAAAGCATTCTCAGATTTAAGTTAAGAATTTACTCAAAATTATTCGCCTTATTTTAACAAAAAGATAGCCCTTTATAAAACTGTTGTTGTTTCAATGTATCAAATATGTGAAAAAGAAACAACGTGCAAAGTTTTGTGTTTCTGGATAAAAGATATTTCTTATAAACAGTGATTAAAAATTGAGAAAATTCTCAACTTTAGTCTGAGAAAGCTTTGTGAACTTGGGGCCAGAATATGTCTATGAACACACTGTATTTCATATGTCTATGAACAAATTGTATTTTTATATTTCTGCAACTATAATTTTCAGGTAAAATGGAGATGCAGTATTCCGTAAATACCAAGTTAACTATGATGAAATAAACAGATTGAATTGTTTCCCCCTTGTTTTATAATTTCTTTAAAGTCGGCTTAGATTAGCGATGGGTGTTATCGGGTTTCTGCTTCCTTTTCCCATCCCAAACTTAGACTTCCCGTCTACAGCTAGCTCCTCCTGAGAACAGGCAAACTCAAGTATGTAGTAGATGGATCGCTGGGCTCTATATGTCCTTTTCCATCACGGCTATAATCGTCATTTAATTGTATGATTCATGCGCATGATTAAGCGATCACATGATCGATCAAAATGGCGATCTCCTGATCCACCACGTGGACTCTTCAAAAGATAAATGAAATGAAACGGGGTGTAAAGTCCTACTATTCTCCTCCGATTGCAATAATGAAGACCGTCATATGCCAATTAGTATGCCATGGGGGAAATGTCACCCGGGTAGCTTATATCGAATTCCAACTGTCAATTAAGGGTTCTTTGGCGTGCAAGCCAATATGTAACTCGGTTTTCGTCCCAGCTTTAGCCTGCACCACTGGTAAGATGGAACCATGCCGAAAAATATCAATGGACTTTGGCGGCCAACGCAAGGATCGAACAGATGCCGCTTACTGAGTCACTGACCCCGGTGCCCCGTAGGCCGACAATTGTCCCAACTTAAATTTGTACTCGACACGTTGAATATGCACGCTTCAGTGGCTTAACTCGAACTAATTTCTGACGAGAATCGCACCCTCGTTGAGTCTATAAATAGCCACAGCACGTGAAATTCTCAACACACTATCAACTATTACAGCCGTAAAAAATCTACAGTTGACGATTCTGAATAGCAGTGATATTTGCCTTTTTGGTTATTTCAACAGCTTTAGAAATTACGCTCCCTTATTTTTTATTTTATCCTTAACTTGACCGTTTGGAGCGGCATCCTTTGGTTTAGTACAAATAATATCTCTGAATAACGCGGAATGGACAGGAGCATGAGTTTCATTTAACTTTTATAACGTTCTTAAAACAATTGTTGAGTTGCCTAACGTGCGTTATTTCTAAATTCATTTTCTTGTTCTAGCTTTCTGTCATGTTTCGTAAAAAAGTAGTCTTGATTATCCCGGCCTGTCAATCAGACTAAGAACGGTCGGTAGACCGGTTAAGTAAGACCAATTTCAAAACAAGGGCACGTAACCTGTTTTTTGCTCAAAAGTGTCTGGATTTTATGGACGACACTCCGAACCATTTTTCAGTGTATTATTTATGGATGGTTAAATGGTGATAGCTTATTAAGTACAACTTGGTCGTTTATTTAGTGACTATAAATGTGTCAAACAGATTTAAGGATTGGTATATATTTATAAATATTGCGGTGTAATTGTCAAGCTATTTGGAGATATTTATTTATGGTGGGGCGTCCTATCAATGGCCCATTTCCTTGAATCATTACCGGACAATTGCAATACGAAACGTTAGTTCACAGCTAGCAGTCCAATCTGGTTAAAATACAAATCAATATTTCGTTACGTTTTTTATACTTTCGATGGCCTACACTACACAAATATCTGACCGGTTAAAGCGTGAATTCAGGAGTCAACTAAATGCTTTTGACCCTATGACGTCAGACAGGATTAATCAACCACGTTAACGTTTCTAGTGGAATACACAAAGTTCCGTGCATCAAAAGGCCAAGAACACGCCGTAATAGACCGTTTCATTGGGTAATCCCCAAAAATGTCAATGATAACAACTCGATCAGATCCTAATGTAGTAAAGACAAGTAAAACGAAATTTTGAAATATAAAAACGAAACGAAATCAGATCTGTGTTTTAATGGGATTGCTGACAGTAACTGTGTAATCATGAATATGTAAACTGACACTGACTGGTAGGCGGGGGGGGGGTGTAATCTGCTCTTTTACCTTGAGGTTGAGGAATACACCAAGAAAGTGAATGAAATGAAATGGGCTTTAATGTCCTGCTGGACTGTACCGACCGGCTAATGCAGAGAGGCTTACAGTTTCTACGAGGGAAATTTTGCCCAGACAGTGGCACGACGATCTACTCTTATTTCAAATTTTAGCTGTAAAGGGATTTTTTTAACGTGGACGCCGGACCTCGATTAGACAGTTGGAATTTCAAATAAGAATCGACCATAATAAAACGTAAAAATAGGTTGCCAGGCAACCAAAACATACGCCAACACAGCAGCTAAATCGTCTGGGCAGTCAACAAGAGTAATCACCAGAAAAACATAATTCAAACTCACCCATAACTACGGTGTAACTGATATAATCAAACGTTTTTTTAAATCAGATAATAATTGTGACCTCCAGACGGACCACAAGCTAAAAAGGGTGATTCTTTGTACAATCAGGGGCCATAATTAAGGAAGTTACGATATGTGCAAATATGCAATGGAACGAAGATCTTTAGGTTATAAACATGTATTTCAAGTTTCATCAAAATCAGTTCAAAATTGTGACCTCTATAATTCAGGAAGTTACAATCCGATAGGCGCAAATATCGAAAGGAACCAAGATCTGTGGGTTATAAACATGCATTTCAAGTTTTATCCAAATCGGTTCAAAATTGTGACCTTTATTGGGTCCAATATAACATATTTTCACACTATTCGCGTACAAACGGCGGCCATTTTGTCCGTCAATTTTGGTCCGATTTTCACGAAATTTGAACTCAACCTCCATAACCATGTAACGATGATATAATCAAACGTTTTTTTTAAATCGGATAACAATTTTGACCTCCAGAGGGACCACAAGCTAAAAAGGGCGACTTTTCGGACACTCAGGGGCCATAATTCAGGAAGTTACGATCTGATAGCCGCAAATATTGAAAGGAACCAAGATCTTTGGGTTATATACATGCATTTCAAGTTTTATCCAAATCGGTTCAAAATTCTGACCTCTATAGGGTCCACAACTTTGATATAACATATTTTCACACTATTCGCGTACAAACGGCGACCATTTTGTCCGTCAATTTTGGTCCGATTTTCACGAAATTTGAACTCAACCTCCATAACCATGTAACGGCGATATATTCAAACGGTTTTTTAAATCGGATAACAATTTTGACCTCCAGAGGAACCACAAGCTAAAAAGGGCGATTTTTCGGACAATCAGGGGCCATAATTCAGGAAGTTACGATCCGATAGCCGCAAATATCGAAAGGAACCAAGATCTTTGGGTTATAAACATGCATTTCAAGTTTGATCCAAATCGGTTCAAAATTGTGACCTCTACCCTGTTCACAAGCTAAAAAACGTGATTTTTCGTACAATCAGGGTCCATAATCCATGAAGTTACAGTCCGATACATGCCAATATCGAAAGAAACCGAGATCTTAGGGTGATAAATCTATATTTTAAGTTTCATTGAAATCGGATAACAATTGTGACCTGTAGACTGTTCACAAACAAACAAATTGTGGACGGACAGGGGCGACGACAATATACGTCCACATGAAAATGCCCCCCTAACCATATGTTAGTCCAAAAAAGACCCATTTTCTCTCTCTCTCCCAATCCGAAAATATGTAAGTTGAATAATAAGTAATTATGACATACTCTATTTTATTTTCATTTCCTGTGACGTAATAATGACGTTATGGTAACGCGAAAAGTCAAAACAATTTCGTAAGGCGATATTTTTGGATAAAAAGACAAGTCATAACCTTGAGACTTGAAAGAGAAATAAAAAAAACCAATTTCGACTAAAATTGACAAGTCGTTGTCAAACTTCTACATTAAAAAAAACCCGTCTAAATAGAGCATGGTAATGAATAGTTTAAAACACTCCCGTATTGACGACCTACTGTGTGAACCCTCGTAAATTTAAAATGGATGTCTTCGATTATGAACAAACTACTTAACTTTGGTTATTATAAACTTACCAAGGTGTGTTTGAAATCAACCCCCGTTCAATAAAATCCATTGCACAACTAAATATCACAACGAATAAAAAAGTTCCCTCTTGACAAATTTGACTATTTACTTGTATTTTCGACTGAGTGGATGACAACACGGTTTTCTTCAGGTGTTTTGCGAAACTAAGGCATATGTTGCGGTGGTTGTTTAATTTTGACAGATATTTTAACAATTATGTGTTGTAATGAATACAAAGCGCGATCATTACGCTATGTGAGTTTGGACCACGAAAAATATCAAGTGAAGACAATTTCAAAGGAGATTTATATTGAAACCATTGATCGCCAGTTTATTCACATCAAAAATATCATTGATTGCACGAATACTCCTAAAAATAAAGTCATGTACAAAAATTATGCAAGAGTTACATTTGCCTATTACAGGTCTTTCTTTAGGCCTAAAATATTTTATAAAGTATTAATTAGACATTAATTAACTGATCCATGCCTTAATCAACCCTCGATGGCATCAGATTTATCCGATATTAAATAAATAAGAACGGTTCAGTGAAACTTTGATTTAATCAAATATGGAGGATCGAGACTCAGAGAGAGGGAGACAGAGATGGGATTTAACGTCCACTCGACACAAACTAGGTCATTTCGAGACTTACATATGCTTCAATTTTACTTCAACAATTTCCCTGCGCGTAGGGGTCTTTAACAGTTGGAGAAAACCAGAGGACACGGAGAAAACCCACGAGGTTGGACAGGCGACTCTACTCCTTGTCAAGTATAACCGAGGATTTGAAACTCGCCAGTTAACTCATTGACAAGCTTTATGGTATTGCGCGCACAACTATCCCCCCCCCCCCCGATCTCGAACGTGCGACCTTCTGACCAGTCGACGTGGCAAAAATTAATTTATAAAAAATAATAAAAAGGAAATAGATTTAAAATATGTCATAATTCTAATTAAATATTCTAATCTATGTTTAAATTAACATCTAAAGGTTAACGCAGTGAAATTTCGGCTGTCTTTTAAAGCAGACATGAGCGTACGGGCTCGATGACAGGGGGCAGAACCTGATATGCCACTCTGCATCTCGATGCCCGAAAAATCTCGCACAAAGTAGGGTGGCTCTATAGTCAACTCAGTACAAATTCGTGGTATTCAATTAATAGAAAAGTAAAATTAGTGTTATATTACGGCTCGATGACAGTTAGGGAAGCAAAACTAGAAATGCCGGAATAAATTCAGGTTTACATAAATGGACACCCCACCCCTAGAAAATTTGGGAATATTTGACGGTCGCAAACGTGTGTTCCTGCCATTCCAGACAGTAAACCAGGTGTTGTATAGATTTCGGGCACTTTATTTTGCCAAGTAGTAGAATATGGAATAAATTTTTTTTCACTTTACCCGGCTGCCCGAAAAGTCAGCTTGCCTATGAAAGCAGAGCTCAATCTCGAAACCAGAAAAATTTTGAAGGTGACATGTAATTCCTACGCGCGAAATTTCTCGTTTATTTGCGTCGTACGCCCCTGATTTTACGTGCCTAAGTGACCGAATCACTTAAAAATATACCCACGCGTAGAAAAAAAATAGATCTTTACACAAACTTGAATTTGTTCGGTTAGGATCCAATTTGTTATGACTCAAGGATCATTTTGCAAAAAACGAAACGACGATCCGACCTCTAGTTTTCGAGAAATCGACCCAAAATGATTGACCAATCAGACGTCAGAATCGGCGGGGCTTAGGTTTGGAAAAAATGGACGGTCTAATGCGCCAGAGGCCTTCGGCTCCGCGGCTGCCTCTGGGAACGAGATTGAGCAGAGCTAAATTGAAATTCCAGACAATCCAAACTTGAATTCAAAATGTCGACCGCTTTACAAACTTACTCGGATTCCTTGACACCACAATGATCAAACTGATCCCGCAGTGAATATTCGCTTGGCCGCTACAATCACTGATAAGCATGACATCGACGAGGCTTAATAAGTACGGCATATTAACTTTTTTACTCCGACAAATTAAATTCTCAAACATTTTTTTGAGGTAAAAGAAAAATAAATAAAGACGTTTGAAGTATTTGAAGTTAAAAAATATTTCCTATTTAGTGTAAATGGGTATTAAAATGAGTAAAATGCATCATTTTGCCCGAAGCAGTTAGGTGTTAAGTAAACATTGCACGAGCTTTTGAGCCAATGACTGGCGCCGTCTGCAGTCAACGCACGCGTTATGGACATTCAGTTGTTACAGAGATAATTCGTAAGTAATTCTCTGTGAAACAGATTGCACAATGATAATAAACAATCCAAACCTTTCACCGATAACGTTTGCTACTGCGCATTAAAACCCAGTCTGTTCGTTAGTCGGGCATACAGTCCTTCCTCAGAATGGTGATATCGCTAGCAATTCATTAGAACTGCCTGTGTATTTCAACGTCTGCTGGGGATCACGTGGCTAAGTGGGTAAGACGCTGGCTCGCTAACCTGGAGGTCGGGTGTTCGATCCCTGAATTGGCCGAGAAAGTTCATCCAGATTTTCCGGCGTGGTTTTCCCTTGTCAGTGATGCAGAACAAGGACAGCTGTCTAGTCGTTCGGATGGGACGAAAAACCGAGGTCCCGTGTACACATTGGTGTGCACGTAAAAGATCCCCTGGCAATTACAATTTGATATAAGAGTGGGCGATAGTGCCGATGCTCGGGCAAAATTCCCCTCATAGCACATTGTATGGCGTACGCCCGTCTTCATTAGCCCAGGTTAGATGCAGAGGAGTAGGACGTTAACCCCCATTTCATTTTATTTCAACGTCTGCTTCCTCAATAATGGTGTCGCAGATCAGAACTTAGAGAAAGATTCGGCTGTCTTTCCATTTGCGACCAATCTCCAAGGATTGGGAATTTCTATCATCTATCATACCAACCTCAAAATTCTTGACTTAATGTCGAATGTAACGCCTGATTCCACCCAGATTGTTATCGCGGATAGGAAACTAGCTAGAAGAGTTAGTCGTGGGTCGGAGGCTCGCCTAGAGTTGGTCGCAGAAAGAGGAGCGACCATTAAAGCCGCAATGTTGCCTTTTGAGTCACAGAGACGGTGATGTTTGTGTCCATTCATAGGATCCATCCAGAGTGGTTGTTCCTGGGTAGCGCCTAATATCCGGACCGCTGAGAAGATGGCGTGCGGGCAATGAGATCGCCCCGAGAGAGAAAAGTAGTTTAACTTCCACTCGACACAATTTATTTTACTCAAGCGCTTGCGCGTTTTTTGTAAGCAATGGGCGGAAAAAAAATAATCAGGAGAGAGAGAAATGGGATTTTACGTCCACTCGACGCAAACAAGGTCATTTGGGACTAACATATGGTTTAATTTTATTTCAATAAGTCGCTTGCGCGTGGGAGGAAACCGGAGTACCACGAGGTTGGACAGGCGACACTGCTCCTTGTAAGTTAATGGGAATTTTCCAGTTTAACTCGACCCCGGTGTTGACGGTTGGTCAGTGGTGCAGACTGGAGGGTCTGGTAAGGAATAGGGTCTATTCGTTCGGGTTGCGTGCATGTACAAGAACCCATAACTGTTAGAATTATATGACAACCGGGAATTCGAAACCACGTCAGTTGACTCAATCGCAGGCCTTACGATATAGCGCGTACGTGCTAAGCATTCGACCATCCAACCCAGAACACCCAGAAGGTCGAGCAGGTGGCGCTACACCTTGGCACGCACGCTACTTGACTTAATGACACACTTGTTCAAAAACACAGGAATTGGCAACTCGGTCACCCTTTGGTCTAAATGTATTTTTTGAAATCACGACAACATACATTATAAGAACAAAGACACATTCGACCACGCCACTTCCTTGTATTTAATGTATTCTTTGAGATCGTGGTAGCAGGTTTAAGACAAAGCATAAATTAACAATAAGGTTATTTAGTTTTTAAAAGGCAACGAAATGCCACTTTATGATTGATTAATCATTCAGTCATATTATTGTTTAAAAAGAACACTGTCTCTCTTTTTTACAAAAATAATTATGCCTGCGAGAACAATGATTGGAATGGTTTACACGTCAAAGGATTCTCCGCCCCGACCTATTGATTGATGATAATGGAGTTAACTATTACGGGGGACTATTAAACTTAAATTGTACGATATATAGCCTGAGAAAAAAAAATATCTTGGTTGGATATTTGATTGATTAACGAGGGTTTGAAAGCTAACTTATACTGTTGTGAACATTATGAAATGAGACATTAAGAAGGAGAGCTGTGTCACAAGAATCAACTTTACCTGACGAGAACAGACTGTCTGAAAATGTTGGCTGTGCGGATAATTTTGTTTTGTACTTTGGTACATTTAAATCTCTGCCAACAACGTTTCCCTGCGACTAGTAATGGCATGTTCAGGACCAACAGGTGGAGCAACAGAAATAGCAACCAAGTACAATACAATCCTAATTTCCAACGAAGACAGTTCACTCCAAATAGATCCAATCGTAGAGGAAATCGCATCCTGCTGACTAACGGTCGGAGACAAAGGACTGGCTTTAATCCACGACTAGATCGACGACGACAACAGCAGCAGCTGCATCCAAGAGGAACTGCCCACCGACCTATTCCCAATTATCTCTCTGCTCCCACTGTTATGAAACTGATGCAGTTTATAAACAAATACAGAGCGGAGGTGGATGCCGCCAACATGCTGGAGATGGTATGTTTGAGTTGTTATAGTTTTTATTTGTCAGAGAGAGAGAGAGAACTGGGGTTTAACGTCCACTCGACACAAACTTGGTCATTTCTGGACTAACATATTGTTCACTTTTATTTCAATAATTCGCTTGCGCGTAGGGGTCTTTAGCAGTGGGAGGAAACCGGAGTACCTGGAGAAAACCCACCAGGTTGGACAGGCGACCCTACTCCTTGCCACGCACAACAGGAGATTCGAAAACACGCCAGTTGACTCAGTGACAGACCTTATGATACAGCGCGAGCACACTAACCATTCGACCAACCAATCCCCCTGTTATGTCAGGAGGGATAACGAAGACATCCATACACAACGCAGTATTGTCAGGCTAGTGGTACTATGGCCTGTTCGGATGTCGAATTCCAACTGCCAAGGGTTATTATTCCGTGCACGCCAATGTGTCAGAGGGTGCGGGGTGCAGGGGATTTGGCGAAACCTTTGAAGTGATGTGTTCTTCTCAGACTAATAATAATAATAATAATAATGTACATTTATATAGCGATTAATCCATCCATGAGCATGAAGACAAGCATACGGAACACAGTGTACTATGAGGGAAATATTGACCGGTCAGCAGTATTACCTCCTACTTTCACTACGGTCCTCTCTTATTCCGAATTCCAACTGTCAAATGTTCCTTTATGTGCACACTTTTTGACTCATCTGAACGACTAGACCGTGTTTCTTTCACGGCCCCCGCCCTGCACCACTGACAAAGAGAACCGCGCCGGGGAGAGATATGGGCGAAAACCAGAGAACCCAGAGAAAACCCACAAGGCTACACAGGCAACGCTACTGGCCCTACTGCTTGCATGCACAAGTGTGGAATAGGAACCACCCACTTGACTCAATAACGTGAGGATCTAAAGCGTGTGCATTAGAAAGAAGGGAAGACAAACTGAGGTCCTGTGTACACATTTGCGTGCACGTAAAAGATCCTTTGGCAGGTGTAATGCGATATAAGAGTAGATCGTAGTGCCGGGGCAAAATATCCCCCCCCCCATAGCACACTGTATGGCGTATACCTGTCTTCATTACCCCAGTTTAGGAGCAGAACAGTAGGACGTTAAACACCATTTCATTTCATTTCTTCCGACCATAAAGAGTCAAGTATCAATGATTAAAAAATATCAGACATTAAGGTTTTTTTTTTATTGAAGTTAATTGAAAGGAATGAATATTTGTGTATTTGGTAATTTAGGCTCGATTGCTCTTTAGGCACACAATAGGGCGCATCCGATCGGAATCATATCTTAACTTTTGTGGGATATACTACGGAGTTAAATTCCCCATCAGATCGAAATCACGCTCTAGCTTTTGTGGGATATACAACTGAGTTCATCTTCACTATCGGATCAGAATCACATCCTAGCTTTTGTGGGATATGCTAGGAGTATAACTTCCCCATCGAATCGCAATCACGCTCTAGGTTTTGTGGGATATACTAGGGAGTTTAACTTCCCTATCACATCGGAATCACATCCTAGCTGTTGTGGGATATGCTAGTAATTAACTCCCCCATCTATTCAGAATCACATCTTAGCTTTTGTGGGATATATACTGCGGAGTTTAACTTCCCCGTCAAATCGTAATCACATCCTAGCTTTTGTGGGATATGCTGGGAGTTCAATTTCCCTATCGGATCGGAATCACCTCCTAGCTTTTGTAGGATATGCCAGGAATTAACTTCCTCATCCCATCGGAATCACATCCTAGCTTTTGTGGGATATGCTATAGGAGTATAACTTTCCCATCCGGTGGAATCACATCATAGCTTTTGTGGGATATGCTTTGAGTTGAATTTTCCCATCTGATCGCAATCGTGTTTTATTTCACTTTTCAGAGATGGAGTAACCAACTAGCAAATAGAGCTGCCGCTAGAAGTCAGACATGTCAATTTACTCACCTGCACGATACCCAGGGCGAGAGTCTGATACTTGTACGTCATGACATCACTGGTACCAATATGGTGGATTACATTATGAGCGAATGGTACGGAGAGAAGAATACGTTCAGACGAGAGCACGACTGTAGACAAACTAAATCTTGTAATTACAGCCAGGTATTGTGTAAAATTTCTTTTATCGCCTTCTTTCTTTCTTTTTTCCTTTATAGAATCTTTGCAATATACGTTATAAAAGCTATGTAGCATACGTTATTCAAACTATGTAACATATTTTAGAATATATGTAACATACGTTCTAAAAGCTATGTAACATATATTATAGAATGTGTAACATACGTTCTACAAGCTATGTAACATTTTTTTTATAGAATATAATGTAACATATGTTATTCAAGCCATGTAACATATTTTAGAATATATTTTACATACGTTCTAAAAGCTATGTAACATATGTTATAGAATATGTGTAACATATGTTATAGAATATGTGTAACATACGTTATACAAGCTATGTAACATTTTATAGAATATAATGTAACATATGTTATTCAAGCTATGTAACATATTTTAGAATATATGTTACATACGTTCTGAAAGCTATGTAACATATGTTATAGAATATATGTAACATACGTTATACAAGCTACATGTATGTAACACATGTTATATAATATATGTAACATACGCTATACAAGCTATGTAACATACGTTATAGAATATATGTAACATACGTTCTAAAAGCTATGTAACATATGTTATAGAATATATGTAACATACGTTATACATGCTATGTAACATACGTTATAAAAGCTGAGAAACATACTTAAGTTACAATCTATGTAACATACGTTATACTAAATATACGTTATAGAATCTGCATATTGCGCGTCTTACTTTAAGCCTTAAAAACTTTATAAAAATTATTAATTAGATATTTATTAACATGACAAAACCATAATTAGTTATTTATTGATTTAATTTAGAACTGGAAGAGCAGGTCTAAGTCTAGAATAACCAGCAACGTTGGTACGATAATAAATAAACACTGCACACGTTGATAATTTTTCTAATAATACTTAATAGAGCAATCTGAATGTGAGCAATTTCGTTTCGTTCGCTATTTAGGCAATCAATTAATGTTCACGCGACACAAACTAGGTCGATTCGAGACAAACATATGGTTCGATTTTATTTCAATAATTCGTTAGCGCACATGGCTCTTTAGGACCCGGAGAGAACCCGCGTGGATGTATCGAGGTCAGTCGTAACAATCGTATTGATCTTATCAAAACGTGTCTGAACGTACCTCCTGTTTCCTCCTGCTAAAGACCCCTACGCGAAAGCGAATTATTGAAATAAAATTAAACCATATGTTGGTCCCGAAATAACCTAGTTTATGTCGAGTGGACGTAAAACCCTTTTTTTTCTCCCTGTTATACTATTTTCATTATCTTTCATGTTTCAGATGATCTGGGCTAGGTCTAGACAAATTGGCTGTGCATCACACATTTGCGCCAAACACCAATTGGTGGTGTGCTTATTCTCAGAACCGTGAGTATTAAACAAACTTTATAGTAGTCTCTATCATCCGAACAAATATTTTACGAATATTAGTCTGGATGGGTCCTCAAAATTTGACGGAAAGTAGGTCATTGTATGGATTATCCAGTCTTTGATGTTACCACATACTGAATCTACCTAAACATCTCGCTTGTGAACAATGACACTCTCTAAAATTTTGTTTGTAAAGGTTTTAATTGAAATGGTAATTTTCTATCGTCAAGAATCAGACGTATGGCTTCTCTCACAATCTTCTTAATTCTTCATCGCGATTCATGTTTATTCCTCGTCTCTATTTTGTTTCTATTAATAGATATCGCCAAGTGAATTGTGGGATATGTTTCGAGACTTTAGCCAAAAGGTTTCATTGCCCATACGTAACCGGGAGTTTGTTTTTTAATGTGGTAGATTATCCAGTAATTTTCGCCAAAAATTGACAACGGACCCAGACCCCCCGTACGTTGAAGACTAGGGGTTCTGGGTGACCGAGACTAACTTTATATAGTAATCAATGGAAATAGGGTTTAACGAAGTTGGAGATACGGGGGTGTGGGGCTGCGACTGGGCTAATAAAGACGGGCATACGCCATATAGTGTGATCTCAGGGAACGTTTGCCCGAACAGCGGCGATACCGCCTACTCTTATATCGAATTCCAACTGCCAAGGGATCTTTTACGTAGCCTCCAATGTGCACATGGTACATCGGGTTTTCGTTCCATCTGAACGACTAGACAGATGTCCTTTTTAGACCCCCGTCGTGCACCACTGACAAGTTGAAACGACGTCTGAAAAGATCGAACACGCGACCTCCAGACTAGATAGCCAGCGTGTCACCCACTTAGCCGTTTTGAAATAAGAAGCTGAAAATCTCAACCGATTCATTCTATATCACTACAAGTGCTGTTCTAGACCCCCCCCCCCCTTTGTTCTAGCCTATACATTAATACACCCGCTGTTCTAAAATTCCCCCCTAGCCTGTATATTAATACGCCCGCTGTTCTACCACCCCACCCCTCAGCCTGTTTGTGTCGAGTGGACGTTAAACCCGTCTTTCTCTCCCCTCTCTCTCCCTCCCTATATTTACTATTACAAGCATACTAATTGTTTTATTTCTTTCTTTGTGTTACAGTGGTAATAGCTATGGTGTCCAGGCCTATATTAAAGGTAATCACTGTGAAATGTGCCCAGGTAGCTGTCGAAATCAACTCTGTATGTGGTAGATACTCCATAGCGGTAGGTATATATAATTGGAGATTGAAATAAATATTATGATCTTTATCACCTCCGACTGGTCTACTCCGACTGGGCCAATGAAGAGTGCGTGGCTATATCGAATTTCAACTGCCAAGGGATATTTTTTTGTGACGGCCAATGAGTACAGGGGACCTCGGTTTTTCATTCTATCCGAACGACTTTACGTTGTACTTGGCAGGCCTTCGGTACTACCGCGGTATACTATTTATATTAACAAATATTTTGTATCGATCATACCATATTCATAGGGGATGCTCGAATTGAGAGGATTGCAATCGAGTGACGCGGAATTCAATCCCGTCACAGTTCTGTCAGTCCCGACAGCTGAGGTGGAGTGAGTAGAATCGTGACGTATTCCTTGTAAAAAATATGTTTCAGCTGTCATGATTGGTTGAGGCATTTTTATACAGTGGGCACATGCGTTGTACGTCGAAATTCCCCTTTTCACTCGGTTGACGCCAGTTTTGGAATTGAGAGAATTTGATTCCGGAACTGTGAATCGAGTATCCTCTTAGTAACTAACTATATATGTTTAGTCTCGATTATACAGTATTCTCATATTTATAGTGACTGAATCTATCAATGTTAAGTCTTGACCATACAGTTTAGTCTTGATCATACAGTCATATCATATTTACAGTAACTAACTATATATGTTTAGTATTGATGATACAATAATACCATATGTATAGTAACTAAATGTGCATATGTTAGTCTCGATCATACTATACATATGTATTACCATATCTATAGTAACATCATATTATGTTTAGTCTCGATTAAACATGATGACAGATTGATTGAGCAGCCATCTTGGGCTAGCTGGGGTATTGACCCGACTGGCGTCCTCTGAAATCGGGAATTTCATATTTTTAAGTTATATTTTTAAAATTTATTAAAATAAAGAGTTAAAATAGATAGTACCTGTAAACAGTCCTACCTTGTTGAAGAATAATCCTATTAATCCTAAATGTAATTCACTAGTGTTATTTCTAAGAAAATATGAAATTCTCGCTTTAACTAGTACATAAGTGTTCATATTCTAGGGGCTATGATATATCACCCACCGTATAGAGTAACTGAATCTAAAATATATCTAATCGTGTTTTCTGTTTTGTATATTTGACAGATGAAAGCAGGCCGTGGATATTAGAAAGATGGCGTACTGGATGGAGTTAACTGCCCTTTATTATCATTACTGTTGTTTTATTTGATCACGATTCTTGTTGATGTATGATTTTTTGTTGTCAAACGCGTTCAATATAATGACGTTATTATGGGACATTGTTGTTTCCTTTTCAACAAACGGGTTCAGCATATTGTAATAACTTTATTATAGGACACAACTCATTTCTATAGATAATTTTATTATCGGACATTGTTGTTTTCTTTTCAACAAACGGGTTCAGCATATTGTAATAACTTTATTTTGGGACACAACCCAGTTCTATAGATGATTTTATTATCGGACATTGTTGTTATATTGTCAACAAACAAGTTCAAAATAATGATTTTATTATCGGACATTGTTGTTATATTGTCAGCAAACAGGTTCAAAATAATGATATTATTATGGGACATTGTTGCTGTCATAAAACAGGTTCAATATAGTCATCGTAGTATTTGACGTCATTTTATTTTTTGTCTCTTTACGTTATTGTTGTCATGAAACAGTTCAATATAATGATTTTATTATGGGATATCGTTGTTTTGCTGTCACCCAGCCTTTAAAAATAACATGGCTATTTTTGTTTACCACCCGGGGTTCCCCATGTTCCCAAAGCAACAGTTGCTATTATTACAACAGCTAGACGTTTCTACTCTGGTCTGCAATTTCCCTTTAACGCAGACACTTGAACGATAGCGTCTAATCAGAAGTTGTGACACAAACACACTCAAATCTATCATGGCGACTCTACCCCTTGTCACGACAAGCGAGGAATCACCTGACTCAATGAAAGACCGTATTTTGCCGTCGCACCCCCTTCCCCAATCTGTTTCACAGAGAATTACTTACGAATTATCTCTGTAACAGATAAGTGTCCATAGCACGTGCGTTGACTGCTCACCGCGCGAGTCATTGGCTCAACTGTTCGTGCAATGTTTACTTAACACCTAATTGCTTCGGGCAAAATGATGCATTTTACTCATTTTAATACCCATTTACACTAAATAGGAAATATTTTTTAACTTCAAATACTTCAAACGTCTTTATTTATTTTTCTCGGAGTAAAAAAGTTAATATGCCGTACTTATTAAGTCTCGTCGATGTCATGCTTATCAGTGATTGTAGCGGCCAAGCGAATTTTCACTGCGGGATCAGTTTGCCCCTTCCCTCATAGCACCCTACTACACTACACTTCTTTACCATGGTTAGTACTAGTAATAATAATGTAATCTCCTTGTCTGTGGTGCAGGACGGGGGGTCTGACAAGGACATTTTGTCTATTCGTTCGGATGGGACGAACAGCCTAGATACGGTGTACACATTGGCGTGTACGTAAAATATCCCTTTACAAGGACATTAAATTTTATCTATTCTTTCGGATGGGACGAACAATCTGGATACCGTGTACACATTGGCGTGTACGTAAAATATCCCTTGGCAGTTGAAATTCAACATAAGAAAAGTCCATAGTGCCGCTGCCGGAACACAAATTTCTTTCTTATAGCACACTGCATGGTGTATGCTCGTCTACATTCACCCAGTCGGAGAAATGAGAGAGAGAGAGAGAGCGAGAGAGAGAGAGAGAGAGAGAGAGAAATGGGGTTTAACGTCCACTCGACACAAACTAGGTCATTTTGGGACAAACATATGGTTTCAATTTTTTATTTCAATAATTCGCTTACGCGTAGGGGTCTTTAGAAGTGGGGGGAAACTGGAGTGCTCGGAGGAAACCCACGAGGTTGAGAAGTCGCCTCTATCTCCATGCCACATACGCTCACACCAGGGATCGAAACCACAGCTGCAAGCCAGAGGTGATTGGCCAGCTAGAGGTCGAAGCGCGGCACTCTAGACCACTAGCCCCCCCCCCCCCCAGTCGGAGAAGAATACTTTATAATTCTGATAGAATTCTTGTAGTTCAAATGAAACGACAAACTGAGGTCTCGTGTATACATTGGCGTGCAGGTAAAGATCCCTTGACAGTTGGAATTCAATATACGAGTAGGCCATGGCGCCGCTGACCGGGTAATTATTTCCCTCAAATTGCACTGTATGGCACATGCCTGTCTTAATTCGTCAAGTCCGAGCAGAACGTTAAACCCCATTTCAGATGCGGATTCAATGGGGGGCGCAAGGGGCGCCCCCCCCCCCCTAATTTTCGACAGTGCCCTTTTTTACTGCTAAAAGTGCCTTTTCTCAGACCCAAATAAAAATTATGTCCGTTCCGAACGTTTACGTAGACCAAAATATCAGCCAGATAGCTCTTGGAATGGCTACAGATGCAAGGAAATGACGGATAATGATCTTGGGGGACGGTGTGCCCCGTCTCCACGGTCAGTGCCCCCACATTGCGGCGCCCCCCTTTTCAAAATTCCTAGATCCGCCCCCGCATTTCATTTCATTTCATTTCATATGATGAAAGATGAATTACAAATCGTGTCCATAATATAATAATAAGTCTGGATGAGTTGTCAACTTTTGAGAAAAATTAGACCAGTGCCTAGATTAGTCAGTCTTTAACATTATCATGTCAAAATCTACTTTTATCAGTCAAACGCTTTAAATACCAGGTAAGTGAGAGATATTTCGTCTGCTAAAACGTTTTTATGCATGCTGAGTCTGCTGACAGTGTTTTTATTTTTATATTTCAATTGACATGTGGCACATTATATATTCAAATCAATATAGAAACTTTCAAAGTATGTCAACGTCGAGAGGGATTCAGTAGTCCGCCGGTGCACTGGTTTGCTGCTATAATTAGACTCAACCCTAATAATAGATGGGGGTTGGGATGGCCTAGTGGTCTAGAGTGCCGAGCTTCGACCTCTAGCTGGCCGGCCGGCCACCTCTGGCTTGCGGCTGTAGTTTCGATCCCTGGTGTGAGCGTATGTGTATGGAGATAGGGGCGCCTTCTCAACTTCGTGGGTTTCGTCCGGGCACTCCGATTTCCTCCTACTGCTAAAGACCCCTACGCGCAAGCGAATTATTGAAATGAAATGAAAATTAACCCGAAGTCGAGTAGACTTTAAACCACATTTCTCTCTCTCTCTCCCTAATAATAGTACCCGTGGACCAATCTGTTTCACAGAGAATTACTTACGAATTAACTCTGTAACAGATAAGTGTCCACAGCACGTGCGTTGACTGCACCCGGCGTCAGTCATTGGTTCAACGGCTCGTGCAATGTTTACTTAACACCTAACTGCTTCGGGCAAAACGATGCATTTTACTCATTTTAATACCCATTTACACTAAATAGGAAATATTTTTTAACTTCAAATACTTCAAACGTCTTTATTTATTTTTCTTTTACCTCAAAAAAATGTTTGAGAATTTAATTTGTCGGAGTAAAAAAGTTAATATGCCGTACTTATTAAGCCTCGTCGATGTCATGCTTATCAGTGATTGTAGCGGCCAAGCGAATATTCACTGCGGGATCAGTTTGCCCGTGGACTAGCGAACCTGTACACTAGTACAACGGTGGATTAGTGAATCCGCGGACAAGTCAGAGACCATTCCCCGTCAACGTCTTGCGCCAACGTATCGGAATATAAGATATCCCTTATATGAGTGTACATCAATACCGGATACAGATTCGACTAAAGCCATTCTCAAGAGGAAATGGAAAAAGAACTAGAAAACATTGTTCACATCCACATTATGTGCCAAAATGCACGATTTTATGTGTCTCACGTGCACATAATTGTGGTCTGTTTAAGTAGCAAAAAGACTGTCAGGAAGCACGCAAACTTCCTAGCAGTCGAAAAAGTTGTCATTTGCAAGCTGTCAAACAAACCACGTAGTCTAAACAATTAGCCATGTGTCGTGACTTGTGTCAAAGCGTACTGTTCAGTATGAGTGTATTTTCGCGCCGGATTTATGTTTTAAACGTTAAAAAAACACATACTTTCATATTCATAAAATCCCAATAAACAGTCCCTTATGTAAGCTTTCTATAGAGACCAGTGAGCGTGTTGAACTAACTACATCACTTCCGGTTTTAATAAAAAAAATAATTTCTAGCGTATGAAAAAAATTCTGCTATTGTTACAGAGTTGTTTTTTTTCTGAATATCTATTTAAGAAATTTCTTTTAATCTTAATTCGTCGTTACGATTCATGTCTGTTTATTATCATGTATGAAGTGTGGAATTCATTTGGGAAGGGACGCAACTCTTTCTTGACTTTACCTAACCCGGTGCATTGGGAGGCAGACCACCATTAAATTGTAGTTCGTCTATTTATAGCAGTTCTCTCTCTGTCTCTTTTCTCCCCTTTTGCATGCCCATTTTTGTTGATTTTTTGGTCTAGAATGGACTAAGAGGGTTTGAATTAATATTTTCTGCCAGGTTTTGGTAAAGATTCATGATTTTGAGGCGGAAGGATAACGGCGTTATGAGGTTGGCCACGGTGATATGTACGGCAACTAGATACATGTTTTGAGTATCCTTCTTCAAGTTCGTGTATCTCAAAATTTTGGTGGTCAACCTCATACAAATTTTAGTGCAAAGACATGGCCATTTGTTCCTCTGTCTGTAGTGAAAAGCATTTCGCCCAACGAAAATTTGGGGAAAAGTTGGAGGTGGGCAACGAGTCCAGAATTAACATTGAAGTCAATGGGGAAATTAATGGTGGTCTGCCTCCATTACCTTTGCGTAACCGCGAGTTTGGTATTTTTTGTGGTTGATTATCCAGTCAAGTTTCGTGTTATCTGGACAACTGACCTAGAACCGACGAACGTTAAACACTATTAGGAGGTTTGACGTGCTCGAGACTAGTATAGACACGATAGGGCTTTCCATGGGCTTTAGCGCATGACCATCGTTTCTCTCGACCAATCTTCATTTCAGATATCTAACTTTCATGATATTGTAGTTGGGAACGAATTAAAACCCTAATTAACCCAATGAGAGAGTGAGAGAGGGGGTGGGAGAGAGAGAGAGAGAGAGAGAGGGGGAGAGATGGGGTTTAACGTCCACTCGACACAAACTAGTTCATTTCGGGACTAACATATGTTTTTTCAAAAATCTTATTTCAACAATGTGCTTGCGCGTATAGGGATCATTAGCAGTGTGTGGAACCCGAGGAACCAACGAAAACCCACGAGATCGGACCAGCGACCCTATTCCTTGTCACGTACAACCGGGGATTCGAAAACAGGCCAGGACGAAAAACTGAGACCCCGTGTGCACATTGGCGTGTACGTAAAAGATCCTTTGGCAGTTGAAATTCGATAGACTAGGATGTTAAACCCCATTTTATTTCAGTTTTATACATTTATTAAAATACCGCGAAGACGGGTAGATATGATATGCTGTATAAATTGAATTGCCCGAGGCGGTACAAAATATATGTGAAATATATGTGTATGTATATATTATATGACTGTCAATGTATGTAGGCCTCCACGATAAACTTCACATCATCCACATTAAACGAGTCACTTAATTTACTTATGCAGACAATTTGAATATCCATAAATCTCCTGTCGAGCAAAGAAAAAGTAAAAGGAACATTCCCGAAAATCAAAAGTCGCAGTGTTGTTGTTTGCATTTTTTTTGAAAATATGAATGCTTCCAAAAAATGATTATTTAAAGTAGCGAAGTCTGTAACTCAATATCCCTCAAAGACTTCGACATTGAAAACACGAAGTATTTGTAAATATAAATCAACATTGATGTTGTGATCTTGCCGGGAAAAGATATGCTTCTGATATCAGATATTTAAGACAAGGTAAACATTAAAATTTATCATAATGCGTTTCAGCGCCATTAGTAACAAGGGGCTCGAAGAACGAGGCTAGACATATTCCACAAGTCCTGCCAAACGGTGACTCATATTCGTATGGGCAATAAATGTTATCGATGTACACTAAATAACCAGACGCTAGAGATTGCCATTCGATTGAAACTTCTGACGTATATAAAATTTATATAGTAAAAACAGAAACGATTGAATGTAACAGACATTCATATATATATTGAGAGAGAATGGGGTTTAACGTCCACTCGACACAAACTAGGTCATTTCGGGACTAACATAATATGCTTTAATTTTATTTCAATAATTCGCATGCGCGTAGGGGTCTTTTTGCAGTGGGCGAAAACCGGAGTACCCGGAGAAAACCAACGAGGCTGGACAGACGACCCTACTCCTTGCCACGTACAACTGGGGATTCGAAACCACGTGTGTTTTCTTCGCTTTCCTTCCACTGCTAAAGACCCCTACGCGCGTGCGAGTTATTGAAATAAAATTGAACCATATGTTAGTCCTGAAATGACCTAGTTTTTGTCGAGTGGACGTTAAAGCCTATCTCTCTCTCCCCTTCTCTCTCTCCCTGTTTCCCTCTCTTTCGTTACTATACTAAAATAGACATCAAGATTTATTGATACGTCTTGTCAGTAGGCTACTGTATATTTTTGTCTCATGTCGTTAAATATGACACCATAATGGTCAGGGATCCGAGGTTTACACCCTATTTGGGTTTTATGATACTAAAATAGACATCAAGATTTATTGATACGTCTTGTCAGTAGGCTACTGTATATTTTTGTCTCTCATGTTCTCTCGTTAAATATGACACCATAATGGTCAGGGATCCGAGGTTTACACCCTATTTGGGTTTTATGAAACTAAAATAAATATTAAGATTTATTGATACGTCTTGTCGGTTGATTAACATATTTTTGTCCCAAGCCGAGTGGAAGATTAATGAGAAAACATAGCGAACGTCTGATGAGATAAGTAAATACATTGCTTCGTGGAGAACGGGGGGGGGGGGGCGAATGGTTAGCGTGTGAACGCTGTATCAAACGGCCTGCCATTGAGTCAACTGGCGTGGTTTCGAATCCCCGGTTGTACGTGGCACTGGCAAGGAGTAGGGTCGCCTGTCCAACCTCGTGGATTTTCTACGGATACTCCGGTTTCCTTTTACTGCTAAAGACCCCTACATGCAAGCAAATTATTGAAATAAAATTAAAAACCATATGTTAGTCTCGAAATGACCTAGCATATAGTTTGTGCCGAGTGGCCGTTAAACCCTATCTCTCTCTCTCAAGGCGAATGCTAGATCGGAGACGTCCTGCGCAAATTATGACGTCATATGTTGATTGTGGGTTAGGGTAAGAGTTAGGCTTGTCCCAGGGTTATGGCTAGTCCTGTTTACATCTCGAGACTTTGACGAAATCTGCATATCCTAGCCCTTACCCTAACCTTAACCCACAATGACGTCATATGTGCTAAAATGCGCAGGACCGTCTCTAATCTAGCTTTCTCCTTGCCTCGTTACATTTATTTTGCATATCCTGTGACGTAAAAGTGACGTTTATCTAAAGCAAAAAGCCAAAATGGGATTCCCCGTGAAGATATTTTTGGATTAAAAAAACAGGTCATTATCTTACAAAAAACATCGACTGAAATTGACAAGCCCTTGTCAAAAACAACTTGATAATGAATAGTTGGTAGTAATGACGTTAATCTAAAGCAAAAAATCAAAATGATTCCCCGTGGAGATATTTTTGGATTAAAAAAACAAGTCATTATGTAAAGTATTTGAAATAAAAATAGAAAAAAAAAAAATTCGACTGAAATTGACAAGCCCTTGTCAAAACTAATTTGGTAATGAATAGTTCAAAACGCGCCTACCATGACGACCTACTTTCGTCATCGCGCAACACTTGATTTCATTGTTCTATGACCAGGTAGAATTAGAGCAAAGTTAATTTGAAGTCCCAGCCATTATAGATAAGCCATAAGCCTAATCAAGTTCAACTCTTTAATTATATTAGAGACATTGTTTTATAAAATTCGGTTATACAAATTAATTTGAAGGTTTACTTCACGAGTTATTTACATGTAAATACAAGGTCATATTTGAGTGGGCCGTTTGAACGACTTCCGACGTAATTCAGATATTTTGTAACAGGGAAACCACATTATCACAATGAATGAAATGAAATGGGGTTTAACGTCCTACTCTTCTGCACCTAACCTGGGCTAATGGAAGACGGACATTCGCCATACAGTGTGCTATGTGGGAAATTTTGCCCGGGCAGCGGCGCTACGGCCTACTCTTATATCGAATTCCAACTGCCAAGGGGTCATTTTCCAATATGTACACGGAACCTCGCTTTCCGGTTCCATCCGAACGACTAGACAGCTGTCCATTTCAGGCCCTCCGTCCTGCATTACTGACAAGGGGAAACCACGCCGGAAAAACTGGATGTTTCCTGCTCAACATGCCAGAGGAGCAAGTCGTTAGAGATAGTCTAATCTAGCGAAGCTTGGATATAGATAAGCGATTAAGTAATTATACGAATTCCATTGCCCTATTTAAAGGAAAGGTGCAATAATACCATTTGACTCGGTCCTTCATCCGCATTGATGATATAACAGTAAAATTAACCACAGTTTTTCAAAAACGAATTATTGTTTTTAAAAGGCACGGTATCCACCTTGTAAATACAGCAGGACAATGAAGTATAGTTTTGGCAAAAATCAATAAATCAATTGAAGATCACAGGGGAAAAAAGTGGTGATGTCCACATTTATGCTTTTGCTTGATTACTTCCCCTGATTTTACCCCCTGGTCCCTTCTGTCTTCTCCATAAATATTGTATGGAACAACTGGACATGTCACTCTCTACAGAAGGTATTTTGAAAGGCATAAAAGAGAAAAACTGGTGATGTCCAAACCATGGTCAGTCAAATCAAATTCCCAAAATACACCATAGGAATGCTATGGGAGTGTGCACCAGGTTCAATGTTCTCACTAAATGCATGATTCTTGCAATATTAAAAAAAATCTTCCAAACAGAAGAAATGAGTGTTTAAACTGGAAATTTTCATTTACTCAAAAGTCAGAAAACGGGACATCACCAGCTTTTCTCCTGGAGTCTTCAATTATTGCTTTTTGTAAGCGTGACGTTAAATAAAATGAGTTCAACGACCATGCAATTTTCCACGAAGTTGCGTATAAAAATTAGTGTAATCTATCACAGCCCCATTAAAACTGCGCTTTACGACATCGATTATAAAATCAATCAAACCTAATCGTGGATCAAGACCAAACGCATTAGGCTTGCTTGTTTATAAATACATTCCCCTTCCTTAAGTATACTGACGACAGAGGTTGATCAATCGTTATAACTCGAATAAAGTTACATTTAATTTTTTAAAAAAATAATCAAAATTGAACACCAAGGATATATAAAGCGCACAGTATCATTTGTCTGACCATGCGAGGCATCGTAAGCGTAGTGAATTCCCGATCCGCCAGTTTCCATTCTTTCAGAATGCTTGTAAACGTTGTTGTATATTTAACGTTGGTTGGTGTGAATCTGGTAGGATGTCAAATTGCTAACAATTTGTCACTACGGGGAATAGGAACAGGGATTACGCCAGGTGTATCATCAGTGCTTGTTGCAGCCGAAACGACCCCTAGTCCATCCTTAACATCAGTAAACAGTATAGCGACAAAGCCGCAACAGATAACTACGAATATATCAAATATTGAAGTTCCACCGAAACCGGAACCAGAACCAACAGTGATGATTATCTCACCAGCTACGACAATGATCCCACAAACTGTTACAGAGGCTTTAAGTTCACGAACGAATCAGCAAGTCAGCACCCAAACGCAACTAAGTTTCCCAATGGGTCAGAAAACTGACACAACAGCAAACGCAACAGCAGTAACATCACAGCACATGGGAGTATTAAGTTCACCAATGAGTCCGAAAGTCAACACCGAAACGCAACGAAGCTTCCCAATGGGTCAGGAAACTAACGCAACAGCAAACGCAACGGCAGTAACACCACAACGCACAACGGCATTAAGTCCGCAAGTCGGCAACCAAACACAATTAAGCTTCGCACCGCAGCTGCCATCGACATTAAGTTCACCGATGAGGCCGAAGGTCATCACACAAACTCATCCGAGCCCCGCAATGGTTCAGCAAATTAGCACAACCGCAAACTCAACGGCAGGAACATCGCAGCTCAATTCACCAATGAGTCTGCCAAATTTAAATTTAGCATCGTCACTATCACCAAACACCCGTGTTTCGCTAGAGATATTGAAACAAACTGTTGCAGCCGAAACGACCCCTAGTCCATCCTTAACATCAGTAAACAGTATAGCGACAAAGCCGCAACAGATAACTACGAATATATCAAATATTGAAGTACCACCGAAACCGGAACCAGCCGTGATGATTATCTCACCAGCTACGACAACGATCTCACAAACTGTTACAGAGGCTTTAAGTTCACGAACGAATCAGCAAGTCAGCACCCAAACGCAACTAAGTTTCCCAATGGGTCAGAAAACTGACACAACAGCAAACGCAACAGCAGTAACATCACAGCACATGGGAGTATTAAGTTCACCAATGAGTCCGAAAGTCAACACCCAAACGCAACTAAGCTTCCCAATTGGTCAGGAAACTAACGCAACAGCAAACGCAACGACAGTAACACCACAACGCACAACGGCATTAAGTCCGCAAGTCGGCAACCAAACACAATTAAGCTTCGCACCGCAGCTGCCATCGACATTAAGTTCACCGATGAGGCCGAAGGTCATCACACAAACTCATCCGAGCGCCGCAATGGTTCAGCAAATTAGCACAACCGCCAACTCAGCGGCAGGAACATCGCAGCTCAATTCACCAATGAGTCTGCCAAACTTAAATTTAGCATCGTCACTATCACCAAACACCCGTGTTTCGCTAGAGATATTGAAACAGCTCTGGACAGTAATTGTTCGCAACGACAAAAACATGAACAACAAAATGAACAAGCAAATGAACAACAAAAACAGCATAAAGGACAAGAACAATAACAACAGCACAAACAACAAGAACTACGTCACCACAGTACCCAGTACCTTTACTGCTTTTGAAAAGATAGTTTTCGTGGAAGAACTCAACGAGGTGCGTAGAGATGTTGGCCTCACGACGAATATGAATGCTTTGGTAGGTTTTAATTTTTCAAATTTATCTTCGATCCCTGCATTGGCCGAAAAAGTTCATCCGGATTTTCCGGCGTGATCCCCTCTTGTCAGTGATGCAGGATTAAGGGCCTGACAAGAACAGCCGTCTAGTCGTTCGGATGGGAAGAAAAACCGAAGTCCCGTGTACACATTGGAGTCCACGTAAATGAAATTCGATATAAGAGAGGGTCGTAGTGACGCTGTCCAGGCCAAATTGCCCTCGCAGCACACTGTATGGCGTATGCCCGTCTTCATTAGCCCAGTTCGGAGCGGAACAGTAGGAAGTTCAACCGCATTTCATTTCAAATAAATCTTTTTGGGATGGGATCAACAAGAAATAGTATACTTTCCTCTGAATTACCGCCTTGCCTATAGATGTAAGTATTGCAGGCACAGTGCTTCCACTGTGAGGAGCCCTATAGGCAAAACACAATTTTTTTTTTTTTTTTTTTTTTTTTTACTTTTCTGACAAATGACCCATCCCGTTGGCAGTATCTTTGCACCTGCCATGTAGGCTGCCTGGAAGGAGGGATTATCATAATTCTTAACCAAGGCTTTAACCCTCTGCATTCTACGCCAGAGGCAGGTGGACGACCTCATATTATGATTACTCGTGCCCTTCACATATACTGTCCTCCAGTGTTTCAGATAAACTAACAGTTGGGACACTTCCCTCTTACGGCAAGGGCCGGTAACTCAGTGAATAGTATACTTTCCTCTGAATTACCGCCTTGCCTATAGATGTAAGTATTGCAGGCACAGTGCTTCCGCTCCGTAATCCGTTTACGAATATCAAAACTAAGACAATGACAACAATTCTAACTTTATTTACATTCAATACCAACTCAACCCACTTCGCTCCATAACACACTTCGCCCCATAATACACTTCACCCCATAACACACTTCACTTCTCCCCATAACACACTTCATCCCACCACATATTTTCCTAACCCATTTTTGGTAATCCCGGTCAAATTATTCCGTACATACAGTCTTTGAACTTTTATACATTCTGTTCCCACTTTGAAGTTATATTCGTTCATTCCCGATAAATTAACCCCAATGATTCTAGCTAACTTTAATGCCGCAGATAAGTGATACGTGGCCGTTATAGATGACTACCCAAACCCCTTTGATTTCACACCGGTAATCCCTTATTGGGTTCCATATAAGTAAGCACAATGATTTGCTTCCACATAGGCAAGCTCACTTACTTTGCTTCCAACACAGGCAAGCCTCTTAATCTGCTTCCAACACAGGTAAGCACCTTAATTTGCTTCCAACACAGGTAAGCACCTTAATTTGCTTCCACACAGGTAAGCCCCCTTTAATTGGCTTCCATCTAAACTATGCTCCCACACAGGCAAGCCCAACTTTAATTTGCTTCCATCTAAACTATGCTCCCAGGTAGGTAAGCCCCCTTTAATTTTCTTCCACACAGGCAAGCCCCCTTAATTTTCTTATACACCGATAAACTCCTTAACTTTGCTTGCGCACAGGTAAGCCCCTTATATACTCAAAAATGTTGACCTTAGCGTATGTTCCAGGTTAGATTGTGGGATAACAAAGCTGAACAGTCTCACTTAAAATTATTAAAGAAAAAAACAATCACGGTATTACTTGCCGACACAGCAGAAATAATTTACAACGGCCTTAGTGTATGTCCCATTTTAGATTGCGGAACCACAAGGCTGGACAGGTTCCAAAATCATTAAAGAAAACATTCGCATTACTATTTGCTTCCACACAGGTAAACCCCTTAACTTTGCTTCCACACAGGTAAGCCCCTTAATTTTGCTTCCACACACCCTCTTATATACTCAGAAATAGGTCAACCTTAGTGCATGTTCCATGTTAGATTGCGAAACAACAAGGCTGGACAGGTTTCAAAATTATTAAAGAAACCATTCGCATTACTATTTGCTTCCACACAGGTAAGCCCCTTAACTTTGCTTCTACATACCCTCTTATATACTAAAAAATAGGTCAGCCTAAGTGTATGTTCCATGTTAGATTGCGGAACAACAAGGCTGAACATTCACGGAACACTTCCCGACACATCAGAAATAAATTAAATCAACCTTAGTGTATGTCCCATATTAGATTGCGGAACAACAAGGCTGAGCCTTTTAAAGAAAAACATTCGCTTCGCTACTTGCCGACACAGTTGAAATAAATTAAGACAACCTTATTTTGTGTTCCATGTTAGATCGCGGAACAACAAGATTGAACATAGCTCACATAAGTTATTAAAGAAAACACTCACTTTACTACTTTGTCGACACAGTGGATGTTCCATGTAATAATTATATTGCAGAACAACAAAGCCGAACAGGCTCCCCCCAAATAATTAATAAATACAAACAGGCATTTATTACCGTGTTAAAGTTGGCAAAATATCCTTACCGGTTAACCACTGTTAAATGCAAGTCAAGTGTTGACACCCGCACGTGACCCATATCAGCGTCTTCATTCAAATACTGACATACTCATGATGTTACGTATAATATGCTATTACTATACCTTATAGATTAACATTCAGATCTTATTGTCTAAAATTAAATAGCCGCAACAACTAATGTTAGATTTCCCTCCATTCTAGCTTCTATATCAAAGATTTTCTCTGGCCTGTTCATCACCAAAATTTATGTCAGTCGCAAACCATTACGTTCAAAGTTTCGATATTTACATCAGGGACGATATTGGTCAACCATTTCCTCAAAACGTCTACATAAATTTATTTGCAAAAGGGTTTACTTTCCCGCTCAAAGCTGTTTGTGAAATTTTAAAGCAGATCGTGAACTTGACTTGACGACTCAAGTGTTTCAGATAAACTAACAGTTGGGACACTTCCCTCTTACGGCAAGGGCCGGTAACTCAGTGAATAGTTAACTTATGATGTTGTGTTATTCCATTTTCCAACATATCATCTCAATTATTACAAGAAATGATTGGAAATGCGGTTTAATGTTCTACTGTTTTGCTCTCACCGAGCTGATTAAAGCGGGTATATGCCATGCAGTGTGCTATGAGAAGAATTTTGCCCCGGCAGCGAAGCTACGGCCTCCAAGGGAACTTTTACTTTCATGCCAATGTGAACACGATACCTCGGTTTTCCGTCCCAACCGAAAGACTACAATTATAACAACTCTGATCATGCCACAATCCATAATATGAATACGCAGCACTTTTGTTCCTTCAAAATTAAACACATTTGATGGAACAATCACTATATTATATACAGGCGACGTTTTAACGAGAGAGAGAGTGTGTGTGTGTGTGAGAGAGAGAGAGACAGAGAGAGAGAGGCGAACAATCACTATATTATATACGCACGGCGTTTTAACAAGGCTTCACTGGTGGCAATCAAGCCTACAAATGTGGGAAATTTGCGAAAGCGTTATATACAGGGACGTTTAACACTAATAATCAAAAAACATAAATTAACACAGAGATAGAGAGAGAAATGATGTTTAACGTCCACTCGACACAAATAGATCCGGGTAAGTTCATAATTTTTGGCAATAAGCCAATCTGGTGAGATGTGTTCGTATCATCTGGCACACGGAACTTTCGATAGACATTCGTAGCGTAGACGATAAATCAAAATAAAAAGTTGTATTTCCGAATAGTCACTTTATTTCAATAATTCGCTTGTGCGTAGGGGTCTTAAGCAGTGGGAGGAAACCGGAGGACCCGGAGAAAACCCACTAGGTTGGACAGACGGCCCTACTCCTTGACATGCGCAACCGGGAATTCGAAACCACGCGAGTTGACTCAATGACAGGCTTTATGATACAGCGCGCACATGCTAACCATTCGGTCATCCAACCCCCTCCAAACAATGACACCGATCTATTGTTTGTCTGACTGTCTTACTTTACAAGTACAAACAACTTACAGAAGCCTTCTCTCTTCAAAGCAGCACCTGGAAGTCTCATTGATCAAACCTGTACATTCACCTCTGTCATTCAGAAGATAATGATGGCTTTATGATTTATTAAAGAACAATTCAACATTAATACAATGTCCAAATTATACTACATCAGTAAGCCTGTCCAGTACTTTCTATTAGCATAAATGATATTCTTATTAAACTACTTCAAGAAAATAATGTTCTTGTTCAATAAAATAGTATATAAAATGCCTGTCCGTATGAAATATTACCAAAGTAATTGATTAATGGATATGAACCTAAAAATCGTGTGTTTTTGGGTTTTAAAAAAAAAAAAAAATTGGTAATGAATGCAAATTATGGTAGTTGATTTTGTAGCATAAAGGTAAACTGTAATCAGGAACACCGTGTTAGTCGTCTGGGGACAGGGTTATTGAAAAGTAAACGCCGCGTATGATTTATTTCATCTTGCAATTTCGGTATTAGGGTATCATTAAGACCTGAACATTCGTCTTGGGAACGGCTGATGTGCGTTCAAAGTCATCGCTATTTAAACATGTTTTGTAACGTTTTGTTTTCACTCTTGGTCAGTGTGTGTTTGGTAGGATGCCAAATTACTAAAAATGAGACAAAGTCAACCCTTAGTGTATCGCAAGGTAGAGCCGGAGCCATGATTATGAAAAGTGTATCATCAGCACCTGTCAATGAACGAAAGAAATTTAGCATAAAGTTTCCAGCGATAAACAGCATAGGGAGTAAGGATCAACAGATCAACAAACAGTCAGCTCAAATCTTAAGTATAACTTCAAAAATTACAGCTGGGCCACCAGCGACACAAACAGAACAAAGCATAGGAGTTATACCAAAGGCGGATTTAACAATAAGTCCGGAAACTAGCACATTCCGTAATCCACTAACACGGAAACAGCGACCAGTAACTGGGATTACGGAAACTGAAACATCATCCACTGTGACTGTTTCAAAAGGACGTGACCCAATTAACAACCAAACAATTCATCTTTCGGCAGCAGTACCATCACGAGGTGCACCTACAATCGCAACAACTGTAACCACAAATCTCAAGTTACCGACAAATCAGCAAACTAACAAAATCGAAAGTCCGCCAGTTTTGCAAAGAGGGCATGAAGCTTGGATTTCATCACCCGCATCTGATAATGTATTAAAACGTGTAAGAGCAATTGGTATCATATCAGTAACTGGCAACCGCACAAATCAATTTCCTGGCACGGTTATAGATTTAACCACGAGCTCTACGGTTGTAACCACCAATCTCAAATCACAAATAAGTCACCAGTCTACCACAAGTGGAACAGAAACCTGGATTATAGAAGGTACAACGTCCGCACCGGTTACTGTGCCAAACCATGTGCCAACTAACAGCCCCCCAAATTATTTTCCGACAACAGTACCACGGTCAACTGTAACGATAAATCCCAAAGCGCTAATAAATAAGAAAATAGGCATGATCCCCAATTCACTAAGTAGAAAAGGGACAAGGATTAGGGAAATCACAGCATCAACATCTGGTATTGCCAACACGCAACACACAGTTAATAATTTACGCATTACACCAGAAACTGTCAGCATTTTAATTCCCTTTAACAAACAGCAGAACCATGCTTTGACAGTGGAACCATCGCCACCAGAAAAACCACAAACCTTCGTAAATAATGCAGTTATCACGAAACTAAATTCACCAGTGAGTCAGGAAGCGAATTCTGTACCTACGGAATTAGCTAAGCAGTTTCCTGCTGCTTCAGCCATGCCGGAACAGGTCTTACGTGATTCTGTTGTCAGCAAAAATAGCACTAGTGAAACGACGACACAGAATGCAACGGGTAAAGTCGGTATTGCAATCCTTACCAATGACCAAAGACACGAAACAGCTCTAACCTCAAACTCGGTTACCGGAAAGCTGCATATACCAATGGGTCAGAAAGCTAAAACTACAGCTACTGCTCAAATACCACTAGCTAAGCAATTTCTTGCTTCTTCAACCATTCCACAGCAGGTCGTTCATAGTTATGTTGTTCCAAAAAATAGCATTAGTAAGACGACGACAAAAGATGCACCAGTTTTTGCAATCCTTACCAATGACCAACAAGCCCAAACAGCTGTAGCTCCAAACTCTATACCAGTTACCGCAAACCTAAATTCATCGACACATCTACAAACTAACACAGCATTCACGCCACCATTACCACGTATACCTGCGCCACTTTCAGTCGCGATTCTGAAACAGATCTGGCTAGCTCTTGTTGGAATCAGTCAGATATCCCATTTTCCTAAAACAAATCCAGGAATTTCAAATGGATTTACTAAGGAAGAAGAGTTATTATTTTTGGAAGAATTCAAAGAATTACGCTTGGATGTAGGGGACGTGGTCAATATGAACGTTTTGGTGAGTTGATTCTACTCTTAGTCTTTTGTTGGTGCAAGGTCCTTTTGATCGATCGGAAACCGGTAGTTCTTGAAGTTATGTAAACTTCAAGGACAATATTGTTGTGTCATGGTGTTATCTTCAGAATCGTTTTAAGTTATATCATTGAAGCTTGGGGCGCCATTTTCCCGTCAAGGTTTTTTTTTCGAGAGTTGGCTTGATTAAATTTCAGCGAAAATTAAATAACGCGCAAAGTGAATTATGGATTAAAAATATTTTTATCTATGGAAAGTGTCGATTTCAAACTTGGCAACTTCTGCAGACAATAAAAACAGTGTAAAGTCAAAACAAACGAAAATAAACACAGTCAAAAATCAAAATTTAACGAAGTTTTCCGAATAATATAATTAATATCGTTCTGTAAAGATGAATCATGATATCAATGTGAGTGTGAAGTTGGTGGGTGTTTGAACTCTACGATTTTAATGGAAGCGTAAAAATAACGAATGATATTTTATGGGAACATGATATGTTTATGCCGATTCGATTCTGTAACATAAAGTACAGTATGGCGTCGGCCTAACTATTCGATTAAAGATACATTATGAGAGATTAGATAACGAGTTGGCCGTTCTCACTATAATAGTTAAAAACTACATAATGTAAAGGCAATTTACTGAATAATTAAAATTGCTGACAAATTGATCCACTATGAACTGAGAGTTAAGCGAATGAAAGTTCTGCCTAGCCTCGATCGAAAATCATAGTCTCGATTATCCATTTAATCGTTAAATCGCCAAGGAAAGTTATGCAGCAAATCGGATCATAAGCCAACAAATATCGCAGGCTAGCGTTGACATCGAGGTGTGGATAAGTTAATTAATGTCTAATTATTAATTTAGATAACATTTCAGGCCTATCGAAAGACCTGCAGTAAGCGAGTGAGAGGGAGAGAAATGGGATTTAACGTCCATTCGACACAAACTAGGTCATTTCGGGACTTAATTTTATTTCAATAATTTGCTTGCGCGTAGGGGTCTTTTTAGCAGTGGGCGGACACCGGAGAACCCGGAGAAAACCCACGAGGTTGGATAGGCGACGCTATTCCTCGTCACGTACACAACCCAAGATTCGAAACCAGTCGACTCATTGACAGGCTTTATGATACAGCACGCACCTGCTAACTATTCCGCCATCCAACCCCTCAGGCCGATCGAAAGACCTGCAATATGCAGATTTAGCTCTTGCATAATGTAGGTTTAAACAACCAAGATATAAATAGTTTTTTAAAGTTAATAAACGTCATTAACTGTCGTTAAATATAGGCTAAATGTGAAGAAGCGTATCAAGAAGGGTATACACGACTATTAGATGATATGGCACTTTAATGACCACTAAGTCGTCAAACTTTCAGCTTTAGACATATTTGTTGGCGTATGTAACGCTAACAAGATTATATTAATTGTTAATATATTTTGAGAGAGAGAGAGAGAGAGAGAGGGGGGAGGGAGAGACAGTGAGGGTTTAACCTGGCGTAGGGATCTTTAGCAATGTAGCGAACTGGAGCCCTCTGAGAAAACTTCTTGTCACGTATAACCGGGGAATGGAAACCACATCAGTTGACTCAACGACAGACCTAATGATACAACGCACACGCGCTAACTATTCGACCAACCAACAACCCATCTCCTTAGTGATGAAGAGTAAGCTGTGACGTCACTTAGGCCGGTTGGTGCAAACACGTAAGACGTTAGACGCCGTTACACTTCATAATAGCTACAGCTTAATGGCCCTAAATGACAAAATCAAACAAGAAAGACAAAAAAGTGCATATCCCACTTACAGCTTATGCACATAAATCACCTTAATCATTAAGACGGTGGCACCCTAGTCTTAGGTCGTGTGTTCATTCCCGATGTTGACCCACAAAGTTCATCGGAATTTTCCGGCGTGCCTTCCACTTGTCAGTGATGCAGGCTGGAGGGCCTGACAAGGACAACTGTCTAGTCGTTCGGATGGGACCCAAAACCGAGGTCCCGTGTACACATTGGCATTCACGTTAAAGATCCCTTGGCAGTTGGAATTCGATATAAGAGTAGACCGGGCGTGGTTTTCCTCATATTCCTGAAGCAATGGCCCGAGAAATCTCTCTCTGGCCATTGCTGGATTGACTTCTGATTCTTGAACTTTTGCGGGAGTGTGTCTATTCTCCCCGTTCAATGAAAGCTATCACTTAAGTACAGCAACATGACAGTCCTTCGTTTAATCTGAGTGTTCCCTAAAACTTTGGACAGTGATTTAAGGTATTAAAACGGTGAAGGTATGTTCGTTTCCAAACAGTATTGTTTACATTTCATTCGACTTGATAGCCTCGTTTGTCACACAATTAGTTTTACTGCAGTATTCTCCTATGCACGGGTTAATTAGGCATAATAAAAGCGTGAGCCATGACGTAACGTTATGTAAACATATTTGGTCCAATACTGGCACTCGTTTTAAATGTAAAGCGTTTGTATGGTAGGTAGTGATTGGTTGGTAGTCGGACTACTGACCAATCAAAATTTAACACAACAATATCCACTCATAATAGCAGTGTGTAGTGAGATTACCTATAATCAAACGAAACGCTGCGCGGAGTATGGGTTTTCCTCGTCAGTGATGCAGACTGGATGACCTGACAAAGTCAACTGTCTAGTCGCTCGGATGGGACCCAAAACCGAGGTCCCTTGTATACAATGGCATTCACGTTAACGATCCCTTGGTAGTTGGAATTCGATATAAGAGTAGGCCGGGCGCGCACTGTATGGCACCTTCCCGTCGGTATTAACCAAGTCGGAGCAGAAAATATCATTTTATTTAACCACGAATCGGCTGTTTTAAGACTCTGCACATAGCTGTCCCTGAATATCAAATGTTTTAATATACCCCATCAAGGCACGTCAATTTCAATTCGTGTTAAACTTTGACGTTAATGATCAACAATAAGACGAAAGTGTACAGTTGTTATGTCTCCATTTGCGACATCTGAATTTCATCAATTTTTTTGCAACTTACATCTCTTTGTGGCATTCGCCCATAAATCAGGCCCTATTAAAGTCAGGAGTAAAGCATAAGCTTTGACCTCTAAGTTTTAAAAAAAATTAGGAAAATATATATAGCTTTATAGTATAATATCTGGTTCGACACCCATTTTGTCGACAGGCAACAGGCAGGAAAGGATAAAGGTCACTTCTACCTATAGCCAAGATGAAAAATCTAGCACTATATTATGCCATTTTTTTGAGTGTCGGTATTGTTGAAAATCAGGGAATTCACCAGGCGTTGTTTGGGGAACGTCATTATGTTAACCACCGGCACACTGAGCCGTATCCCCGACGTTCTTCTGATCCGTTAAAAGATAGCAAGGGACGAGCTCCAGGGCATTCTCATCTAGTAAAACACATCAGCCTTGCATCTGCTGCGCCTCCTGATCCGGTGAAACTCACCAGCTTGGCATCACCTTTGCCTCCTGATCCGGTAAAGCACAGCGGAGTAGAAGTTCCTGTGCATTCTCATTCGTTAAAACACAGCGGAGGAGCAGCTCCGGTGCATTCGCATTCGTCAAAACACAGTGGAGGAGCAGCTCCGGTGCATTCTCATCCGGTGCAACACAGCGGAGGAGCAGCTCCGGTGCATTCTCATCCGGTGAAACAAAGCAGCGTATCATCACCTGCGTCTCCTGATCTGGTAAAGCACAGTGGTATAGCAGCTCCGGTGCATTCTAGCCCTCAATATGAAAAAGTGGTTTCGCATAAAACTTACATAACACCACAGAAGACCATTAGACCGCTAAAACCAAAATATCTTATAAATGGGCCATATAATAGTAGACGAAGTAACCCGCTACCCGCAATACCTCAACCAGTTCCTCAACAGAATACCAACCTTCCAGCCGTCCTTGATGCGGTTGATCATCTTTCCTATTTTCAAGACCGTGCATTGCCAGATTCTTTCGGTTTGATAAGAAGCGAGAAATTTATGATCCTGAAGGAATTTAATCAATTTCGTCAAGACAGCGATGAGACACAGAATATGAACGTGCTGGTGAGTTGCTTTAGCCTTTTTTCAGCACCCGGGGGGGGGGGGGAGGAGGGGGTGATTGTTTTAACGTGTGCATAAGGTCTGTCGTTGAAGGGGGTTGGATGGCCGAATGGTTTGCACGTGCGTGCTATATCATAAAGCCTGTCATTGAGTTAACTGGCGCGGTTTCGAATCCCCGGTTGTACGTGACAAAAGGAGGATCGTCTGACCAGCCTCGTGGTTTTTCTCCGGGTCCCATGGTTCTCCTCCCACTGCCAAAGACCACTACGCGCAAGCGAATTATTGAAATAAAATTAAACCATAAGTTAATCCCGAAATGACCTAGTTTGTGTCGAGCGGACGTTAAACCCCATCTCTCTCTCTCTCTCTCTCTCTCTCTCTCTCAATTGGAGTGGTTTCATTTTCTCGTGAAGTTTTCGCAGTTTTCCCCGGTTTCCTCCCACCCCTACGCGCAAAATTGAACCAAATCTTTGTCCCAAAAGATTTCCTATTCTGGGTCGAGTAGACGCTATCGTAAGCTCGAGTTCTGGCGACTATCTCTAGGGCCGTGTTGTCGCTGACAGGTCAATTGCTGGCGAGAATCGCTGTGGCATGTTGTCCTGGTCAACCCAATTATTTAAATTTATGAACGATGTAAATTGTCTCAATTGGTCTAGATTATAGTTACCTTGATATATTTGATATATTATCTAAAACACCAAAACAGCCAGCATGCTGGACAGGCATCTCCTCAAGCGCGGATACAGAAAGCGACCCCCAACTCATCCCCCTCCCTCCCCGGCCTTCTCCTTTATTGTTTATTCGCAGTGTGTTTTTATTAAATTCAATAATCCGTCACTACAATAGAAACGCTATTTTCCACATCATTTTTTTGGCCTATTTTGTGATATTGCTTTTCCTTTTTTATGTATCCCTCTTGTGTGAAAGAGAGAGACAGGAATTGGCTTTAACGTCCTCTCGACACATACTAGGTCATTTCGGGACTAACACATGGTTCAATTTTATTTCAATAATTCGCAATGGGAGGAAATCGGAGGACCCTGAGAAATCCCAAGAGGTTGGACAGACGACCCTACTCCTTGCCACGTACAACCGGGATTCGAAACCACGCCAGTTGACTCAATGACAGGCTTTATGATACAGCACGCACGTGCTAAGCAATCGCCCCCCCCCCCCCAGTTTCAATGTACTTATATATACTACCTTTGTTCAGATAAATTATCTATAACACATACTTATGGAAAACCGCTACTGATTTATTTGGGTGACATTTAGCTTGAAAACCTTGAGAGGGTAGTCTTCGAAACGTCGCCTAAATAAATCTGTAGCTGTTTCTCCATAAGTATATGTATAGAGTATTTATCTGCCCAGTTACTAAATGTCACTTAGAGAGTATTTACTCAGCTTGTTGGGACAAATCGCCTGTCCAACCTCGTGGGTTTTCTCCGCGTACTCCGGTTTCCTCCAACTGCTAAAGACCCCTACGCGCGAGCGAATTCTTGAAATAAAATAAACCATGTGTTAGTCCCGAAATGACCTAGTTTGTGTCGAGTGGACGTTAAACCCCACAATTAAACTTGTGATGTTGAAACACGGCATTTAAGAACAATAAAACCCTGACGTTAACAGAATAAACAAAGATGTATTCGTTTCTCTCTCTCTTTCTCTCTCTCTCTGTTGTTGGCACAAACGCTATACATATATTAATTAACTTTCGACTGTTTTTTTATTATTATAAAAGAATGTTTAATATAGATCAGTATATATCAAGCTGTTAGGTAAATGGATAAGAAATCAAAATGAAATGACATGGGGTTTAACGACTCACTGTTCTGCTCTGACTGGGCCAATGAAGACGGGCAAAAGAGATGCCGTGCGCTATGAGGGAAATTTGCCCCGGACAGTGGCACTACGGCTTAGTCTTATATCGAATCTTTAATGTGTTCGCCACAGTTGATCGTCCGATCCGAACCTAGGCTGACCCAAATATAAATGTTGGAACAAAAACGCGATATATCGGAAGTAACCTAGTCTACGCATATTACACATACCAAACGTTCAAAAACATTGAAGAATGCGAGCCTAGAAACCAACGTTCCTCGATACACATTTGGAAATAACCAAGGACATTTTTGACAGTTTCTGGGTTACCTTGATCCAATCTCGTAGTAGCAGTACAAGTTGTAACCAAAGTATTCCCACCATGTGTGTTCATGGTACACTTTTCTCACTAAATAAACAAACAAAGAAAAAAAAAGAAACACGGATCCCAGTCGAAAGTACAACGCGGCATAGCGGGGCCACACCGAATTCTTGGATGTCAACCGTAAAACGGGTCCACCCTGGATTGAAGCTGCCCCAATATCCAGGGTTCTGGAGGGCCCTATCACTGTCACTAGCAGATAGAGTCATCGGACCGACCATCCTCACATCGCAATTTGCGCAACCCTCTGAGATTTTTTCTGAGGGGCCCCCTGATGTAAGTAGACACAGGGCCTTGGTTCCACCATACCCTAAGTTAATCCGGCAGTGGCTGTGGAGCCTGAACAAATGAAACTGAAATTAAGTCACAAAGTGTATGATTGAAATCTGTAATGAATTGTACTTTTTAGACCTCTTTGCCAGTTTTTTTTTTATATCGGAAATATTATTTATATTGCATGAAATGTGGGAATTGTTTTGAAATGTTGGTGTAACTTTTGAATTTCTACAGTTTTTGATTAAATAGAGAAGTCATCGAAGATTATCCGAGACTTTTCATATAATTGTTGGTGAATAATAATTTTAATTTCAATAAATTGCCCATTGTTCTCATTTCATGTGTAAATCTTCCCTGTGATTTATTGAGAATGATGTAAATTGCAGAATAATCCGAAATTACTGATTTTAGAGTTCAGCTAGGTTTGGACCTACTACAGCCTGATTAAATACAGAGCTATATTTCGTTTAGTTGTGTTTATTATACTTTCGCTGGCCTACACTATATGGAGAGCTGACAAGTTCTACTCGAAGGTCGTCTCAGGAGTCGTGCGAGCAGCTTTTGAAAATATACCACGTCAGTCCTGAAATGAGTTAATTTGTAGCCGCCAGAGGCAACAGCCACAGAATATTCATCAGCAGCTTTAATGAATAGTAATTAGATGCTGTTAAGCAGCTTGGAATGAGTTGGGTTGTTATACAAGTAAAAATCAGTAAAATAAATGTCGTATTTAAATACAAATAATGCGATTTCTCGCGTGTAAAGCAGTAAAAACAACAACACGCCTTTGTTTAATATTCACGCTTATATTGAATATGCCAATCACGACAACGAATAGACTGCATAATATTTCAGTTTTAGACAGATTCATATAAGATTTGTTTTATTTTTACAGCTTTCAAAAATGGTCATAAATCAGTCAATTTCTTTTTGTTGTTTTTTTTCTTTCACACATTGTCAGGGCGAAAATAAAAATCGAGTGGCAGCTTAGACACGTAGATATATATTATATTTATAATTGTAAATACGTCTGTGGTAGACGGACGTAACTCGCATAGACCAGTCGCATTCTATATGCCGATTGTAAAAGTGTAATTCATTTTTAGATGTAATTCTGTAAATTTCGACACGATGCTAAAGGTGGTGTGCCTAATTTTTTTGAGTGTTAGTTTTTGTGATTGTGTTTTTACTCGTACTGGATATAACCAATTCAATGGCGCACACAGTAGACGATATCTCGTGTCATCATTAGCTAATACTCTGTATAGCAGCAACAACCAAGCTGCCCCTAAATCAGCAAATAATATAGGATCAGGAGGGAGTCCCCCCTCACAACCACAGTATGTTGCACCACAACAACAACCGCAGTATGGTCAACCCCCACAACCCCAACAGCCACAGGTTCAGCAACCTCAACAGGCGCAGTATGGCCAACTTCAACAGCAGCAGTATGGACAACTGCCACAGAATGGTCAACAGCAACAGCCACAGGTACAACAACCTCAACAGGCGCAGTATGGCCAACTTCAACAGCAGCAGTATGACCAACATCAACAGTCGCAGGTTCGGCAACCTCAACAGCCGCAGTATGGCCAATCCCAACTGCCGCAGTATGGCCAACTTCCACAGCCGCAGGCTCAGCAACCACAGTATGGTCCATCCCAACCACCTGAACAGGCGCAGTATGGCCAGCTTCAACAGCAGCAGTATGACCAACGTCAACAGTCGCATGTTCTGCAACATCAACAGCCGCAGTATGGCCAACAGCCACAGGTTCAGCAACCGAAACAGCCTCCGTATGGCCAACCGCAACCGCAACAGTATGACCAACCTCAACAGCCACAAGATGCTCAACCTGTGCAATCGGAAACCGCGCAACCGTCACAACAACCAACGCAGAAATATTTTCCTAATCTACAAGAACGGGTAGACGCATTTAAATCGTCGACTGCTCCAGAAACTGCACAACAAAATACGGAAAGTAATGCTGGTACGCCATCAACAGAACCTAGGCCATTGCCGTTTGCGCATCTACGTGCGAGTATTAAACGTAACCCTCGGCCAACTGCCAGTGCCGCAGCTGTTCCACCAGCACCCGAGGTGTCTGTTACACCAAAACCACAGGTGCCTGTTACACCAGCACCGCAGGCATATGCTCCACCAGTACCACAGGCGTATGTTCAGCCAGTACCACAAAAGTATGCTCCAACAGCGCCACAGCAACATATGCCAAAAGCACCACAGCAGTATGCTCCACCAGCAGCACAGCAATATCCTTCACCAGCACCACAGCAATATCCTCCACCAGTAAAACAGCAATATAGTCCACCAGCACCACAGCAATATGCTCCACCAGCACAGCAGCAATATGCTCCACCAGCACCACAACAATATGCTCCACCAGCTCCACCAGCACAGCAGCAATATGCTCCACCAGCACCACAACAATATGCTCCACCAGCACCACCGCAATATGCTCAACCAGCACCACAGACATTTGTTCCAACAGCACCACAGCAATTTGTGCCACCAACACCACTAAAAACCTCTAACCCGGCACTATTTCCGCATTTCGCACGTCCCCAAACAAAGCCAACTGTCACACGTCCCCTACCAAAACCAATTGTTGCACCTTCGCCACAAGTTGGGAACTCGACTCAACAAAATGCACAGCCAGGGCTCATCATTAATAGTTCAGGAACATTGACTATTCCTTCCAGTGTCACGAATACCCAATCGCCGGCATTTATCATCTCCCCGGCAGATTTCGATCCTAACATAGATAGTAACGTGGACGGCACAACGCCTCCCGTGGAAGTAACGTCAAAACCCAAGTATCATATGAATTTATATTATTCGCATGATAATACTTACCATAAGCCCCCAGTAGGTCAGCAGGTACCTGTGCAAGTTGTACGTCCAAAGACACGAATACCACCTGCAGAAAGAAAAGACTTACCGGCAATACTTAAATCGCAAAATTTTCGTTCGTTTTTCGAAGACGATAATCTGGAGAAATCGTTCGGAGTGACCAAAAAACAGAAATATAAAATTTTAGAAGAAATCAACAAAAGGCGTTCAGCAATTACTTTACAGTCTAACATGAATGTTATGGTGAGTTTTTTTTATTACATATACTAAAAGTATACAAAATCAGACCCGGTTCCTTCTGATAAAAGTTAATTTGTAGAACTATATGATCTTTAAGCTTTAAGTTGCCCACAGTTCAGGTTAATTTTCTATCTTTTATCGAATAAAAACTCGTAGCGTTAGTCACAAATCTTCCTCGTTCTGAAATAAGTAAATGGCAGCTATGTCAGGCGCTGTGAGTTCTCTCGATGCTATGTGTGTGTGTGTGTGTGTGTGTGAGTGAGTTGTATTTTACGTCCGTTTCCACCGACGTGATATCGCAGACAATGCTATTCCCCCGTTTTTATTTTATAGTGGGGGATCGCGGTGGCTAAGTGGGTAAGACACTGGTTCGCTAGCCTGGAGGTCGGGAGTTCGATCCCTCCATTGGCCGAAAAGGTTCATCCAGATTTTCCAGCGTGATTCCCCCTTGTCAATGATGCATGACGGAGGGCCTGACAACAACAGTTGTCTAGTCGTTCGGATGGGACGAAAAACCGAGACCCCGTGTTCCCACTGGCGTGTATGTAAAAGATCTCTTAACTGTAAGAATTCGATATAAGATTAGTTCGTAGCGCCGCTGTCCGGGCAAATTCGCCCTCATAGTAAGGGGGGTTGGATGGCCGAATGGTTAGCGTGCTCACGCTGTATCATAGGGCCTGCCATTGAGTCAAGTGGCGTTGTTTCAAATCCCCGGTTGTACGTGACAAGGAGTAGGGTCGCCTGTCCAATCTCGTTGGTTTTCTCCGGGTACTCCGGTTTCCTCCCACTACTAAAGACCCCTACGTACAAGAGAATTATTGAAATATAATTAAACCATATGTTAGTCCCGAAATGACCTGGTCTGTGTCGAGTGGACGTTAAACCCCATGTGGTGTACAACTAACAAGATGGAACCAGGCCGGATCATCACGATGCATTCTCTGTAGTGGCGCTACGGCCTACTCTTACATCAAATTCCAACTGCCAAGGGATCTTTTACGTGCATGTGAATGTGTACACGGGACCTCGGTTTTTCGTCCCGTCCGAACGGCTAGACAGCTGTCCTTGCTTATAGACGGCATTTAACGTCTCCAGTATAATATTTCCAGAACAGAGAGAGAGAAATGGGGTATAACGTCCACTCGACACAAACTAGGTCATTTCGGGACTAACATATGGTTTAAATTCATTTCAAAAATTCGCTTGCCCGTAGGGGTCCTTAGCAATGGGAGGATACCGGAAGACCTGGGGAAAACCCACGAGGTTGGACAGGCGAATTTCCAATACAATGAAAACTCATAATCTGTATCGGTTTAATCTGTATGGGGGTTTTACGTCCTACTGTTCTGCTCCGAACTGGGCAAATGAAGACGGGCAAACGCTATACAGTGCACCATGAGGGAGAGAGAGAGAGAGAGAGCGAAATGGGGTTTAACGTCCACTCGACACAGACCGTGGCCAACAGTTTAAAATCACCCTGTAAAAAAGAAATCTTTTTTTTTTCATTTTTTCTAACTGGCCACCATGATTGCATTCGAAAGATTAATGTTTGCAAAAATAACTGTTTTGATTTCACCGATAACTTATCAGTTTGATTTCCATTATCTGTTATTAGTCTGATAGCACGTGTCATTTGTTAGACTATTACTGCCTATATTTATAAAAACAGTTTCGTCTTTGCGATTCCACTAAACCATCATATTCCTGAAGCAATGGCCCGAGAAATCTCTCTCTGACCATTGCTGGAATAGCGTCTGTTTCTTGAACTTTTGCGGGAGTGTGTCTACTCTCCCCGTTCAATGAAAGCTATCACTTAAGTACAGTAACATGACAGTCCTTTGTTTAATCTGAGTCTTCCCCAAAACTTTGGACAGTGATTTAAGGTATTAAAAACGGTTAAAGTATGTTCGTTTCCAAAGAGTATTGTTTACATTTCATTCGACTTAAAATAGCCTCGTTTGTCACACAATTAGTTTTACTGCAGTATTCTCCTATGCACGGGTTAATTAGGCATAATAAAAGCGTGAGCCATGACGTAACGTATGTAAACATATTTGGTCCAATACTGGCACTCGTTTTAAATGTAAAGCGTTTGTATGGTAGGTAGTGATTGGTTGGTAGTCGGACTACTGACCAATCAAAATTTAACACAACAATATCCACTCATAATAGCAGTGTGTAGTGAGATTACCTGTAATCAAACGAAACGCTGCGCGGAGTATGCTAAACCATCGTCTAGGAGAGTTCACTAGAGTCTCGTCTAGGCGATTCCATAAAGAGCCTCGTCTGGGCGAGGCCACCACAATATTACTCAAAAAGGTATGAAAGGAAAATGCGTATCATAAACGTAATCAGGGTTCGCGCTGTCGGTCACCAAAGTCGCTATTTTGCGATAACGTTTGCTGTAACGTTTTGTGGCGTACTTGCGATGCAACGGTTTTCGCAAGTGCTTCTCTTACAAATGAAATTGATATATATATATCAGTGATTTAGATTCTGATACCTTTGCGGTACCTGAAAATACGTAAACTTAAAGAAACTTGGAAGGTTGGAAATCCTCGGATTAGATTTGCGTAAATGTGGGGGGGGGGGAATATAGCCTCCGCCATGATAAACCTTAAAACGCCCCTGGAATAGATCCCAAACACTATGTATATGCGTCACACAAACTATAGTATAAAATAACCATAGCCTTGTCACTCTTATTCTGTTGTGAGTATGTTGTTCTATGAGACCACAGTCGGTCTCCGACTAAATGAATTAATGAGATAAACAAACAATCACAAAACAGGCGAAATTGACAGATAAGCTTCAAGATTCTGTCCCATTTCTTATCCTCCCGTTAACGAGAATTTGGTTCCATTTGCAATGACATTGATTCACATTTTCAAACCCATAGTCCCAAAAATTTAAAAGCTCCGTTACATATAAATTCCATTTGCAATGACATTGATTCACATTTTCAAACCCATAGTCCCAAAAATTTAAAAGCTCCGTTACATATAAATTCCATTATAACATCATTTTTCTACTACTCGGTTACATATCCGAAATTTTTTTCTCGCCTGCGTTGCTCGATTCCATTTTAAAATTCTACAACTCAGTTATACTGTCTCAGCACTATTATATTTACGATTATAGTGAACTGCCCGGTTTGTAGTACCACTGGTGTGTGGACGTCAGATTGTACAGATGTTACGTCAACTCTTGCAAAACAGATCTCGAGATTCTGTCCCATTGATTGACATTTCTGGTCCACTCGTCCACAAGAATTTCTCCCAGCAATGACCTCATATGCCAGGATATTGAATCAATTTTTCAAATTTTTTTCAAATTACTCAGTGTTATAGGCACAATCATTAATATGACATAAACTATATGTGAACTTAAATAAAACTGCTTTCCGACGAGACAACGATCGGCGGAAAATTATATAATTCTACAATACTATCTATGTACTACCGGCTGGACGCTTAATGTTACAGCCAGTATTTTGTTTACTTTCATTGTGGGGTGGGATTGTGGATGGCGCCCTAGATTTGAAACCGCCCCTACCCCACACCCATATTCCCTAGAAAACTCACATGTGGTGCTCGGCTCCTGATTGCGTCACTCGCGCTGGGGGATGGGGGTGGGGGGTATGTGCACCAGTCGGTCGCATTTTGGTTAAACACCCCCTCAAACGAAATCGTTATGTACGCCCCTGTAGATTTGACGTGTAAATACATAAACTCTACGAATTGACTAAAGTCACCAAAACTAAAATCTGATCTCAGTAAATCATTTCGAGAGAGAGAGATGGGGTTTAACGTCCTCTCGATACAAACTAAGTCATTTCGGTACTAACATATGGTTTAATTATATTTCAGTAATTCGCTTGCGCGTAGGGGTCTTTAGCAATAGGAGGAAACCGGAGGACCCGGAGAAAACCCACGAAATTGGACAGGCGCCCCTGCTCCTTGTCACGTACAACCGGGGATAAATCATTTCAAAACTCATGTAATGACCAAATTCTCCACCAGTCACTAAGAGTAAGATCTGATCTGTCAATCATCTCAAGGATTTTGTAAAAAATATTGTAAGTCTACCTGAGAAATGAAATTGTTACAAGTTGTCCTATTTTTTTTTTTATCATATGTTAGTAGATAAAATATTCTAGTAAGCGGAAGTAGAAAAATTAACATCTTTTATTTATGTAAAAAGCATGATTTACTTTGACGGAAAAGTTTGAAAGCCGGTGTGTGGTTGTATAAGCGTGTTCGTCATCCATCCATAAATGTTTAAAAAACTGCCAAAATAGCAAAGATTTGATTTGTTTCTGGAGCCATAAGCAGTCATAAATCAGTCAATGTATTTACATATTTAAAATTGTCAGTGATACTATAGCCCGGAGCTTAAGTAACGGGCACATGTACATATACAGAGGAGTGAAAAGTATCGCTTTTTATAAGAGTGGCGTTGTTTTTATCTCTTTCTGGGACCGTACTCCTGAATGCTGAATGTAGAGTGCAATTCATTTTAGATCTAACATTTGGATGCAAATGATGGCGCTGAAGCTAATCAGTGTGTTTGTGATTTGTGTCTGTGTTGCTACAGCTGTAAACAGTGGAATAAGAGATGTTCTCATTGTCAGCCAGGCAAAAAATGTTGGAACAGGAAATACAAAAGCTGCGGATGCAGCACCATTTTACTCTAACACACATTCAGCCTTTCCGTGGGTAAAATCGCTGCGATCAGCACTCGTTGAGACTAGTGGAAAAGGAGTCGTTAACAATGCTGATCCAGCACAAGCAGCAACACCAACTTATACTGGATCAAAGCCAACATCCACATCTCTAAAGGAACCTGGGATTACAGCAGCATCGGTGCCCCTGATTACTGGAACAGGAGGTGTCAAACAAACATCTACCTCTGTAATGGAGGCGTTGAATACCGCAGGGAGTGTTAAAAGTGTAGACCCAGCGATGGTAAAGGGGCAGATAACTGCCGTGGGATCAGCATCTGCAAGCAGCAGCGTCAATGGCGCGGATCCAACAAAGACGTATACTTACACCAAACAAGCACCCATCTTATTTAAGGAGCCGGCGATTGTGGAAGCGTTGAATACCGCAGGGGGTGTTAAAAGTGTAGACCCAACGATGGTAAAGGGGCAGATAACTGCCGTGGGATCAGCATCTGTTAGCAGCAGCGTCAATGGCGCGGATCCAACAAAAACGTATATTAACACCAAACCAGCGCCCACCTTATTAAAGGAGTCAGCGATTGTAAAACCTCTAAGACATAACCATGTTTCCCCTGCACAACCAAATACTAACATCCGGCAGATGCTTTCACTACCACAGCGACGGGTTACATCACCGACTACTAACAACGTTCAACAGACTGTATCCAACATGGGCCCGCTATTAAATATACTTCGATCAATGTCACCGGTCAGTGCTTTTGGGACGACTAATGTAGCCACAGAAACTACACATGTACATGTCCATCATGCGAAACCGAGTAACGTAGCTGGCACAAAACCAACCTACACCAATTACCCTCAGTATCACCCATCGCCACAACAACCTCCTCGTCACCTACAACACGTCAAGCCGCCGCAACCGCAACTCCCTAATCTCCCTGTGAAGGAGCATACCAAGCCTGCATACCATTCGAACCCCCTTCTCATACGTCCTAGTTATCCTTCTCCTGCATCACCAGGAATACCGATAGCTGGAGCTTCTGGAACGACTAATGCTGCTACAAAATTTACAAACGTACATTCTCATCATGCGCAACCGAGGAACGGGGCTGGCACAAAACGAACCCACCCCAACCACCACCAGTATCACCCAGCAACACAACAACCTCCTTATCACACACAAAACGCCAAGCCGTCGCAACCAGAACTAGCTAATCCAATTGTGAGGAATTATTCCAAGCCTGCATACCATTCGAATCATTATTATTCGAAGTCCTACCCCCTTCTGCTGCGTCCTAGTTATCCTTCACCAACAACACCGGTAGTTAAAGCTTCTGGAGCGACTAATGTTGCCACAAATGTACATTCTCATCATGTGCAATCGAGTAACGGAGCTGGCACAAAACAGACCCACTCCAACTCCCACCAGTATCACCCAGCACCACAACAACCTCCTTACAACACACAAAACGCCAAGCCGCCACAAGTACATCTATTTAATCCACCTGTGAGGAACTATACAAAGCCTGCATACCATTCGAATAATTATTATTCGAAGTCTAACTCCCTTCTTCTGCGTCATCGTATTCCTGCTCCGGCATCTGCACAAACTCTTCCACCAGCAAAACCGACAATTTGTAGGAATCAAGAATCTCATGAACAATATCCCAAAAAGTATTTTACGGAACGGGAGAAAAGAGTGTTTCTACGAGAAGTTAACGAAGAACGTGCAGATGTCGACTACGCTTCGAACATGAATGTAGTCGTGAGTCTTTTTATTTTGTTTACATCTTTATTAGTTAAAACCCCTAAATGTAGAGTTTAAAGCTAGGGTAGAGGTCAAATATAGAGTTTAAAGTTCATCTATGCCAGATTAAAGGTTAAATAGCCTAAAGTTCAAACATGCTGGTGTGTGTGTGGGGGGGTGGGGTGGGGATAAGGCGAATGGTTAGCGCTTGTGCGTTTTATCATAAGATCTACCATTGAGTCAACTGGCGTGGTTTTGAATCACTGGTTGTACGTGGCAAGGAGTAGGTCGTCTGTCCGACCTCATGGGTTTTTCTCCGGACCACTGAAACATAAGTCAGTCCCGAAATAACGTAGTTTGTGTCGAGTGGCCATTAAACTCCATTTCGCTGTCTCTATATGTGTGTGTAACATATACGCCGTATGCTATTATTAACGTTCTCTCTGCTGATTCTACCTAATTCAGGTCTTTGTTACTAGCTTCAAATCTGATATAAATTGTTATTTAGAGATTGGCTGAGATAATGAATGGATATGACGATCCTTAGCGGATATTTTGAACGGCGGATTGGACGACTGACAATCGAGACTTGGATTTACAGTCGTGGCAATTGTACTTCACAATCGAAAATATGAGCTGTCAATCCGCTCGTCGGAGACCATTTTGGATAGTTCATGCCATTCATAACTTCAATCTAGAATTATGGGAATATATTAAAATTATCTTGCACTTTCGGAACTAATGGCAAAGTAGTGCTCTTCCAGTACTGGAGTACTGGTTGTCTTTCAATAAGTTAACCCAAAGAAATTGGACGAATAACTGAGGTGGCCAAAGTTTGTTTTTAAGAGTTTAAGAAAATATTGATAATATGCTATGCTGAGGATGTGGGTTCCTGCAAAAAAATTTAATATTTAGAAATGTAGGCCTGTCATAAGATAACGAATGTTTCTGTAGAATGGGGTTCTATTGAGAAATTTACCTTATTAATGAAGTCATGTAATTAGATAATTATCACTACAGTCATGGCCGACAGTTTATTAAGACCATCCTTTTTTCCCTTTGTCCTATCCAGGGTCGTATTTAGCGGCGGTACAGGGGGTACATTGCACCCCCAGAAAAATAAGGCGCCCCAAGAAATGGCGCCCCTAAGGGTTTACTTGCTAGCGACTTTGATTGCGGTAGTCCCCACACGCTATATATTAGCATTATATTGGCGCCCCACCACTCTGCTGCACCTCCACTTTTAAAATCCTACATACAGCCCTGATTGCATTCGAAAGATTAAAGATACATTATGTAAGGTTTAGATTAAGAACTAGCCATTCTTGCTATAATAGTTCGAAAGCAGATAATGTAAAATGGATAATTTAAAAATTTCATTCAAATTACTCTATTGCGAGCGAAGACATTAGCCTTTGAAGGTTTGACAGACGTGTACAATAATTAAAACCACCGTACTGGTTGATCGAAGCTAAGTCTCTTTCCTCCATATTTGATAAAGTCAAAGTGTCGCCGAACCGTTCTAATCTATTTAATATTGGAGAAATCTGATGCCACCGGGAGTTGATTAAGGCCTGGGTCAGTTAATTAATGTCTAATTAATGCTTTAGAAAGCATTTCAGGCCTAAAGAAAGATTTAGCTCTTGCATAATGCATGTTTAATGATTGCAAGAGCAATTGTTTTGATTTCACCCACAGGTACAAAATACTTCAACAATTGTAGTCATAAAACAGAAGCAAGTTTGGATGACCGAATGGTGAACACGTGCGTGCTGTGCCATTAAGCCTGTCATTGAGTCAACTGGCGTGGTTTCGAATCCCCGGTTGTACGTGACAAGGAGTAGGGTCGCCTGTGGCTGTTCTCCTGGTCTTCAGGTTTCCTCCCACTGCTAAAGACCCCTACGCGCAAGCGAATTATTGAAATAAAATTAAACCATATGCCAGTCCCGAAATGACCTAGTTTGTGTCGAGTGGACGTTAAACCCCATTTCTCTCTCTTTTCTTACTTTTTGTATGCGATACCACCGCTTCAGAAGCTGACGTTAAACCACCAGCTACCATCACTTGAATAAGTCAAGATAAAGGAAACAATATTTCTTTTATTGGAAGCGCTGTCAATCATTCGACATGAAATATGGGTTCGTGTACCAGCCCCGAGTCATGTTTTATTATTATATTGAGTGTGTATCGGGTTGGGAAACAGGTCATCACTCTCTCCGGTGAATATCTAACAGAAAGTATTATAAACTTGCCTTCGGGTGCTGTAAATCGCGTTTAGATTTAGCATCAGAGAAAGAGAGAGAGTGAGGGAGATAGGGGGGGGGGGTGACGTCCTGTACGGGACTAATATGTTGTTCAATTTTACTTTAATAATTCGTTTGCGCTTAGGGGCCTTTAACAGTGGGGAGAAACAGTGGGTCCCGGCGAAAACCCATCAGACTGGGCAAGTGATCCTACTTCTTGGCGGTCATTTGCCTTGAGATGTAGATTTTTGTGCAGTCCCGAACGTGTACATCGGCTTTCCGTCCTACCCTTGCCAGACCGACACCACTGCCACCATTGAATTTAAAAATTATATTTTTGCCAATTTCTTAACTGGCAATAGTGAATTATAGGATTATTCTTTAACAAGGTTGGACTGCTTATAGATACCATCTATTATGTCTTTATTTTAATATATTTTAAAAATATAACTTAAAAATATGAAATTGTGGCTTTAACGCATTGAGGAAGACATTTTCTGCTGTTGAAGATGACCTCTATAATCTTATCATAGTTAAATTTTTGGAAATTCAATCTCATCCTATTTTTAATGACATCTATACAATCCTCTCTAGACAGTATAATTGTAGCGTACAAATTGTTTTTGTATACCTTATTTCGTGCGGGGGGGGGGGGGCTAGTGGTTTAGAGTGCCGCGCTTCGACCTCTAGCTAGCCGGTCACCTCTGGCTTGCGGCTGTGGTTTCGATCCCTGATGTGAGCGTATGTGGCATGGAGATAGGGGCGCCTTCTCAACCTCGTGGGTTTCATCCGGGCACTCCGGTTTCCTCCCACTGCTAAAGACCCCTAGGCGCAAGCGAATTATTGAAATAAAATTGAAACCATATGTTACTCGCAAAATGACCTAGTTTGAGTCGAGTGGACTTTAAACCCCATTTTTCTCTCTCTCTCTTACTTCGTGAACTGCAAAAAAATTTAGGAAGGTCTCCGAAAGCTACAATATTACTCACAAAAGTACGAAAAGGATGTGAGTACCATTCATACAATCGGGACCCTTGCCGTCGATCGCCTTAAACTTTTATTTTGGTGATCATTTTTGCGGTAACGGTTTGATATTTTGATTCAAGAGTGAACACGAGTCCGGTTATAAGCTTCGCTTACAAATGAAATTGAGATTTGTGTACCTACAAATATCTATTGTTGACGCAAAATGTAAATTTAAAGAACACTGGAAAGTTGGCAATCCCTGGATGTGATTTGACGTGTAAATACTGAAAATATATTGTATAATACGGTATACAAATACACTAAAGTCACAAGTAGTCACCAAAAATAAAATCCAATCTCAGTAAATCAGACTAAATGCCCCAGTAGTCACTAAAAATATAGTCTGTCAATCATTTCAGGGCTGAGTTTAGGTACTCTATGTAAAGAAGGGTTTTGTAACAATTATTGTATCAAATAGTACATACAGGTATTTTGTTGATAATAGGTCTACCTAAGAAATGAAATTGTTACACGTGGCCTTCTTTTATCTCACATTGTTGGCAGATAATACATTCCAGTTGTCGGAAAAAATATGAACATTCTTTGATATAAAAAAATATGATTAATTTTGGCGGAAAAAATTGAAAGCTCGTGTATGGTTGGTTGTATAAGTTGAGCTCGCCATCCATGCATACATATTTCAATTTTAAAACTGCCAATTTTATTTGTTTCTGGAGCCATAACGCGGTCATAAATCAGTCAATGTATTTCCATATATAGAATTGTCAGTAATACAATAGCCCAGAGCTTAAGTAACAGGCACACGAACAGATATATATAGGAGAGAAAGGTATCGCTTTTTATCTCTTTCGTCGACCGTACTCCTAAAAGCTGAATGTAGAGTAAAATTAAGTTTGGATCTAACATTTGGATATACGAGATGGCGATCAAGTTGATCAGTGTGTTTGTGCTTTGTGTCTGCGTGGTTGAATGCATGGTTGTACAGAGTCCTAGTACAAATACGCAAACATCACAGCATACGACTGCTCTCCATTCGGCAACTAATAGTGTTACGCCAGAACAACCAACAGCTGTAAACGGTGGAACAAAAGATGTTCACATCACCAGCCAGGCAATAAATGTTGGATCGGGGAATACAAAAACTGTGGAACCAGCACCATCTTATTCTAACACACAACAAACTGTTCCGTCGGTAAAATCTCCAATATCAGGAGTCGTTAATAATGCTGATCCGGCACAAGCAGCAACGCCAACTTATACTGGATCAAAGCCAGCGTCCACCGCTCTAACAGAGCCTGTCATTACTACTGTGACAGGTGGTAGTCAAAAACCTGACCCAGTACCTGTTTCCACTTCTCTAAAGGAATTAGGGATTTTCGCAGCATCGATGCCGTTGGCTACTGAAACAGGAGGTGTTAAAAAAGCTGACCCAATACCAATTAATGTTAAAACTGATCCAACGGCTACCACTCTAACGGAATCTGGGATTGTAGCATCATCCGTGCCTTTGGCTACTGGAACAGGGGGTGTTAAAAAATCTGTTGACCCAATAACAAATAATGTTCAAACGAAACAAACATCCACCACTCTAACGGAATCTGGAATTGCAGCAGCATCGATACCTTTGGCTACTGGAACAGGGGGTGTTAAAAAAGTCGATCCAATGACAACTAATGTTAAAACCAAACCAACGTCCACATCTGGGATTACAGCTGCATCGATGCCGCTCGCTACGGAAACAGGGGGTGTTAAAAAAGCTGACCCAATACCAATTAATGTTAAAACCGATCCAACGGCTACCACTCTAACGGAATCTGGGATTGCAGCAGCATCGGCGCCTTTGGCTACTGGAACAGGGGGTGTTAAAAAATCTGTTGACCCAATAACAACTAATGTTCAAACGAAACCAACATCCACCACGCTAACGGAATCTGGAATTGCAGCGGCATCAATACCTTTGGCTACTGAAACAGGGGGTGTTACAAAGGTCGACCCAATACCAATAAATGTTCAAACCAAACCAACGTCCACATCTGAGATTACAGCAGCTTCGATACCTTTGGCTACTGGAACAGCAAGTGTTAAAAAATCTATTGGGATTGCAGCAGCGTCGGTGCCTTTGGCTACTGGAACAGGAAGTGTTAAAAAACCTGACCCAACACCTATACACCCTAAACTTCAACTATCGTCCAGCGCTCTAATGGGGGCATTGAATACCGCAGGGAGTGTTAAAAGTGCAGACCCAGCGATGGTAAAGGGGCAGGTAACTGCTATAGGATCAGCATCTTTAAGCGGAAGCGTTAATGGCGCAGATCAAACAAAAACGTATACTAACACCAAACAAGCGCCCATCTTATTTAAGGAGCCGGCGATTGTGGAGGCGTTGAATACGGCAGGGGGTGTTAAAAGTGCAGACCCAACGATGGTAAAAGGGCAAATAAATGCCATAGGATCAGCATCTGCAAGCAGCAGCGTCAATGGCGCAGATCCAACAAAAACGTATACTAACACCAAACAAGCACCCATCTTATTTAAGGAGCCGGCGATTGTGGAGGCGTTGAATACCGCAGGGGGTGTTAAAAGTGCAGACACAACGATGGTAAAGGGGCAGATAACTGCCGTGGGATCAGCATCTGCTAGCAGCAGCGTTAATGGCGCGGATCCAACAAAAATGTATACTAACACCAAACCAACGTCCACCTTATTAAAGGAGCCAGCGATTGTGAAACCTCTAAGACATAACCATGTTTCCCCAGCACAATCAAATACTAACATCCGGCAGATGCTTCCACTACCACAGCGACCGGTTACGTCACATACAACTACCAAAGCTCATCAGACTGTATCATCTCCACAAGAGAACCTAAATCACGCAGGACGAAGTTATTTATCAAACATGCCCACCATCGGTCAGCTAATAAGTATACTCCAATCAGTGCAGCGGACTAAAGCTTCTGGAACGACTAATGTTACCACAAAAACTAGACATGTACATCCCCACCATGCGCAACCGAGTAACGGAGCTGGCACAAAACGAACCTACTCCAGTTTCCCTCAGCATCGCCCAGCACCACAACAACACCCTCATCACATACAAAACGTTAAGCCGCCGCAACCACAACGACCTAATCTCCCTGTGAAGAAGCATACCAAGCCTACATACCATTCGAATAATTATTATTCCAAGTCAATCCCATCTCTTCTGCATCGTCATGGTATTCCTACTCCGGCGTCTGCACAAACTCTTCCACCAGCGAAACCGATAATTAGAAGGAATCAAGAATCACATGAACAGTTTCCAATAAAATATTTTACGGAACGGGAGAAAAGAGTGTTTCTACGAGAACTTAACGAAGAACGTGCAGATATCGACCACGTTGCTATGATGAATGTAGTCGTGAGTTTTGTTTTGTTTTTATCTTTATTAGTGTAATTTTCAGTGATACAGGACGGAGTGCCCGACAAGGACAACTGTCTAGTCGTTCGGATGGCACGCTCCCGTGTACAAATTGGCGTGCACGTTAAGGAATCACTGACAGTTGGAATTCGATGTAAGAGTAAGTCGTAGCGTCGCTGCCCGGGCGAAATTTCTCTCACAGCACACTGTATGGCGAATGCCCGTCTTCATTAGCCCAGTTTAGGAGCAGAACAGTAGGACGGTAAACCTAATTTCATTAATTTAAAGATCAAAACATACAAGACTAAAGGTCAGCTTCGGGGCGTAATGTCCAAATATGCCAGATTGAATAGGGTCTAATACGCAAAACAGTTAAACGTAATTTTGATACTTTAAATACAACATTTTGGGTTCAAACCATATTCAGAACGGTAGATTCCTGCTTAAATATACATTATGCAAGAGCATATCCAGCTTATTGCAGGATTTTCTTTAGGCCTGAAATCTTATATAAATTATTAATTAGACATTAATTAACTTATCCAGACCATAATCAGCTCTCGATATCGAGGCTAGCATGAGATTTTTGCTACAATATTTTCCTTCGTGATTTACCAATTAAATGGATAACCGAGACTACCAGTTTTGTCTTATCGACTTCAGTAATGATGACCGAGGCTAAGCGGAACTTTCATTCGCTTAGTTCTAAGTTCATAGTGGATCAATTTGACTGAAATGTTCGGCAAATTGCCTTTACATTAGCTGGTTTTTAACTATTGTTATCTAATCTTTCATAATGTAACTTTAAGGTCTTTTATTACCATTGTTTTCTATTATTTATACATCCCCATCTTTGAATAACCAAACGTGTCTTTATTAATTTAGTGCATGTAGTTTTAGACTACTTTTCTGATACATTTCACCGACGTGGTTACTTGTATAGTTGAATTAATACAATATCCTTACATTCGTGTGTCTTGCAGCATGTGACAGATCATGGCTCATACTGACATTATACAATAGTTTTTCTGGGTTGTATCCCCAATTGTTTTCAAATATGAGTGAAGTCTGAGTCACTACAGGCCCGAGACTGAACTGCATAGTAAACGCTGACGGCTAGTCCCCACTTCCATTCACTCTTTTTGAATTGCTTGTTTGTTCGTGGTTTCGGAGTATGATGTCTTGTCCATATATTTGGTTTTGTGTAAATTATGTGTGGTGCACTTACTATTAGACATACATGTATAATGTAGTTATAATTTCCTGCAATCGTTTTCGTAGTAAGTAGGACAATTCTTGTTTTTTGATTTAATCTGTTGTGCTTGAATACATAGTAGTACCCCATTCTTTTAATGAAGATTATTCTCCGGCGTGGTGGTGCAGTGCAGGGGGCGGGGGCGGATTTGACGAAATATCGAGGTCAAGTGTAGACATTGGCGATCACATTAATGAACCCTTGGCAGTTGGAATTCGATATCAGATTAGGCCGTAGTGCCGCTGTCCGGGCAAATATTCCAATATAGGACGTTGTATGGCGCATGCCCGTCTTCATTAGTCCAGATCGGAGCAGAACAGTAGGACGTTAAACCCTATTTAACTATTTAACTTCATTTCATCTTTGTAGGTCGTAGAGAGAGAGAGAGAGAGAGAGAGAGAGAGAGAGAGAGAGAGAGAGAGAGAGAGAGATAGGACGTGTCGAGTGGACGTTAAACCTCATTTCTGTCTCTCTCCCATTTCATTTCACATCAATTTACCATAAATACCATTGTCAAAATACCTAAAACAAAAATTTGTTTGACAGTGGAATTTTAATAATAGTTAAAGTACAGATGTGACGTCATCCGTGCCAACGGTACATGATTTATACTTGTTGAACTAGTGAACCCGCGTGACGTATTTTATTGAAAGCACATGGGACATAGTTTCTGTATCTTAAGTTGTTTAATGGCCCCAAGTTTATATCATTGCGTAATTTATTGAAACAACACTCGGGACTAAATTTTTCCCAATGCGTGTTTACCTAATGTCTCTCTCTCGACCATTAAACCACACAAATAAACACGTTCAAAAATATTTTTTTACTGGGGTATTGTCATTGATATAGCCGAATTGTAAAATGATTTATGAGCGCAAAATAGTCTACATTTTTTTTATCTGATTTTAAGGAGGCTAAGAGTGTAATTTTGTTACAAATAAGGTCGGATTCAAAAGAGATCCATCTCTATTTTGAAACATAGTCTGTTGCTTTATATCCATAAGGGAACCACGGTGGCTCAATGTGTAGGCGGGCCCATAGGCACGGGCCCATAGCCCCCCCCCCAAAAAAAAAACAACAAAAAAACAAAAAAAGAATTAGCCCCCCCCCCCCCCCACACACATTCGCCAACAATAACGATTTCTTAGGAATGTTCTTAGCCAGCCACATCCTCAGCCCGTGCGTATGACGTTGGCTGGCTGACCTGGGGGTTCCGTGTTCGAGCTTGCATTGGGATTTCCCTGAGTGGTTCCTTAATTTACCCCTATAGTACGCTGCACAACGTAGGCCTATGCCCGTCGTCATTAGCCTAGTTTGGGAAGAACAGTATGGTTACGCCCCTTACATGCACGACATATGCCCGTCTTCATTAGCCTAGTCTTTGCCGAATAGTAGGCAGCTAACCCTATTTTATTTCATTAGTCATTGTATTGCGGTATGCGTTGGGGGGTTGGGATTGCCTAGTGGTCTAGAGTGTCGCGCTTCGACCTCTAGCTGGCCGGTCACCTCTGGCTTGCGGCTGTGGTTTCGATCCCTGGTGTGAGCGTATGTGACATGGAGATAGGGGCGCCTTCTCACCCATCGTGGGTTTCCTCCGGGCACACCGGTTTCCTCCCATTGCTTGAGACCCCTACGCACAAGCGAATTATTGAAATAAAATTGAAACCATATGTTAGTCGCAAAATGACCTAGTTTGTGTCGAGTGGACGTTAAACCCCATTTCTCTCTCTCTCGTGGTATGCGCTACACCGTGGGCATGTTACATTACAATGATAGATTGATCTCATGCCCATCAATTATCTTTTTATATTTAGAGTTCTCAACAGGAGGAACACGATATTCACTTATATACTGACAGTATGACGCAATATTTATATTTGTTTTTAGAAAATGTCCAATAAATCAAATTAAAAGACATTTAATGTCCGTCTGTTCGACTGGGAGAGTCGCGTTTTAAAACCAGGTGTGAAATAAATTAAGTGCAAAAGGGTTTGACATTTACTTTCCGGCCCCAGTGGGCTCCAAATTTGACCGGTGATGGGAGTTTTAATGTGAAATAAATCAAATGAAAAAAGGGTTAAATGTCCAACCATTCGCATTCGACTCCCTCGTTCTTATGAAGATGAGAATGGGCCCGGAGAATAGTATTTCAGTCTTTTCTTCTTTGAATTCCAACTGGGGGGTTGGGATGGCCTAGCGGTCTATAGTGCCGCGCTTCGACCTCTGGCTGGCCAGTCACCTCTGGCTTGCGGCTGTGGTTTCGATCCCTGGTGTGAGCGTATGTGGCATGGAGATAGGGGCGCCTTCTTAACCTCGTGGGTTTCCTCCGGGCACTCCGGTTTCCTCTCACTGCTAAAGATTCCTACGCGCAAGCGAATTATTGAAATAAAATTAAAACCATATGTCCCGAAATGACCTAGTTTGTGTCGAGTGGACGTTAAACCCCATTTCTCTCGCCCAACACCGGGATCGAACCCCAAGGATCTGCAGGTGAGTGAGTCCCCATGCGTCTTTCGCAATGAGATCCCAACGCACCTGTCATGGGTGTTTAACAGGGATAAATTACGTATGGGCCTGCGAATATGTTCGCCTCTGTGGCTGGCGGGCGGGGGGGGGGGCTAACGACTAACGAACACGTAGGTTTTTTTTAATTTTTGTTTTGTGTATGTGCTGGAGCTAGAAGTATATGACTATGGTTATACTCTACAATTTATATTTGTGAGTCTTGAATTTATGTCGGTTTTGATGTATTGGGGAGGTTGGGGTGGGGTGGGGCCACACTGCATTTGTGCAGAAGCTAGACACATAAGTTTATACTCTTGAAAGCACCATTTACAGATGAAATGAAATAAAATGGGGTTTAACGTCCTACTCTTCTACACCTAACCTGGGCTAATGGAAGACGGGCATACGCCATACAGTGCGCTATGAGGGAAATTTTGCGAGGGCAGCGGCGCTACGGCCTACTCTTATATCGAATTCCAACTGCCACGGGATCTTTTACGTGTACACCAATGTGTACACGGGACCTCCGTTTTTCGTCCCATCCGAACGACTAAACAGCTGTCTTTGTCAGGCCCTCCATGGTTTCACCTCTCTCACCATGTAGTGGTGGGACAATTAGTCAGGTCAAATAAATATTTCACAACCTTCCCCAGGACAATTAACACGTGATCATGATGATCATTAAAACATAAATCAACATAATGGATACGTCACAATTAACATAATGCCCTCATCAATTTCTTTCTTGGCGAGGCTGTACAAAGCGGGTACTGAATGTTTGACGTTATTGTTAGGGTAGGAAAGTAATTTTTTATTATCAGCTCTTTGTTGATTGGTTAGAATTGATACATCTGGAAAAACACGCATTAATTACTAAGCTTTCGTCCTTATTAATCATCGCAATTGCCATAAAACAAAACCGATTTTCAGTTCATTCTTATCGATCATTTCTCTAATTGAGTCATTGGTACCTAATTGTGCTAATGTACTTGATCACGGGTATATTAATACAAACTAAGCACATATTCAAATAAACGTTCAAGCGCACAGGAGGTTACTTGGATGGTAGCAATCAACAATGGTAGTGAAGGAATTGTGCGTTGTGTTTCTGTTGGTGGGTATTACTTCAGCTCAATTGGTAGGAGGTGTCAACAATGGACCACCGTCTTCCAGAACAAAGACCGCGTCTTCTGCAAGTTCCGCTGCTGATCCAAGTCCAGGTCCTAATGCAAATGCTCAATTTTTTTCACCAGAGGAAATGCAGAGGTTAAAACTATTTCTAGCAGCATTACCAGACCTTGGACCGCCCCCAAGGGCACAGCATCCTGTTGTTGAATCCAACAGGCACCACCAAACAGCTACGGCCCAACGAAATTTGTTGCCAGTAGCCCATGTGCAAACGCCGATAACTAAACCAGTGAAACCAGCAAATGGTGTTGAACAACACCAAATAACGCAAAACCAGAAGTCAGTTAAAACCTCACAGCAACCGCCACAGTCCCAGCAGCCACTAGCACCACAGCCTCCACATCCATCTACACAACAACAGCAGCTACTTCCCTCTACACAGCACCAACTACAATTACAAGCGCAGCAGCTACCGCCAGAGCTACAGTCTTCAGCTCATCAGCATTTTCCCCCAAATCTCCAAGGATTGACAGGGTTTCAGAGTACCAACCAGCATAACGGCAACATGTTAATATATGTTAATAATCACATATCTGCATTTGAAAAACCATTTCTCGGCCATTCCTTTGGTCTCAGTAACGAACAAAAGTTTAAGGTGTTGGAGGGCCATAATAAATACCGTTCCGACATACCATACACTTCAGGAACTACAGGCATGAACGTTTTGGTAAGTTTGTAAAATCCGCCAACAAAATATTTCGAAAATAACATTCCACTTACTATCGTGCATACAATGCGCATGCAGCAGCCGTGAAAGTTTCGGTAAGTTTATAAGATCCATCAACAAAATATTACTAACATATCTTTGTATTTTTGGGTTTCCACATGTCAGTGACGCAGGACGGAGGACCTGACAAGGACAACCGTCTAGTTGTTCAGATGGGACGAAACAACGAGGTCCCGTGTAAAAATTGACGTGCATGTAATTGATCCCTTGACAGTTGCAATTCGATATAAGAGTAGGGTGTGGTACCGCTATCCGAGCACAATTTCCAACATAGCACACTGTATGGCGTATGCCCGTCTTCATTGACATTAGGCCATATCGGAGCAGAACAGTGGGACGTTAATCTCTATTTCATCCATTTCATTTCATTTCATCTTTGTATTTTTAATGCATTGTTTACTAGCCTATCTATAGTCATTTAGTTTCAATCCCCGGTTGTACGTGGCAAGGAGTAGGGTCGTCTGTCCATCCTCGTGGGTTTTCTCCGGGTATTCCGGTTTCCTCCCACTGCTAAAGACCCCTACACGCAAGCGAATTATTGAAATAAAATTAAAACCATGTTAGTCCCGAAATGACTTAGATTATGTCTAGTGGAAGCTAAACCACATTTCTCTCTCTCTCTCTTCCTCATTTAGTTTCATTTGGTGTTTTATCTCATTTTTCGAAAATAATTAGCTATGAATAGTTTTTTTGTTTAAACATGCATATGCAAGAGCAACATCTGCCTATTGTAGGTCTTTCTTTAGGCCTGAAATGTTATAAAAACATTAATTAACTTATTCAGACGATAATCATCTCTCGATGTCAAGGCTAGCCTGCGATATTTGTTGGATTATAGTCTGATTAACGCTAAAAACTTTCCTTCGTGATTAACGATTAAATGGATACTCGAGACCATTAGTTTTGTCTTACCGACTTCAGTAATGATGATCGAGGCTAAGCGGAACTTTCATCCACTAAGTTCTCGGTTCATAGTGGATCAATTTGACTGAAATTTATCTAGTTTTTAACTATTATAGTGAAAACTACCAACTCGTTATCTAATCTCCCATAATGTATCTTTAATTGTACAGCGTAGAGAACGCGTACCGCTAGTCCCTAGGTCCGACAACATGAATTTATATATACGTTTGATGTTTGAAATGTATGCGTATATTGTGTTTTTGTCTTGCGTAATTGTTTGAGCGCTGTGTGGTCCTCCTGCACTAAGATAAGCTTTATTTAGATAAGATGTATTGTAGAGGCCTCGACGGACAGGGGAGCCGATGGCCACCACTGCAAGGGAGGAGGTGAGGTCTTTACCTCTTGGATCCAGAGATGTTATAAATTGCTAACTGTAAATGGTGCTTTCTCGAATATATCTTGAGTGCCAAACCTACTGAGACTGCTTTGATTACCAGGCCCCGAGTTTACAAAACGTTCTCGGGCCTAAGTTAAGAATTTACTCAACTTTCAATCACTGTTTATGAGAAATATCTTTGATCCAGAAACACAAATCTTTGCACATTGTTTCTTATTGATGTATTTCAAAAACAACAAAATTTTTATAAAGGGCTATGTTCTAGTTAAAATAAGGCGAACAATTTTGAGTAAGTTTTTTTACTTAAGTCTGAGAATACTTTGTGAACTCGGAGCCAGATCATCGGAAACGTGTCAATGCGGGCATTTTTTGCCTCGGAGATGTACTACCGATTGAAATCGATAAGCTTCGGAAGGTGTCGGATACAGGTTTCCCGATGCCCCAGGGAAGCTTGGGCGGGCGTAATGGGCATGACTTGAGCTTCCGCGAAATATTTGTTTCCCCGAGGCATCGGAAGAAAAATTCGTTTATTTGAACATCGCCGATGATGTTTCTACATTAACCTCATTATGGGACCCGAACCTGCCATAATCAGAGGTTCCTTCTCAGTCCATCCTTGTCAGGGGCGGATCCAGAGTGGGGGGGGGTGTGTCCAAACCCCACCCTGCTCAGCCACACAAAAAAAAATAATGCCTTGCATCAATGAAATTACATCACAAAGTGATCCTACATCAGTATAAAAATGATTTCTCTGTTTAAAAAGCTCAATTTATATGTATGCCTATGTAATTTAGAGACGATGACGGCAGATTTCCGTAACTTAAACCTGGCAAAAATTCCTGGATCCGTCCCTGCTTGTGTAGAAATACTGACATGAGTATATATTAAAGCTACAATTTCATATTTTTAAGTTATATTTTTAAAATGTATTAAAGTAAAACCCTAAAACCCTATATCTATAAACAGTCCTACCTTGTAAAAGAATAATCCTATTAAGGCTATTAATCCTTTAATTCACTATTGCCAGTTAAGAAATTGGTAAAAATATCATTTTCAACTTCAAATTCAAACGTTTGAAGATAGCTATTGGGGGAATAGAAAAACGTGGGAAGTAATTGCGTTATTATTTCCGGCGTGAATAATTTTTAAGTGTGAGAATGATTCCTATGATCGTATAATGGTGAGTTGACATCCTATTGAACAAAAGACATATAAATAATTATCTTTTGACTTTCTTAGAAAATATGAAATTCTTGCTTTAAGTACGTTTGATTCTGGACGTGTATGTGGAAGGACAAATGTGACGGACGTCATTAGATACAATCTGGTTTGTAACAAAGTACAGTACTCTATAAATTTCATCAAATTGAACTTTCATTTAGGTCAGCTAGGTTTTGATAATATATGATATTGACGTTTCACCATCTCTGTATAAACGTATAGTTTCTTTTGGTGAGATTTAACTGGACATACCTTAGAGATATTCAAACAAACATTATGCAATAACTAAATCTTCCAGGTATTTCTTTGGGCCTTAAATGTTATATGAATTATTAATTAAACATTTATTAAAATGACAAGACCATTAATCAGCTATGTAGACCATCGCTTGCCTGTGATATTAATTTAGCGGATAAGAATACATTTTTTAAAAACAAATAAGTAAATGTAAAAAAAGGTAATCGAGATTTTGGGTTTTTTATCATACCGACTTAAAGGTACAATAACACTCTTGCTGGCTTGGCAGCTCTAGAAAATAAATAATAGCCTTATTCTAAGTACTAGATGTTTATGTGTCCTACCTGTTGTGTAAGTTATCCATTACATCCTATTTTACTTGTCCAGAGGGTTCGAAAATATTTTAAAATCCAAGTCACATTTGAAAAGGTTTACGTTAACCTTTTCAAATCATGTAGTTGAATTTTTTTCAATTTTTTAAATTAGGTGTGTTAAGATGAAATTTGTATCATCAATTAATTTGAATATTGTAAACTAATACAATTCGTTGACCAGAATAAAGATTGGGACATATTATTCAATTACAACAAGAGTGTTATTGGGGCTTTAACTATTATAGCGAGAACTGTTAACTCTTTATGTAATCTCCCATCATGCCCCTTTAGGTGTTGTGAAAACTTACCTTTGGCTAAAACAGATTGTTCCACTGTTTTGTAACAAAAAAACAAACAAAAAACAAAAAAACAAAAACAAACCACAAAAAACAAAACAAAGTTGTAGGGCAAGACAGGTGAAATGATATTAAGGACCTCTTGGTATTATTTGGGGGTGGGGGGTGTAACACAAAGCGATTATTATGTTTTAGTCAAGATACGTGTATATGATTATTATTTTAGCTGCACGAGATGCCTGAAATGTATATCCAATCTAATTTACAGGATAATGGCTGATTAAAATACAGATCTGTATTTCGTTTCGTTTTTTTATACTTTCGATGGCCTATACTTCATGAAGATCTGGCAAGTTGTACTAAAAGGTCGTGTCAGGGGTCGTACGAGCGGCCTTTGACTATGACGTTAGACAGTTGATTAACCAATCAGCGCTGATGTTTCTAGTGAATACCCACAATTCCGTGCACCTACGCCAAGAACTCGCTGTAACAATCAGTTTCATTGGCTCATCCCCCACATCTTCCAAAACGTCGGTAATATAACAACCCTTCCAGGTCCTAGTGTTGTAAAGACAAGTAAAACGAAATTTGGAACTGTAATAAATAAACGAAACGAGAGATGGCGTTTAACCTCCACTCGACACAAACTAGGTCATTTCGGGACTAACATATGGTTTAATTCTATTTCAATAATTCCCTTGCGCGTAGGGGCTTTATCAGTGAGAGAAAACCGGAGTACCCGGAGAAAACCCACGAGGTTGGACAGGCCACGTGTTCTGTCATTGAGTCGAGATGAATGGTAATCAGAAGTAGAGGCGTCTGTCTATCCTCTTGGTATTTTCCCCGGGTCCTCCGGTTCCCATCCTCTATTAAGTGAATTATTGAAATAGAAATTGAACCACACGTTAGTCCTGAAATGACCTCATTTCTTTCTCATTTTACCATAATACTATCAGAAGTGAATGGTTAGTCACGATTCTTCAGTGGAAGAGATATTGGTCAGGCTTCCGATGACCAGGCTCCGAGTTCTCAAAGCATTCTCAGACTTAAGTTAAGAATTGACTCAAAATTGTCCGCCTGATTTTAACTACAATATAGCCCTTTATAAAACTTTTGTTGTTTTAATGTATAAAATATATCAATAAGACACTATATGCAAAGTTTTGTGTTTCTGGATCGAAGATACTCCTCATAAATAGTGAATGAAAGTTGAGTAAATTCTTAATTATAGTCTGAGAATGCTTTGTGAACTCGGGGCCTGGTCGTTATGACCAATCTTCCAAGTTTATTTCAGAGATAGCTGCAAAGAACCATTAACATTGGGACATTTCATCCTTTAGACGGGTATAACCAATATTTATTGATTTCGTCTCATAAGCTAGCGGTTTTTATTGGTTTCATATCGCCAGGCGACATAAGCTAGCAGTTTTTACTGGTTTCGTTTCTTTGGACGACGTCAGCTAGCGTTTTTGTTAATTGTTTCGTGTTGTTGGACGTTATAAGGTAGCGGTTTTAAATGGTTTCGTGTCGCTGGACGACCAAGGCTAGCGATCTTTACTGGGTCCGTGTCGTCGGGCGTCATAAGCTACATCAGCTCGGACGACATAAACGTCTGTCAAAAAACAATTTGCTGTAACTTAATTATTGTGATTTTTGTCTTTACAGAGATGGAATGAAACCTTAGCCGAGCGAGCGGCAGCTGAAATAAGTTCGTGTCTTTACTTTAATAAAGGCAATGGGGCTATCTATGCAATGATCTATGAAAAACATACAGGCACCAGTCTAATAAGTGAAGCCGTCAGCAGATGGGCGGATGAAAAAAATAAATTCCGTCTCGCCTCCCCCTGTAGTGTTGTCAAAGCATGCAGATATTCACAGGTAGGGATGAATCGATGGTATCCTTTAGCTGATCCATGATATTTAAGTTATATGTATAGCACGGCTTTCATGAGTTCAACACAGAGACCGTAGGTCGAGGTGGTAAACCTGATAACGGATGAAGCGTGCTATAAATAATACTGACACCTGCTCAACATGATCGTTGTTATTGCACGGAAAACCCACCCCACTTCTCTGTGGGATTTCTACTAAAACTAGCGTAAACCAGCAAAAGTGTGCAATAACACTGAAAATGTCTAGTTATTGCACAGTTACGCCCCGGTGAGTTTAGTAGGGGTAAAATAATCTGCTTATTGAACGGAAAGAACAAAGGAAGATCTCCTGTCCGTGTTACAACGGTCTTCAACGTCCGCTCTCTCCGACGTGATGTCGCCAATTAGTGATCCATGTCAGGGCGGAGTTCCTACAAAACGGGGAGCCGCAGTGGCCCAGTGAATAAGGCGCTGGACGCTCGGTAAGCTTAAGGTCCGTGTGCGAAATGAAGGACATTAACCCCTTTTTCATTTCTTGTAATACCCTGGAGTTCATCGAGTTTCGCACTCTGCCCCCCCCCCCCCAACTACCCCAACCACCAGCTGTCAGTGGTGCATAACGGATGTAGTACTGTGCTTACAGGAAACATTTCCCCCATAGCATCAATGTTGCTGAAGCAACGACCGCGAGTTCTACAGCATCTAGACGTTTTTACCCTGGTGTGCAATTTCCGAACTAATAGCTATGTTACCCCCCTTTAACGAAGACACTTGAACGATAGCGGCAAATCAGTGGTTGTGACACAAACACACTCAAATCAAACATGGCGACCTCCACAGAACCTTGACGTTAAACGAACCTTGAAATTTGCAACTCCATTATCGCAGGTAGAAATTTTAGCTGGAAAGCGCGAGACTTGGTATAAGCGATAATAGAGAAATCTGATGGGTTTCTAGCTGGGTCAGAAACTAATCGAAATTAAGGCTGAAATAGGTTTTGATATTACGTAAAGGGCTTGATGTATGTATGGAGGTGAAGCGAGATCAAGCCTTCTATTGGAGATGTAGTACTAGGCCCGTGGCTAGCGGCGGGGGGGGGGGGTGGGCAGGGTCACGTTGGTCGTTGGTTTCGTATTGCGGTCAAATGGAAAGGGCACCAACGGCTCCCATTGGGGTAACTGATGCTTTCCTCATTGGGTAAAGGCAGCCAATGGGTGTCCCACCTGTTCCAGAGCAGCACCATAACCCTTCTCTTTGTACACAACAGGAAGTAAGATGGTCTGTCTCATCTCGTGGGTTTTGTTGGGTTTCCAGTTTTCCCTCACTGCTACAAGACCCCTACGCCAAAGCGAATTATTGAAATAAAATTGAACCATATTTTAGCCCCGAGGGAACGTTTAACCACATTTCTCCCTCTTTCTTTCTCTTTCCTCCCACTGCAAATGAACCCTATTTTCAATAATTGCGTTAAAGTAACTCTGGTAGTCAATATTGGTGTGTACCATATAACTGTCATTTTATATTTATTTTAGATTGTGTGGGCTGATACGAAAGAAGTTGGTTGTGCTAGACAAACCTGTAACGATATGTCTATGATTGCTTGCATGTATGACCCTCCGTAAGTGTTACATTTCTAAACCCTAACCGATAAACAACTCAATATTTCCTTAAAACCCGTCAATAAGATACTTTGTTCATGGTCATCTCACACCTATTGGCTTATAATAAATGACTGTTTTTTAAGTTAGATTCATAGACATGAAATGAAAAGAGAATCAATTCCGTACGTTGCAGCAAAAGACGTTCTCATGCAATGTGTTACAACGAACATCGGCATTACTCTACGTCGGATTTAACATACATTATGCAAGAGCTAAATCTGCTTATTACAAGTCTTTCTTTAGGCCTGACATGTTACCTTACTTATTAATTAGACATTAATTAACTTATCCAGACTATAATAAACTCTCGATGTCATCGATAGCTTGTTATATTTACTGGAATACGATGCGATTTAATGCTCAGCGTTAATTTATGATAAAATAAAGAAATGGATAATCGAGACTATGTGACTTTATTCAATCGCTCAATTCTCGGTTCAGGGTGGATAAATTTGACTGAAATTTTCAGCGAATTTCCTTTATATTATTAACTATTATAGTGATAACTTCCAACTCTTCATCTAATCTCCCATCATGTATCTTTAATAATATACCTTCTGAAATGATTCTTAGAGTAATTGTCTTTTCCAGTGGAAACGTGATCGGAGAAAGGGCGTATGCACCAGGGAGAGTGTGTAGCAGGTGCGCGCCAGGCAGCAGGTGTAATACTGATAATCTCTGTGAATGGTAAGTAGTTTCTGTGGTGTAGTTACTGTATTCTTATCGTTGTGGGCGTTGGGTGGCCGAATGGTCGAATGGTTAGCGTGTGCGCGCTGCATCATAAGGTCTGTCATTGAGTCGGGGGTTTGGGATGGCCTAGTGGTCTAGAGTGCTGTGCTTCGACCTCTAGCTGACCGGTCACCTCTGGCTTGCGGCTGTGGTTTCGATCCCTGGTGTGAGCGTATGTGGCATGGAGATAGGGGCGCCTTCTCAACCTCGTGGGTTTCCTCCGGGCACTCCGGTTTCCTCCCACTGCTAAAAGACCCCTACGCGCAAGCGAATTATTGAAATAAAATTGAAACCATATGTTAGTCCCAAAATGACCTAGTTTGTGTCGAGTGGACGTTAAACCCCATTTCTCTCTCTCTCTGTCATTGAGTCAGCTGGGGTGGTTTCGATTTCCCGGTTTCATGTGTGGGGTTGGATAGCCGATTGGTTAGCCCATTAAATCAACTGGCGTGGTTACGATTATCCAGGTGTACGTGACAAAGAGTAGGGTCGCCTGTCCAACCTCGTGGGTTTTTTCCGGGTCCAGATCCCCACTGAATGAGGAAGGTTAAGACGCTGACTCGCTAGTCTGGAAATCGGGTGTTCGATCCCTGCATTGGCAGAAAACGTTCATCCCGATTTTCCGGCATGGTTTTTCCTTGTCAGTGATGCAGGGCCTGACAAGGACAGCTCTCTAGTCGTTCGAATGGGACGAAAAACCGAGATCCCGTGTACACATTAAAGATGTCTTGGCATTTGGAATTCGATATAAGAGCCGGACGTAGCGCAGCTGCCCGGACATAATGTCCATCATACCACACTGTATGGTGTATACCCGTCTTCATTAGCCCAGTGCGGAGCTGAACAGTGGGATTTTAAACCCCATTTCACTACATTTTCATTTCATTTTGAATGGAGAAACTTCCCCGGGCCCGGATCCAGGATTTTGTCGAGGGGGGGGGGGGCATACATTGGAGCAAAGGGTAATACGTTGCAATCTTGGATTGCTTGGGCGGAGACAATGCGAAAATCATGTTTATATCATCTATTAAAGAGCAGATATATGAACTACAACAGTAACAAAGCAAACGAAAATGATAATCAACTATGCCACTGGGGCTCCCCGTGGGCGGCACCGACGGGGAGACAAGGGAAGTAAAGACATATTAAACATGCATTATGCAAGAGCTAAATCTGCCTATCGCAGGTCTTTCTTCAGGCCTGAAATGTTTTCTAAAATATTAATTTGTCATTAATTAACTGATCCAGGCCTTAATCAACTCCCGGTGACATCAGATTTCTCCGATATTAAATAGATTAAAACGGTTCAGCGAGACTTTGATTTAATCAAATATGGAGGACCGAATCTTAGCTTCGATCAACCAGTACGGTGGTTGAAATTATTGCACACGCCTGCCAAACATTCAAAGGCTAATATCTTTGCAATAGAGTAATTTGAATGGAATTACATTATCTACTTTCGAACTATTATAGCAAGAATGGCTAGATCTTTATCTAAATCTTACATAATGTATCTTTAACAAATGTTTCTTTCTTTGTATTTTTCAGGTAAACAAATACTTACACGACAACCTGTTTATTTATACCCTAACTTGACGATGTTTTATTTAATCTTGTATATGAACTGAGCCTTCAAGTATTGATTATGTTTTAATCAAATATCGATTATGTTGTAATCGGGTATCAATTGTGTTTGAAATATTTATCGATTATGTTTGAATCAAGTATCGATTGTGTTTGAAATATTTATCGATTGTGTTTGAAATATTTATCGAATGTGTTTGAATCAAGTATCGATTATGTTTGAATCAAGTATCGATTATGTTTGAATCAAGGATCGATTATGTTTGAATCAAGTATCGATTATGTTTGAATCAAGTATCGATTATATTTGGATCGGGTATCGCGAATGAATCTAACACTGATGTTCTTTGAATACATATTAATGAAATAAAGTGTCCTATTTTGGTGTTTTATATTCTGGAAAATGAAATAAATTGTTGCTGCCTTAAAGATCATCCTCTGTCTTGGCTTACCCCAGAGTGTCTGGCCACCTACGACAATGGAGTCCAAACAATGTCCCACCCACTGTTCCATTTCCATCCTATGCTAGACTAGAGGCATTCAGGACTGGCTTTTCCCGCGGCGATATCACCCAAGCTTGGATAAACTGAACTGAATTAAACCGATGGCAAAGGTCGCCAATTTGTTCCACAAGATTAGACAAAAAGAAAAAAAAATTGTTACCCTGAGCGCAATTGATACAATAGTCTTCGCTTCACTCTCTACGTGTGTCTCTGGCTTACCCAACGGTATAGAGTGTCGAGCTTCGGGATCTAGCTAAGCGAATTATTGCAATAAAATTGAACCATATGTTAGTCCCGAAATTACCTAGTTTGTGTTGTGCCGAATGGAGGTTCACCCCCCCTCTCTCTCTCTCTCTCTCTCTCTCTCTCTCTCTCTCTCTCTCTCTCTCTCTCTCTCTCTCTCTCTCTGTTATATCACTTACAATGGAGCCGACTGATAAATTCACAATTATCATCACAACGACCATATCAAACCATTTGGACGTCTGTACCCTTTGTCACCGCTCGACTTGCTACCAACTTCAGTGCAGTTTCCTGTGCATGGTACAGCTGGGACTCTCCTTCGGTAAGGTATCTATTTGGGTTCCTAGTTTTCATATAGAGTCTTGTGTATAGCAGCCGGCAATCTGAATATGCGCTATCCGCGTTAATAAAGTGGTCTACAGGGGCGGATCTAGGAATTTTGAAAAGGGGGGGGGGGCGCCGCAAAGTGAGGGCACTTACTGCGGAGACGGGGCACGCCGCTGCGAGAGGGTTGAGGGGGGTGTATCCCCAAGACAATTATACGTCATTTCCGTGCATCTGTAGACATTCCAAGAGCTATTTGGCTGATATTTTCGTCGAAGTAAACGTTTGGAGAGGACACATTTGGGTTTGAAAAAATGCTCTTTCAGCAGTAAAAAAGGGCACTGTCGAAAATTAGGGGGGGGGGGCGCCCCTCGCGTCCCCCCACTGGATCCGCCTCTGGTCTAGTATTGAAAGGCGATGTTGTGGAAATGAAATGGGGTTTAACTTCCTACTGTTTTGCGCGATGTTATAGAACAATTCCAATCGGTCCTTATAACTTTTATACAAACGTCAGTAATATTATAAAATTTATGCTAGGTTCACACTATCATGATTCATGATAAATAGATACAAAAATATGACGGAGTCAAAAAGGACGTCAAGATCCACAAGCATAAAATCCGACTCAAAACGTAGGAGTCATGACAAAACGCATCCTCGGTATCCCCTGTGAATATATCGTTCAATGTCTGTGGTGGTGCCGAGGGTGGCCAAAACAAGGTGCTCTGATAATATCCTGGCCCCGAGTTCACAAAACGTTGTCAGACTTAAGTTCAGAATTTACTCAACTTCCAATCACTGTTTATGAGAAATATCTTTGATCCAGAAACACACAACTTTACACATTGTTTCTTCTTGATGTAGCTGATACATTAAAACAACAAGTTTTATATTTAAACGTTGAAATAATGCGAACAATTTTGAGTAAATTCTTAACTTAAGTCTGCGAATGCTCGGGACCAGCTCTGTTTATTTCTTAATTATCTATTTTGCTTGGTGTGCTTTACATTTTGTTGTCAGTTTTACTTTTCGACTTTCGTGTTCTGAAGGGGAGGTAAGGAGGGGGAGAGAGAATGGGTTTTAACGTCCACTCGACACAAACTAGTTCATTTCGGGACTAACATATGTTTTAATTTCATTTCAATAATTCGCTTGCGCGTAGGGATCTTTAGCAGTGGGAGGAAACCGGAGGACCCAGATAAAACCCACGAGATAGGTAAGGAGAGATTACGAATGGTAGTGATAATGCTTCCATACCCACACTGTACAAGAAGATTGGTTAACACAGAAATAGTTAAGCGCCTATTTGCCAGTCGATTTAGGACTTCATACTCGTGGCGTAAAGGGGTCTGCTTTAGCGGAAATCATAAAACATTCTAGGGGAATCAACGCGGAGGGGGGTGGGGGTGGGTTGGGGCTTTGAGCAGGGGAGGACCTAACACAAGTGACCAGAACTTATGCAGTATTATTCCACACATATGAATGTAACTACATCAAATCTACTTTGTAGTCGGTCAGTGATAACTGACGGGGAGAACTTGTTACGGAGGATCGGGTGCACGGAGAGTCATATCCGCGAGGGCCGTAACGTTATAGTAACCGACCGGAGTTGATTTTTGACGAACGTCGAACGCTGTAACAACCATACAATAATACGAGATTCAATCAAGTAATCATAATGCGATGAATGCACGGAAAATATATACAGCTAATTACAATTTGCTGAAACAGTCCGCCTCTCAACCATCTATATGGATAGGGCGTCACGGTGGCTAAGTGGGTAAGACGCTGACTCGCTAGTCTGCAGGTCGGGTGTTCGATTCCCGCAGTGGAATGGTTCCCCCTTGTCAGTGATGCCTGACAAGGACAGCTGTCAAGTTGTTCGGATTGGACGAAAACCCGAGGTCTCGTGTACACATTGGAGAGCACGTAAAACGATCCCTTAACAGTTGGAGTTCGATATAAGAGTAGGCCCCTCATAGCACACTGTTTGACATATGCCCAGTAGAACAGTAGGAAGTTAAACCACGTTTCATTTTTATATGGATATTATGGCGTCGACAGGCCCCTCTTCTGTTCTTGCCTATGGCGAATTTTGCAATGTTTGCCTCGACGTCACGTGATAAAACAAACCTCCCCGAACATTGGCATAAAAGTATCATCATGCTTAAGGTTTACAATTCCGGCAAAATTCCTCATCCTAGTCCGAAATATCGAAAGTAATGAAGGCTATATAGAATATACACATTGTACACACTCAAGTATCAAATAATTATAGTCCAAGGGCTAAACGTCGAAGAATACTAATCGAGAAAAACAACGTTCCTCGATTCACCGGCAACCACTCGAAAGTATGACACGGCATCGCCGGATCACGCCGAATTCTCGTATGTCCACCGCAAGACACACAGAGAGGGAAATGGGGTTATAACGTCCACTTGACACAAACCAGGTCATTTCGGGACTAACACATGGGTCAATTTTATTTCAATAATGCGCTTGCGCGTATGGGTCTTTAGCAGTTGGAGGAAACCGGAGGACCAGGAGAAAATCAACGAGGATCGTATGATACAGCACGCGCTTGCTAACCATTCGGGTATCCGCCCTACCGCAAGACAGGTCCACCATGGATTGTAGGGTCCCCAGTGTCCAGTGGCGGGGTGGGGGGTGTAATCAGGCGTGGAATGTCGATTTTCTACGAGTGTAGAATTTAGTTCCATATTGCAAACGACAAACATATAGGGTACCAGTCGTCAGTGTCCAGTGCTCTGTTCAGGGTAGTCTCGAGCATGTAGCTATTAATAGAAAAAAAAACAGAAGCATAGCAATTCGGATTTTTTTTTTTTACAATGAGTTGCATCTTGAAGCAACATTTTTTGAAAATTGTGACAGCTGTGTAATTTTGACACGATTATTCCGCATGATGCTATTTATAGTTGTCCCGTGATGGCGCTTACGTGAGACGTAAAAGACGACTCGCGACAGTTATTGTATAAACTCTCACGACTATACCAAAACAAATCATGAATGGATGAATTGACTTAAAACAAAATATTAAAATCACAACAAAAAAGAAATAAGATTTATTTGTTGTAGCAATATAATACGACTTCGGTGGAAAAACAAGATTTATGGGTATTGTTGACATTCGCCTGTCAAACCTCGTGAGTTTTTTGTTCTTTCACCTAGTTTGCTCCAACTGCTCAAGACCACTATATATATATATATATGTTAGTCCCGAAATGACATACTTTGTGTCGAGTGGACGTTAACTCCCACCCCCCTCTTAAAAGATTCATGATGTAAGATTTTGATAAAGAGTTGGTCCCGGTCAGGGGAGTTTTAAGCTTTATCATGGCGGAGGCTATACTATTTTGAGGGCCCTCTTTCGCGGGTGGGGGGAGGGTGCAGGGGCGTTCATGATTGATGATTTTCATGCCCATTACATGCAATGAATGCATTCTCGTTCAGTAGTGGATTCGACAGTAACAGTGTATAGAAAACGATTGTCTCGGACTCGGGGGTCCTCTCTCTTGGCCAGAGGGGCCCTTTTATAAAACGTAGGACCCTTTTGTCTGCCCACAGGGCCCTCCCTAACTAGGGTACATTAGCATTTGTCTCCCGTTTTATTTTTTCAACATCTTTGCTTTTTTTTCGCGAGAATGCTAGCGCCTCCAGCGCCTCAGCTATAAAACGCTTTTGGGTCCGGTCGCTGAAAGCTCGGTTAACTTGCGCTAACATGGAATTAACGGATTGTTATCTATAAAGGCGAGAGAGAGAGAGAGAGAGAGAGGGAGTCTAACGTCCACTCGACACAAACTCGGTCATTTCGGGACTAACATACGGTTTTTAAATTTATTTCAATAATTCGATTGTGCGTAGGGGGTTTTAGCAGTTGGAGGAAGCCGGAGAACCGCGAGAAAACCCACGAGGTTGGACAGGCGACCCTAGTCTTTGTCACGAACAAGTTGGGATTCGAAACCACGTCACTTGACTTAATGACAGGCTTTATGTTAAAGATCTGTTGCTGGAAGCCACGTTAACTTTTCAGCGTTAAACATATCGTTAATTTGGCGTTATAATTAATGGAGTACCGGGCTCCGTTAGTTATGTGTTTAACGATGACATTGGTGGGCTATGGGGTGCTATCAGTATAATTGTCTGTAGAACATTGTAGAGGGTTTGGCGATGGGGTGCTATTTCTCGGTTCGGGTGGACCAATTCCCTTTACATTATCTAGTCTTTAACTATTACTGTGAGAACTACCACCTCCTTATGTAATCTCCCCTAATGTATCTTTCACTAACGGATACTGAAATTTACTGTCCTGCAACAGATATTTAACGGACCGTTACCAAACGGAGCGTTAGCGTGATACGATCAATTACAGCTTAAACATGCATTATACAAGAGCTAAATCTGCCTAATGCAGGTCTTTCTTTCGACCTGAAATGTTTTCTAAAGTATTACTAGACATTAATTAACTGATACAGGCCCTAATCAACTCTTGATGGCATCAGATTTCTCCGATGTTAAATAGATTAGAACGATTCAGCGATATTTTGATTGAATCAAATATAGAGGAACGAGACTTAGCTTTGATCAGCCAGTACGGTGGTTGAAATTGTTGCACACGTCTGTCAAATCTTCCAAGGCTATATATCTTCGCTTGCAACAGAGTAATTTGAATAAAATTTTCAAATTATTCATTTTACATTATCTACTTTCGAACTATTATAGCAAGAATGGCTAGTTCTTTATCTAAATCTTACATAATGTATCTTTAACTGATCGTTAGAATAAGTTTTCAGCAACTGGCCCCTGGACGTTCATGTTATAATTTATAATAGTTGAAAAAAAATATGAATAATACAGAATGAATATATTTTAAACTTTCATTCAAATTACCTTTTTTCTGAGCGACGTTGTCACGTTTAAAGTTTTGACATATATTGTTTATTATCTTAGCAACGTTCTCAGTAATCAAGACTAAGCCTTGCTTCTCCAGTTTTAAATTAAATCATTAAATGGCGGCCATATTTCAATCCGTTTACTTTACTTACGTCCCAAACAATTGATTATGGGCTTGTCTAAATAAATGTCTAAATAATAATTTATGTAACATTTGACGCCAAAATAAAAACTTACAGTAGGCAGATTTAGCTGTTACATAAAGTGGCTTGGCATCAATCACACCAAAGAGGGGGAGAGAGGGGGAGCGAGAGAGAGAGAGAGAGGGAGAGAGAGAGAGAGAGAGAGAGAGAGAAATGGGGTTTAACGTCCACTCAACACAACCAGGTCATTTCGGGACTAACATATGGTTTCAATTTTATTTCAATAATTCGCTTGCGCGTAGGGGTCTTTAGCCGTGGGAGGAAACCGGAGTGCCCGGAGGAAACCCACGAGGTTGAGAAGGCGCCCCTATCTCCATGCCACATACGCTCACACCAGGGCTCGAAACCACAGCCGCAAGCCAGAGGTGACCGGCCAGCTAGAGGTCGAAGCGCGGCACTCTAGACCACTAGGCCATCCCAACCCCCTAGAGAGAGAGAGAGGGAGAGAGAGATGGCGTTTAACAGAGAGTTCCGCCGGGTTTCTCCTCGCCAGTTTCTGTTAGTCGTTTACGTGGAACAAAATAACCCTAACAGTTGGAATACGAAATAAGGGTAGTACGTAGCGCCGCTATCAGGGCCAAATTTCAACTGCATCGTGTATATGTCCGTCTTGATTTTCCCGGGTAATGCAAAATGAAATGAAATGAAATGCTATTGTTCTGCTCCTGGCTGTGCTAATGTAGCAATAGAGTCGTGGTGACATGGTTTTAAAGATTATAGACAAGGAATGGGGAGATAAGATATAGTTTGATGTTTCTAAACATATTCACATAATGCAGGTGTGTACTGATATCAACTAACATTGGAATGACATATTGGTATACGAAAAAGGGTTATAGAAACAAAACATACTGGTTCTATATGTCAACAACATGATAACAGATATCTCATGCGCAATTTCTAGAGTAAATTTCCATAACCATATAAGGGTGGGTTATTGCATCATTTGGCTTAATTTAACCAATCATTACGTCGATTGCACAGTTTCATGGTCATGAACATGCACGACTGTGCGTGATACCCTTGCGGCTATAAAGGAACTATAGTATGTCTTTAAATCAGACTTCGATTAGATTCCAGAGGGTTACCATCTAAGAGTCCTAGACACCGCGAGGTGTCTAGGTTGAGAAGAGTTTAGTTAGCATTGACTGTAATTGTAATATGCTTGTATGTATACCTATGCTACATAAAAGGTAAAAACGAACTGTTGCATTGTTATAACTGAAGAAGACAAACGTCTTAAGAAACCAGTAAGAAGAAACACACAACGTGAAAGAGAAGAAAAGACGATCTGAGGTAAAGCCTAGACGATCACAAGGCAAACGGTAATATGTAGCAAAAACAAGATGCATGGGTCATACGTAGGATGTGGCGACCGGACCGACAACACACACGCTCTCCACGTCAGACAAAAAGGCGCATGGTGCTACACTAATGAAGACGGACATGCGCCATACAGGGTGCAATGAGGGAATTTTTTCTCGTGCAGCGGCACTATGGTCTACTCTTATATCGAATTCAAACTGCCAAGGGATCTTTTACGTGCATGCCAATGTGTACACGGGACCTCTCTTTTTCGCCCCATCCGTACGACTAAACCGATGTTCTTGTCAGGCCGTCCATCCTGCATCACTGATAAGGGAAACCCAACCCGTTGATGCAGAACACTAGTGCGTGTTTTCTTAAATATACATTATGCAAGAGCGACATCTGCCTACATGTATTGCAGGTCTTTCTTTAAGCCTGAAATGTTATCTAAAGTATTAATTAGACATTAATTAACTTATCCAGAACATAATCAACTCTCGATGTCATCGCTAAACTGCGATATTTAGCGGATTGGAATACATTTTGTGAAGGATGTGTAAACGTAGATGTGGATAATCGCGACATTGTTTTTTAAGTACCGGCTTTATTGATGATGATCGAGGCTAGCCTAAAATTCGAAAGCTAATAACTCGGTTCAGAGTGGAGAAATTTGACTGAAATTTTCACCATATTCTTTTTATACGTTTTTTATTTTTAATTATTATGGCGAGAACTGCCAACTCGTTATCTAGTCTCCCGTAATGCTCTTTTATTCAAATGTTAAATAATCAGAATGGGTACATATTAACGTGGCTTAAGTCCTGAGAAATTTGATGCATACAAACTTAAAGCGAGAATTTCATTTTCTTAGAAAGTCAAAACGTAATTATTTCTATGTCTTTTGCCCTATGGTTTATAGACTCACTATTATGCGATCATAGGCATTATTCCACACACATAAAATTCATTAACATCGGAAGAAATAACATAATTACCTCCCGTGGATTTCTATTCCCCTCCCCACCCATACAATATATATCTTCAAACGTTTGAATTTGAAGTTGAAAATGACGTTTTTGCCAATTTCTCAACTGGCAATAGTGAATTATAGAATTAATAGGATTAACAGGGCATGACTGTTTAAAGATATCATCTATTTTAAGGCTTTATTTTAATGTTAAAAATATAACTTAAAAATATGAAATTCTCACTTTAAAGGCTCAATACCGCTCTTGTTGTAACTGAATAATATGTCCCAATCAAATTGTATTATTTTATAATATTCCAATGAATTGATGATACAAATTCCATCTAAACACACCTAATTTAAAAAATTGGAAAAATTCAACTAAATGATTTGAAAAGCCTAACGTAAACCTTTTCAAATGTGACTTGGATTTTAAAATATTTTCGAACCCCTTGGACAAGTAAAATAGGATGTAATGGATAATTTAAACAACAGGTAGGACACTTAAACATCTAGTCCTTAGAATAAGGCGATTATTTATTTTCTGGAACTGCCAAGCCAGCGAGGGTGTTATTGTCCCTTTAACTAGTGGTTCGACGTCTAATCCCTGTCTTCAATACCCCAATCGGCGCAGAAAAGTTGGGCGTTACACCCATTGCAATTTGCACACTAAACAGTTGACTTTAGACAGTTATGGTTGTTAGAAAGAATAAACAAATGACTTTAGACAGTAAAGGTTTATTAATCCTATTGTACACATGCTAATTATGGTCTAAACTGGGACGGGTTTGGTATTTGAAGGTAGGTTCAATCTAATTAAAACAAACGGAATGTACATCATTGTATATAATTTATCGGGTTGTTTATGACAAAAAGAAAACATAAGTGTCATTGTACTCTGTGTGAGACTTTATATAACTGAAGGACACAAGTGTACTCAATGAAAGACTTACACAACAAAAGTTCGAGAGAGTTAAACATCAACTCGACAAGAGCTAGGTCAACTTTCTTTAAATAATTTGGATGTGTGTAAGCAGTGACGTAACAAGAGGGCCCTGGGGTGAAAATACTATTTGTGTGTGTGTGTGTGTGTGTGCGTGTGGCGTTTCTTTTTTTATGACTTTTATTTATTTTTTCAATCACAAAATTATTCATAGCGTTGTATGTTTGTAATCACGTCTGTATTAACTTTCCAAATGCCTCTTTTTACATTAGTATAAGTATTGTTCTTTACGAGTTTCAGCTTTGTCAAAGATAACAATACATGTAATATAATTTAATAGATAAAATAGCTAACCCATCCAGTCTCTCGTGTGACACGGTCGGCCGCAAGTATGTCTTTATCCGTTTAAAAAGGAAGCGCTCTGTCGTAGCAATGGTAACGGGCAAGACTACAAACAATGTACAAACTTCAATTCGGACATTGAAGACATTATCTTAGAGAGAGAGAGAGAGAGAGAGAGAGAGAGAGAGAGAGGGAGAGAGAGAGAGATGGGGTTTAAGTCCACTCGACACAAAATATGTCATTTCGGGACTAACATACGGTTTAATTTCATTTCAATAATTCGCTTGTGCGTAGGGGTCTTTAGCAGTGGGAGGAAACCGGAGGACCCGAAGAAAACCCACGAGATTGGACAGGCGATCCTACTCCTTGTCACGTACAACCGGGGATTCGAAGGCTTTTTTGAAGAGCGTCACCAGTTAGTGCTCTGCGTATGATACTATGTAATGTAGAAAGCGTGAAGGACAAATGAGATGCAATAGAGCGCAAGTAAAAAATGTAAAGAGAGAAATGTAAAATGTAGACATGTCAAAAAACAATATTTACCAATAAAACATTTGTCATTTGACACATTACATTTGACGTTTTACATTTGCCACATAACATTTGATTGGCAATCCCATCCCGCCATCTGAAAATAAAGGATAAAGCACACAGTCGTTACACTTTTCTCATAAAGTGTTGTTTAGCAAATTTATTTATGTCGCTTAGCAGGGTGGGGTTTAGAACACCCCCTCCCCCTTCTGGATCCGCCCCTGGTCGCATCAAGAAGAACAGCAACAAGATGTGTAGCGGTTGCTGACCAGTTCCTAGGCCACACATACTAGTCGTGTTGTTCACTTTACTTAGGGTAATCGTTGGAAGCAGATCCACTTTTCGGCTTGCAGTCATGTGCCTGAAGCAATGACGGCGAGTTTTACAGCATTTTGGGGTGTGTCGAGTAGAAATGCCCCCCCTCTCTCTCCCTCTCTGTCTCTCTCTCCATCATCTAAATAAGATGTACGGAGTAAAAGCGAGATCAAGTCTTCCATATTGAAAATGGCTTGCAGGAAGCTAAAGGAAATTTTTTTTTTTGTTTTATTAACTTTTTGTACTATAAATGCGATACTTGTCAGATATGAAGAAAATATTAGTGAATAATTTACTTTCAGTTTATTATTGAAAGCGACAGTGCATATTTCAACATTTCAGTTTATTGTTCACTTGACTGATTTGATAACAGTTATGTACTTGTACCGACAACCGAATAAATATATTAGGGTTTTGGGGGGGGGGGGAGGAAACCGGAGGAACCGGAGAAAACCCACGAGGTAGGACAAGCGACCCTACTCCTTGTCTTTGTCACGTACATGGGGGTGGGAAATCGAAACCGTGCCATTTGACTCAATGATAGACCTTATAGTCTAAAACGTATAGTATACAAGGTATGGGGTCGAAATTAGATCCAGTATGTTTGTGACGCAATTGAATGATATTATTTAATAAACCATCAAATTATTTATAAAAAGAGCGTTGTTCACCACTCTCATGTACTTCAAGACTGACAACTGCCTTCCAAGACAGTCGTAAAATGCATGCTGCCAAAACACTAATGTTTCGTCAAATTGTTTCTTGATGACGATAATGCGAGAGTCTTCATGGCGGCCCAACGAATATTTACTGCTGAAAGTTTCGTCCAACCTAATCTGACTAAAATAAAGATCTATATTTCGTTTCGTTTTTTTTTATACTTTAGAAAATCTGACC